>CM050204.1:33553541-33581041 GCA_027475355.1 Coilia nasus
ATAGAGAGGGAGAGAGAGAGAGAGTGAGAAAGAGAGAAAGAGAAAGAGGGGGGGGCAGAGAGAGAAAGAGAGGCATAGAGAGAATGAGGGTGAGAGAGAGGAAGAGAGAGAGAAAAAGAGAGAGAGAGAAAGGAGGGATAGAGAGAATGAGGGTGAGAGAGAGGAAGAGAGAGAAAAAGAGAGAGAGAGAGAGAAAGGAGGGAGAGAGAGAATGAGGGTGAGAGAGAGAAAAAGAAAGAGAGAGAAAGGAGGGAGAGAGAGGGGAGAAGAGGGAGGGAAAGGGGGCAGACAGATGCACAGAGGAAGGGAGAGAAGATGAAGGGGATCGAGAGAGAAAGAGAGATGGAGAGGGAGGGAGATGGAGAGAGAGAGAGGTGCAGAAAGAGGGAGAGATGGAGAGGGAGAGAGGTGCAGAGTGAGAGAGGTGGAGAGCGAGACAGAGATGGAGAGCGAGAGAGGTGGAGAGCGAGAGAGAGATGGAGAGAGAAAGAGGTGGAGAGCGAGAGAGAGATGGAGAGCAGGAGAGATGGAAAAAGAGGGAGAGATGGAGAGAGGTAGAGAAATGCGAGAGAGGTGGAGAGCGAGAGAGAGATGAAGAGAGAGAGAGGTGGAGAGCGAGAGAGAGATGGAGAGCGGGAGAGATGGACAAAGAGGGAGAGATGGAGAGAGAGAGGTAGAGAAAGGGAGGGAGAGAGGGAGATGGAGTAACAGTGCTGAAATGATGCTCTCGCTATTCTGCCACTGCACAGGGCCAATGCTCAATCACTCGTCCTCTCAGACCCCACAAACACTCTCCACTCTTTCATTAGTTCTCTCCATCTCTCCCTCTCTTTCTCTAGCGGTCTTTATCTCTCACCGCTCTTTCTCTCTTTCTCTCTCTGTCCTCTTAGACCCAACAAACAGCAATCTCTCCACTCTTTCATTAGTTCTCTCCATCTCTCCCTCTCTTTCTCTAGCGGTCTCTATCTCACCCCGCTCTTTCTCTCTTCCTCTCTCCGTCCTCTTAGACCCAACAAACAGCAATCTCTCCACTCTTTCATTAGTTCTCTCTATCTCTCCCCCTCTTTGTCTAGCTCTCTCCATCTCCCCCATTCATCTTTCCCTCTCTTCCCCTTCTGTCTCCATCTCTCTATTTCTCTCTCATTCTGTATCTCTCTCCATCTCTCCCTCTCTCTTTCTCTATCTGTTTCTCTCTCCATCTCTCCCTCTCTCTTTCTCTCTGTTTCTATCTCTCTCCCACTTTCTTTTGTCTTTCATTTCCCATTGCCTTCCTCTTCTCCTGTTCTTTTCTCTATCTCTCTATTCACATCCCCCTCTCTTTCTCTATCTCTCTATTCATATCCCCCCTCTCTATCTCTCTCTATCCCTCTATTCACACCCCCCCTCTCTCTATCCCTCTCACACCCCCCCTCTATCTCTCTATTGATATCTCCCCTCTCCTTCTCTATTTCTCTCTATCCCTCTATTCATATCCCCCCTCTCTTTCTCTATCCCTCTATTCATATCTCCCCCTCTCTTTCTCTCTATCCCTCTATTCACACCCCCCCTCTCTATCCCTCTCACATCGACCATTGCCCCCCTCCTCTCCTCTTATTTAGATCATCCTCTCTGACAGCCAAATTGTGTTTGCACCATAAAAGGGTCTGAGTGTCATTCTAACGAGACGCACACACACACACACACACACACACACACACACACACACACACACTCTCGGCAGGGGCTAAAAATCTCTGTATTCGGCTCCCCTGACAAGTATTGACTTTCTATTCTTCCTTATTTTCTCTCTTTCTCTCTTTCTTTCTTTCTCACTATGAAAGTTGTGTCCATATGAGAGGTCAGGAGAGAACATCAGAGAGGGGGGAAAAGAGGGGGATAGAAGAGGGGAGGTGGAGGAGGGGGAGAGGAGTGAGGGGAGAGGTGGAGGGAGGAGAGGAGGAGGGGAGAGGTGGAGGGGAGAGGTGGAGGAGGGCAGAGGAGGAGGGAGGAGAGGTGGAGGAGGGGAGAGGAGGAGGGAGGAGAGGTGGAGGAGGGCAGAGGAGGAGGGAGGAGAGGTGGAGGAGGGGAGAGGTGGAGGGGAGAGAGGTGGAGGGAGAGGGGAGAGAGGAGGAGGGGAGAGGAGGAGGGGAGAGGTGGAGGAGGGCAGAGGTGGAGGAGGGTAGAGGAGGAGGGAGGAGAGGTGGAGGAGGGTAGAGGAGGAGGGAGGAGAGGTGGAGGAGGGGAGAGGTGGAGGGGAGAGGTGGAGGAGGGGAGAGGAGGAGGAGGGGGAGAGGAGGAGGGGAGAGGTGGAGGAGGGGAGAGGTGGAGGAGAGCAGAGGAGGAGGGAGGAGAGGTGGAGGAGGGGAGAGGTGGAGGAGGGGAGAGGAGGAGGGGAGAGGAGAGGAGGGAGAGGTGGAGGAGGGGAGAGGTGGAGGGAGGAGAGGTGGAGGAGGGGAGAGGAGGAGGGAGGAGAGGTGGAGGAGGGGAGAGGGTGGAGGGAGAGGTGGAGGAGGGGAGAGGAGGAGGAGGGGAGAGGTGGAGGGGAGAGGTGGAGGGAGAGAGGTGGAGGAGGGGAGAAGAGGAGGGGAGAGGTGGAGGGAGGAGAGGAGGAGGGGAGAGGTGGAAGGGGAGAGGTGGAGGAGGAGAGAGGAGGAGAAGGGGAGAGGAGGAGGGGAGAGGTGGAGGGGAGAGGTGGAGGGAGGAGAGGAGGAGGGGAGAGGTGGAGGGGAGAGGTGGAGGGAAGACAGGTGGAGGGAGGAGAGGAGGAGGGGAGAGGTGGAAGGGGAGAGGTGAGGGAGGAGAGGAGGAGGGGAGAGGTGGAGGGGAGAGGAGGAGGGGAGAGGTGGAGGGAGGAGAGGAGGAGGGAGAGGAGGAGGAGGGGAGAGGTGGAGGGGAGAGGTGGAGGGGAGAGGTGGAGGGAAGACAGGTGGAGGGAGGAGAGGAGGAGGGGAGAGGTGGAGGGGAGAGGTGGGAGGGAGGAGAGGAGGAGGGAGAGGTGGAGGGGAGAGGAGGAGGGGAGAGGTGGAGGGGAGAGGAAGGAGGGGAGAGGTGGAGGGAGGAGAGGAGGAGGGGAAGAGGAGGAGGAGGGGAGAGGTGGAGGAGGGGGAGAGGAGGAGGGGAGAAGAGGAGGGGAGAGGGTGGAGGAGAGGAGGAGGAGGGGAGAAGTGGAGGAGGGGCAGAGGAGGAGGGAGGAGAGGTGGTGTTTAAACAGACGGGGTGACAGCCTGCTGTGTTTGAAAAGCATTTATTTGCTGGTGAATGTCCTGCCTTGAGGACACTAGATGCACGCTTTGTCACTTAAGCCACAGCTCTGTGTGTGTGTGTGTGTGTGTGCGCGCGTGTGTGTGTGTGTGTGCGTATGTGATTGAGTGTGCGTGTGTGTGTGTGCGCATGTCTGTGTGTGTGTGAGTGTGTGTGTAGGCATATGTGAGTGTGTGTGTGTGTGTGTGTACGTGCTTGTGTACAAATGGACAAATGGCAGAAGCGTAGTGGTGCAGCAAACAACTAAAGTGGAATTTTGACTGCCTCCATCTCCATCTGTGCTTGTGTGAGTGCATGCAGAGGCATAGCCGCAGTGCATGGCCAATATGTGTGTTTCCAGAGGCAAGCAGGGTTAGCTGTGCACTTGTGTAGAGGAGTGCAGTGATAAGAAAGGTGGGCACACTACATGCGATAACACTTTATTTAAAGGTGTCTACATAAGACTGACAAACATGTTATAAACATGAGATGAGCATTAATGACACTTTGTTCATGTTTATTGTTGTTGTCATTAAGTGTCATTCAGTTTTTGCAATGTCTGCATCCCAAGAAATATCAACATTACAAAAAACCAAATGGAACTTAATGTCAATTAGTCATAAACATGAATAAACTGTGATTAATATTCATTATGTGTTGTGTTTATAACATGTTTATAACACACGCTTATGTAGACACCCTTAGACACACTTAAGTGTTACCCTGTATGCACAGCAGCAAACAAATGTGTAAACTACTCCTATTGCTATCACTAGAGATCCTAAAGGGCTGAACAGAAACCTTACTGGAACTTAAAAAAGGTGCGGAAACATTGTCTATGTGTGTTTGACCTCATGTGACTAAAGTACATCTGTAGATCTCTAGGCCCCTGTTATACGGTAGCATTAGCGGTGAAGACAAAAGGCATTAGAACTGACCAATCCCAGTGCTCTCAGGTTCAGACAGAAAGGTGCAGAAACACTGGTGAAACACTGGTGAAACACTGGTGATACACTGGTGATACACTGGTGAAACACTGGTGATGTGTGTTTGACCAACACCCTTGTTATGTGGTATGGTGGGTAGCCTCGTGTGACTCCTGTGTATCTCTAGAGCCCTGAGCTATACAGTACAGTGGGTAGCACTAGTGGTAGGGGTGGGCGGTATAGCCTAAAATTTATATCACGGTATAAGTTGAACCATAGACGTAGATGGTATATATCACGGTACATTGAATTACTCCCCGGGGCGAGACCCCCTCCGAGCCCCCCAACGTTAACCGAAATTTTGGAAATCAATAATAACTAAACTTGTAACAGTTTTGTTTGCAAAGCCAAATCTTATGGTGAAATTACATCTTGTGTTTGTTGAGCTAAGACCGAATTATTGTTGAGTATAGCAAATCGTAGCATCATAGCTAGAAGGCTAACAAACGTAAGAGTTATACCATGATTAACATTAGCCCTTCATTCATGGCATGGATAACGTGATCATGCAGAGAGAACAGTTGCATACCTTCATCTTTTGCTCGTTTCTACACTTCTAATGGCTTTGACCTTTTTTCTGTCCATCTCCTTCTGTTTGTAACTCGACAGTCAACATACTGTTTTTTCCCATCCCCGAACACTCTGTCACTGCCAACCAGGAGTTAAGAATTCACCTTGGTGACCGCCTACTCGTTTTGTATTGCCCTGTTTTATTAGCCTTTCACACAATTAAAAAATGTGCAGGAATTATAAACTTGTAAATATAATGTTAGGAATAAAATGTGCGTTATTGGGAAGGAAGCTTATGTGTGACTGACTTTCGCTCACTAATTGCAGAGTATTGCCCACTTGTGCATTGCATTTGAGAGACTCAGAGGTGCTGTCCCCCCGCGCCCCCCTCCCCTTTGCCCTTTCTCTCACAGCTTCTGTGCACTGGAACTTTATTTATTTACAAGGTTTTCCAACGTAGCTGACTTGCTGTAGGCAAACCGACCGTAAGTAATGTTACAACTGCGGAAGATGAGCAATTTGAAAATAGGCGTGTCAGAATAACGTGAATTCTGCAGATTATGTTTTCCTGTTCAGTATCCAACACCTCGTAGCCAAACCATGACCAGATTACAGAAGTTGAGCCGGTCTTTTTTACGAGCTCCTTCTATTCCATGTGTTCACGTGCTCGCAGCTATTTTTCCTTCTTCCTTGTTGTGGTGACGCCATGAACTATCGCGGTAGGAAGGTATAACCCAAAATCTCTACCGTTGGCCAAATTTATACCGCATACCGTTTATACCTTTTATACCGCCCACCCCTAACTAGTGGTCAAGATAAAAAAGCATTAAAACTGTTATGGTTGAGGCATTATGGTTTCATTTGTAATTGTCATTTGTATCTCAATTAAGGCCTTTCGGACTGATTTAATTCTACACTTAAGGCTGTGTTTTCAGGGGCAAAAATGTCCTGTGACAGCCTAGTACAAGCATGCATACATATAAACTGTTCTGTGATAGCCTAGCACAAGCGTGCATTTACATATAACTGTTCTGTGATAGCCTAGCACAAGCGTGCATTTACACATACATGTTCTGTGATAGCCCTAGCACAAGCGTGCATTTACACATACATGTTCTGTGATAGCCTAACACAAGCGTGCATTAACATACTGTATAACTGTTCTGTGATAGCCTAACACAAGCGTGCATATACAGGCCATCTCAGTAAGCCATGTCGTTCAGCCTGTGAGGTCTTTATTGAGAAGTCTGAGATGCTGATGAAAGGTTATTTCTGTTTCTGTGCTGAGCAATGCCAGCGCCCTCATGCAGAGGTTGGGTAAGGCTGTGTGCTCATACAGACAGGTTGGGTAAGGCTGTGTGTGGGACATTTAGCCAAAGGTACGTGTGTATGTTCCCAAATGTAATAAGTCTTAAGTTAACCTAATGCAGTGAAACCGTGCACTTGTTACCACTGAGTAGGTGGCAGTGTAGTTCTCTCACTCCCTCTCCCTCTCTCCCTCCCTCTCTCTCTGTCTGTCTCTCTCTCTTTCTTTTGCTTTCTCATACACTCTCATGCTTTTCCCCTCTCTCGGGCTCCTCCCTCTCTCTCTCTTTCCCTCTCCTCTCTCTCTTTCTCCCTTACTCTCTCTAACTCTCTCACTAACTCCCCGTTCTCTCCTTCTGTCTCCCTGCATCCCTCCTTCCCTCTCTCGGTGTGACCTTCCCCTGACAGCTGATGGATCGTGCGGCCGGAAGACACCGCGGCCCAGTCGCCGTCACGCGCCGTTAATATGCATGCAAATGCTGCACTTGACATTTCCCTACAGCACAGGGGACAGAGGTATGCAGACAGGGAGAGAGAGAGAGAGAGGTACAGAGAGAGAGAGAGACAGAGGTACGCAGAGAGGGAGGGAGAGAGAGAGAGAGACAGAGGTACGCAGAGAGGGAGGGAGAGAGAGAGAGAGAAAGAGAGAGAATAAGAGAGCGAGAGACAGTTAGGGAGAGGGGTACTGAGGGAGAGATAGAGGGAGGGAGAGAAGGACAGAGAAACCACGAGGGAGAGCAAGGAGCAAGAGAGAGAGAGTGAAAATCATGAAGAAAGGGGAAGAGACAGTGACTAACAGACGGAGATGTGACAGCTGAGGAAAGTCTGAGCTCTGAGCAGAAATGCGTTTGATGTACAACAAGCGTCTGCAGGAGTTGGAGCCCATTCATAAAGACAGCAGCTGAGCATGAGACAGTGAGCAATGCGTTACAGCAGGAGAGCCACTGGCTAATGTTAGTGGGGCAAGCGGACATGCGCTCAATGCAACAATGCAGCGCTCTAACACACAGACACACACACACGTACACACACACACACATACAGACACACACACACACGTACACACACACACACAGTAATATGCACAATCATGAGCAATGTCCTCACATATGCACTTAATGCAACAATGCAGCGCTCTAACACACACACACACCCCCCACACACACACACATACAGACACACACACACACAGACACACACACACACACACACACACACACTCCCCAGGCAGGGCAGAGGGGTCGGACACAGTGAGTAAATCTGCGCTGAGCCTCTGCTCTCCTGCGGCATAAATCCGGCCTGCCTGACCTTTGGAGCAGACTGGGCCGCTCAGCACGGCAGCCAGAACGTAAATCTAATGCTTTAATTACGCTCCTGTAACACTCCAACAGTAGAGGAGCAGTAGGAGGAGGAGAGAGGGAAACAGAGAGAGAGACAGAGAGGGAGAGAGGGAGAGAGAGAGAGAGAGAGAGAGAGAGAGAGAGAGAGAGAGAGAGAGAGAGAGAGAGAGAGAGAGAAGAGAGGATAGGAGGAGGAGCAGAGGAGGGGGAGAAAGAGGGGGAGGAGGAGGAGGAGGAAGAGGAGGAAGAAGGGTAAGGGGGAGGATGATGAGGAAGATGGCCTCTCGTACAACGACTGTCTGTTCACTGGAAACTTCCTCCGCTGTCTGTCCCAGTGGGACACATCTCCACACCTCAGTGCCCAGGAGAGTGGCACTCCACAAGGACTGGGCACAGAGGAGATTCAGGGACACTCACAATGACAACAAATGGAGGAAGAGAAGAGAAGAGAAGAGAAGAGAAGAGAAGAGAAGAAAAGAGGAGAGGGGAGGAAATGAGATGAGAGGAGAAGAGAAGAGAGGAGAGGAGAGGAGAAGAGAAGACAGGACAAGACAAGACATGAGAAGAGAAGAGGAGAGAAGAGAAGAGAAGAGAAGAGAAGAGAAGAGAAGAGAGGAGAGGAGAAGAGGAGAGAAGAGAAAAGAGGAGAAGAGAAGAGAAGAGAGGAGAGGAGAAGAAGAGAGGAGAGAAGAGAAGAGAGGAGAGGAGAGGAGAGGAAGAGAAGAGAGGAGAGGAGAGGAGAGGAGAGGAGAGGAGAGGAGAGGAGAGGAGAGGAGAAGAGAAGAGGAGAGGAGAGGAGAGGAGAGGAGAGAAGAGAAGAGAGGAGAGGAGAAGAAGAGAGGAGAGAAGAGAGGAGAAGAGAAGAGAAGAGAGGAGAAGAGGAGAGGAGAACAGAAGAGAAGAGAAGAGAAGAGAAGAGAAGAGAGGAGAGGAGAAGAGGAGAGGAGAGAAGAGAAGAGAGGAGAAGAAAAGAGAAGAGAGGAGAAGAGAAGAGAAGAGAAGAGAAGAGAGGAGAGGATAAGAGGAGAGGAGAGAAGAGAAGAGAGGAGAAGAGAAGAGAAGAGAAGAGAGGAGAAGAGAAGAGGAGAGAGGAGAAGAGAAGAAAGGAGAAGAGGAGAGAGGAGAAGAGAAGAAAGGAGAAGAGAGGAGAAGAGAAGAGAGGAGAAGAGAAGAGAGGAGAAGAGAAGGCTGACCATGGGCACTCCCTCCACAATGTTGGTGCTGTAGGGGAGGTTGGTGAAGATGGGGTCCATGTCCTGCACGTCAGTGATGGTGATGGCCAAATTAGCCAGCCGTGACAAGGGCCTCCGTTTGTCCTGGTCCTGCTCACACACACACACACACACACACACACACACACACACACACACACACACACACGTGCACAGTGGAGAAGGTTAATGATGGCAAAAGCATGTATTACACTGCGTTTTATCATGCTGCTTTAAAGTAACTAACAAATGTACATTCTGTCAGATAAAACTGAAGGTTTCCCTGAAGTAGGTTTTGGAATTTTTGCTACAGTTTGTAACTGGTATAGTTAGAGAGATAGATATACTGCTGGGTCATGCTGTGGCACCCTTGGAGTTCAGCTCCTTTGTTTGTGTACGTGTGCCCTCAAGAGTGTGTGTGCGTGTGTGTGTGTGTGTGTGTGTGTGTGTACATATGCAAGTGTGTGTGTGCATGAATGTGTGTGTATGTGTGTGTGTGTGTGCATGTGCTTCTCTGTGTGTGTATGAGTGTACATGAATGTGTGTGTGTGTCTTTGTGTGTGTGTATATGAGCATGTGTGCATGTGTGTGGTCTCACCGTGGTGTTGACTGTGTGTGTGTGTGTGTGTGTGTGTGTGTGTGTGTGTGTGTGTGTGTGTGTGTGTGTGTGTGTGTGTGTCTGACCCTGGCGTTGACAGTGAGCTGGTGTGTGTGCGCGTATATGAGCGTGTATGCATGTGTGTGTGTCTCACCGTGGCGTTGACGGTGAGCTGGTAGGCTGCGGTGATCTCGTAGTCGAGCGGGGCGGGTGACGGTGACGATGCCGCGGGCGCCGTCGATGCTGAAGAAGGCGGAGGGCGGCTGGAAGGAGAAGAGCACGCTGCCCCCGGTGCCCTGGTCCGGGTCCGTGGCGTTCACCATAAAGATGGACGTGCCCACCGGAGTGTTCTAGAAACAGCACAGAACAGAGAACAGAGAACAGTGAGGTAGGCAGAGGTGGGGATTCAGGTCTGGGTCGGTGGCATTCACAATGAAAATGGACGTGACCCCCGGTGTATTCTAGAAACACAGCAGAGAACAGAGAACACTGAGGTAGGCAGAGGTGGGTAGGTGGGTAGGTGGGCAGAGATGGGTAGATGGGTAGAGGTGGGTGGGCAGAGGTGGGTAGGTGGGCAGAGATGGGTAGGTGGGTAGATGGGCAGAGATGGGTAGGTGGGTAGGTGGGCAGAGATGGGTAGGTGGGTAGGTGGGCAGAGATGGGTAGGTGGGCAGAGGTGGGTAGGTAGGTAGGTGGGCAGAGGTGGGTAGGTGGGCAGAGGTGGGTGGGTGGGCAGAGGTGGGTAGGTGGGCAGAGATGGGTAGGTGGGCAGAGGTGGGTAGGTAGGTAGGTGGGCAGAGATGGGTAGGTGGGTAGGTGGGCAGAGATGGGTAGGTGGGTAGGTGGGTAGGTGGGTAGATGGGTAGGTGGGTGGGTGGGTGGGTGGGTAGGTGGGCAGAGGTGGGTAGGTGGGTAGATGGGTAGGTGGGTGGGTGGGTAGGTGGGCAGAGATGGGTAGGTGGGCAGAGATGGGTAGGTGGGTAGAGGTGGGTAGGTGGGTAGGTGGGCAGAGATGGGTAGGTGGGCAGAGATGGGTAGGTGGGCAGAGATGGGTAGGTGGGTAGGTGGGTATGGAGGTCTGGGTCGGTGACCCCCAGAGTGTTCTAGAAACGGAGCAGAGAGCAGAGAGCAGAGAGCAGAGAGCAGAGAGCAGAGAGCAGAGAGCAGAGAGCAGAGAGCAGAGAGCAGAGAGCGCTGCGGTAGGCAGAGGTGGGTATGGAGGATGGTTTGGTGATGGAGTCTCATCTTAAGACTTCTGAGACTGATGTCCAACTCCTGTTCTACAGTTCTACAATTCGACAAACAGGCACACAGCACAGAGGAAGATGAGGGAGACAGACACACACACACACACACACACACACACACAGGGAGATGAGGGAGGGAGACACACACACACACACAGGGAGATAAGGGAGGGAGACACACACACACACACACAAGGAGATGAGGTAGGGAGACACACACACATACACACACACACAGGGAGATGAGGGAGGGAGACACACACACACACACACACACACACACACACACACACACAGGGAGATGAGGGAGGGACACACACACACACACACACACAGGGAGATAAGAGAGGGAGACACACACACACACACACACACACACACACACACACACACACAGGGAGATGAGGGAGGGAGACACACACATACACACACACACACACACACACACACACACACACACACACAGGGAGATGAGGGAGGGAGACACACACATACACACACACACACACACACACAGGGAGATGAGGGAGGGAGACACACACATACACACACACACACACACACACACACACAGGGAGATGAGGAAGGGAGACATTGGTATGAAGGTGCTGATGAAATTAAACTGACCGCTCTCTCTTTAACACCGGAATGTTCTAGAAGCAGGCACAGAGGAGAGAGCTGAGGTAGGGAGCAGGTAGAGGTGTTTATGGAGGCGAGATGATTTTAAGTCTTTCTTTTCAAACTTGTTTTTGTCTAGAATCTTCTCATGACAATATGACTTAGAATCTGTCAGCTGTTACAGTATACCTGGAAGGAAACAGTTCACAAGTTGGATTTTGTGTGTGTGTGTGTGTGTGTGTGTGTGTGTGTGTGTGTGTGTGTGTGTGTGTGTGTGTGTGTGTTTGTGTACTCTTATAACTGTGTACCTGCATTTGTGCATGTCCGTGTGTGTACCACCGGAAGCATAAACAAACTCGTCAGTGGCTTTGAAATGATCAGAAACCCATTGCCATGCACAGGAGTGCGAGACAGCGTTCCCCCATTGACATGCACAGGCGCTCAGGCATAATTAATCGCACCAGAGTAGAACAGCACGAACACAAAGGCCTGCGGAGGGCTTAGCTCACTGTCCCCTATCTGCATCGGCTCGCCGGCCTTGGGGCCTGCGAATCCGCTGGTCAGCAACGCAGCCAGCCATGATAATGACTCATAATTGTCTGAGGGCTACATAAATATGCAATCAACATGCTTACAGGGGTATGCAGGGTGTGAAACACCCCACCTCCTCCAAACACACACACACACACAGCCCAACAAGTGCATACAGACACACAGCCCTATTAATTTAACTTGCTCAAATGAAACCGCTGACTGAATCCAATACTCTAAATGCGCAGGCTATGTTCCCTGACATTAACGTCTATATTACATAAAAAGATGAATAAGGCACTCATACATGTCCAACCACAGGGCTACGCATGCAGTGCATGGCTTAGGGCTCATTTCCACCGCCTTGACCGTATTCAGCGCGTATCCGTGTACAATAGGTTTGTATAGGGACAGAATACGCTCAGATCACGCGTGCGGTGGAAATGGTCTCATCTGTTAATGTGCATTCTAAACGAATACGGACAGAATACAGCCACGCGCTGAACACGCAGAGAGTGCGGTGGAAATGAGCCCTTAGGGGGATAGTGGCAGTGACGGGAGTGTTGGTCCGCTCGTCTGTCAGAATTTATTTCATAATGACACCAATTAAAGTAGTCCATACAACAAAACAAAAAACTATTTGAAGTACATTTTATTTATGTGGTGCAGAATATATAAATGGCTCTTGGTGCTTTAAAGAACTCAGCTCAAGATAACACATCTCAAAAAGAGTGAAACCATTGCACAGATGTCAGTCGATGCATTCTTGCATTACTGCAGTACTTCAAGGCTTCAGGTGTAAACATGATTTGGATCATTAGAATGGATAATTATCAAACCATTCAAACACAATCACTGACCAAAACTCATTGATCGTCGCTGTTTATAGGTATAAACTCTAAGCAATAAGGGTTGTGTTAATGAGACACTGGAGTGGAACTGCATGCTATTACGCCTACAGCAGGGGTGTGAGTGCCTCTTGGCTCATGTGCTGGGCAGGCTAGTAAATGTCACAGTTTATGGCTGGGTCAGGGGCAAGGTCACCCAGTGAGTCATGAAAGCAGGCGGGCACAAGAGGTCAGAGTTCACAGGTTACAGGGTGGGTTAGAGGGTAGCGGGGGGTGAAGTCGCTGATCAGACACTCCAGCTGTAGTAAGAGAGAGAGATGAGGAGGACAAGAAGAGAGGCAGATGAGAAGGACAGAAGGAAGAGAGATGAGGAGGACAAGAGGAGAGGAACTCAAAAGAAAGTGCGAAAGAAATCCAGAGAGTAAGACAAATATGACAAATATGAAGGATGACAAATATGGCAAAAACACACTTCTCTCAAACTGCACTGTTTACATTGTGTGTGTGTGTGTGTGTGTGTGTGTGTGTGTGTGTGTGTGTGTGTGTGTGTGTGTGTGTGTGTGTGTGTGCGCGCGCGTGTGTGTGTATGCGTGTGTGTGTGCGTGCATGCGTGCATGTGTCTTGCCCTCTGACACTCTCTCTAGCTGACAGGTAGGACTCGGCAGAAAAGAGGCCAGATGTGTCTGTGTGCATTACCATCTTTACCACACACCACAGACAGAGAGAGAGGGGTGGGGTGGGGGGGGGTGAGAGAAAACAAAAATAAAAGAAACAGTAAAGAAAAACAAGCCAAATAGCAAATTGGCAAAAGAAAGAAATAACTACCAAAAGAAAGAAAGAAAGAAAGAAAGAAAGACAGAGGGAAAGAAAGACAGAGGGAAGAGAGTGAGGAACAGAGGGACTAAAGAGTGTGTGACAGACGCTGATTGAGATTAAAATTGCCGCATTGAGACAGCAAGACTGAAGGACTACAGAGACAGCAAGGTTTTATGCTGCGAAGGAGTCACAGCGCTGTTATGACACGTCAGCGTGTCCATCCTGCAGCCCAGCACTAATGAGCCTGACCTGACCCAGCCCAGCCCAGCACTAACAGGCCTGACCCGGCCCAGCCCAGCACTAACAGGCCTGACCCGACCCAGCCCAGCCCAGCACTAACAGGCCTGACCTGACCCAGCCCAGCCCAGCACTAACATGCCTGACCTGACCCAGCCCAGCCCAGCACTAACATGCCTGACCTGACCCAGCCCAGCCCAGCACTAACGGGCCTGACCCAGCCCAGCCCAGCACTAACAGGCCTGACCCGGCCCAGCCCAGTCCAGCACTAACGGGCCTGACCTGACCCAGCCCAGCCCAGCACTAACAGGCCTGACCTGACCCAGCCCAGCCCAGCACTAACAGGCCTGACCTGACCCAGCCCAACCCAGCACTAACGGGCCTGACCTGACCCAGCCCAGCCCAGCACTAACAGGCCTGACCTGACCCAGCCCAGCCCAGCACTAACAGGCCTGACCTGACCCAGCCCAGCCCAGCACTAACGGGCCTGACCTGACCCAGCCCAGCCCAGCACTAACAGGCCTGACCTGACCCAGCCCAGCCCAGCACTAACAGGCCTGACCTGACCCAGCCCAGCCCAGCACTAACAGGCCTGACCTGACCCAGCCCAGCCCAGCACTAACAGGCCTGACCTGACCCAGCCCAGCCCAGCACTAACAGGCCTGACCTGACCCAGCCCAGCCCAGCACTAACAGGCCTGACCCGGCCCAGCCCAGCCCAGCACTAACAGGCCTGACCCGGCCCAGCCCAGCCCAGCACTAACAGGCCTGACCTGACCCAGCCCAGCCCAGCACTAACGGGCCTGACCTGACCCAGCCCAGCCCAGCACTAACAGGCCTGACCTGACCCAGCCCAGCCCAGCACTAACAAGCCTGATCCAGAACAGCCCAGTCCAGCACTAACAGGCCTGACCTGACCCAGCCCAGCCCAGCACTAACAGGCCTGACCTGACCCAGCCCAGCCCAGCACTAACAGGCCTGACCTGACCCAGCCCAGCCCAGCACTAACAAGCCTGATCCAGAACAGCCCAGTCCAGCACTAACGGGCCTGACCCGGCCCAGCCCAGCCCAGGCCAGGCCAGCACTATGGGGCTTGACCAATCTCAGCACTAACGGGCCCGGCCCAGCACAGCCCAGCACTAACGAGCCTGACCCAGCCCAGCCCAGCCCAGCCCAGCCCAGCCCAGCCCAGCCCAGCACTAAAACACCTGATCAAGCCCAGCACTAAATGGCCTGACCCAGCCCAGCACTAACGGGCCTGACCCAGCACAGCCCAGCCCGGCACTAATGAACCTGACCCAGCCCAGTTCAACCCAGCTCAGCCCAGCCCAGCCCAGCTCAACCCAGCCCAGCCCAGCCCAGCCCAGCACTAACGGGCCTTACCCAGCCCAGCTCAGCCCAGCACTAACGGACCTGACCCAGCCCAGCTCAACCCAGCCCAGCCCAGCACTAACGGGCCCAACCCAGCCCAGCCCAGCCCAGCCCAGCTCAGCTCAGCCCAGCACTAACGGACCTGACCCAGCCCAGCCCCGCCCAACCCAGCCCAGCCCAGCACTAACGGGCTGGGCTGGGCTGGGGAGAGATGAAGAAATGGAGAGGTGGAGAGATGGAAAGATGGAGAGATGAAGAAATGGAGAGGTGGAGAGATGGGAAGATGGGAGGATGAAGAGATGGGAAGATGGAGAGATGGAGATACAGGAGGAGACACACACATGAGTGCAGAGCGGAAGGACAAGTGCTCCTCTTCACGCATGGTAATGCTGATGGCTGACAGTGTGTGTAATGTGTGTGTGTCTGTGTGTGTGTGGCTCTATGGTTACAGTGAACTTCTCGTTTTCTGTCATTATTGTGACTTTCCACTATAACTTCTTGTTTTAATTAATATTTTGAATTGATCATATGAAAGCATGTAGCCAGTATACATATCTATGATCACATATAAGCATGTAGCCATATCTATGATCATATGAAAGCATGTAGCCAGTATACATATCTATGATCACATGAAAGCATGTAGCCATATCTATGATCACATGAAAGCATGTAGCCCGTGTACATATCTATGATCACATGAAAGCATGTAGCCCGTGTACATATCTATGATCACATGAAAGCATGTAGCCCGTGTACATATCTATGAGGAGGAGGAGGCTAAGAGCAGAGGAAGCTGCCTGGTGATTGATAAGAGAGGAGGAAGATGTTTACCTGAGGATGTTTACATGAGGAGCGGTATGAAAGAGAGAGATGAAAGAGTGATGCAAGAGAGGAGGGTGGAGGAAGAGAAGAAAAAAGTGGTGCAAAAAACACAGCAGTGTAACTCCTGCCGTACAGACTGAACTATGCAAACACACACGCACACACACACACACACACACACACGCG
Organism: Coilia nasus; assembly: GCA_027475355.1. Lineage (NCBI taxonomy): Eukaryota > Metazoa > Chordata > Actinopteri > Clupeiformes > Engraulidae > Coilia > Coilia nasus. Next base: position 33,569,389 of record CM050204.1, read on the forward strand.
GAGCACACAAATATAGTCTCGTGTTTGACATCAAACTCTCTGCATCCCTCCAGGCAGAAATCAATAACAGCCACTGTGAGAGTGTGTGTGTGTGTGCGTGTGTGTGTCAGTAGTGTGGAGTGTGATTAGTGTGTAGTGTGTGTGTGTGAGTGTATGTCTGTGTGTGAGTAGTGTGTGTGTGGAGTGCGTGTGTGCTTGTGTGTGTGTGTGTGTGTGTGTAGTGTGTGTGTGTGTGTGTGTGTGTGTGTCAGTAGTGTGGAGTGTGATTAGTGTGTAGTGTGTGTGTGTGAGTGTATGTCTGTGTGTGAGTAGTGTGTGTGTGTGGAGTGCGTGTGTGCTTGTGTGTGTGTGTGTAGTGTGTGTGTAGTGTGTGTGTGTGTGTGCTGGCTGGCAGTTTTCAGGGAGGGTTTTTCAGAAAGCATCTAAGGCCAGCAGAAGAACAGTTGACAGGAATGTTTCCTCTCCTTGTTGCTGTACCAGTGTGTGTGTCTGTGTGTGTGTGTACGTGAGACAGAGAGAGAAAGAAAGAGAGAGAGAGACAGCAAGAAAGAAAGAGAGAGAGAGACTAAAAGAGAGAGAGAGACAGAGAGAGAGCAAGAAAAGGAGACAGACAGAAAGAGAGGGAGAGACGGTGAAAAAGAGAGAGAGAGAGAGAGAGAGAGAGAGAAAGAGAGAGAGAGAGAAAGTTAGGTTATTTGACTAGCATATCTTTAACGACACAAAAAATCACAAGGGTCAGCAAAAGACTTTGTTGACACATGTATGTTCACACTGTCTCTCCCTCTCTCTATCTCATACACACATACACAGCCCTTAAAACACACAAACACACACACACACACACACGACACACACACACTACGCGCACACACACACACACACACACACACGACACACACACACACTACGCACACACATACACATACACACACACACACACACACACACACACACACACACACACACACACACACACACACACACACACACGCCACTACAGCAGTAGTGCACTGATGGTCTGAAAGGGCTTCAACCCTTGGAATAGTGCGTGCCATTGCAAAAGCAGCTGTCTTAATAATTACTACTCTGGGCTTACACTGAGACACTCATTAATTAGTAAAACCATGTGTGTGTGTGTGAGACTGCTGATTACCCAGGGAGTGGTGGGAAGAGGAGAGGTCCAGTGGAAAAGACCAGGAGAGTGTGTGTGTGAAACCCTTGTGTGTGTGTGTGGGTGTGTGTGTGTGTGTGTAAAACCCTTGTGTGAATGTGTGTGTGAAACCCTTGTGTGTGTGTGAAGCCCTTGTGTGTGCGAAGCCCTTGTGTTTTTATGGGCATCATAAGCTGAGATATGGCCAGTGTCTCCTGCATAAAAGGCCGCCATAATAAACAAGTGTGGCAGTGTGCTGGGGGGGAGAGGGGGGAAAGGGGGGGGCTGGCAAAGGGCTTGGGAAGCCTGCTCGCCCCCTCATCACGCACAGTGCCGCCCCTCCACCTCACACACTTTATCCTACAAATGGGAGCATAATGGCTGTGTGAATGTGTCCATTAAAGGAGCAGACACGGGGGGTATAAAGCCAGAGGAGGAGAAAAAGAAAAATGGAGGTTTGAGGAAGAAAGGAATAGAGAGGAAAAGAAGGTGATGAGCAGAGAAATGGAGGACTGAAAAAGGACTGATAAAAAGGAGGATGAAAGGAATGAGCATTGAGAGAGAGAACGCAGCGAAGGAAAAGTGACTGTGATGAGAGAGAAGAGGAGGAGGTGAGGATGACAACACTACAGCATGAAGACAAAAAGAACAGAAGACAGAAGAGGAGGACTGAGGAAGACAGAAATAAAGAGGAGGAAGAGAGAAATGAGAATGAGAGGGGAATGAGAATGAGAGGGAGACATAGCTAGGAGGTGGGGAGGCAGGAGCTCAGTGCAGGCTTTGCAGGCAGGGCGAGGGCCAGGGCCAGGGCGAGGGCATTAATCTGACAGAGGCAATCAGAGAGGAGTCTAATGGCTGACGTGTGTAATCCCACAACCATCTGCCCTTTTAGCCTGCTCACTCTCGCATAATGAGACCCTTGACCCTTTATTTTCCAGCACTTGCTTGTGAATGTTAGACATTTAGTGTGTGTGTGTGTGTGTGTGTGTGTGTGTGTGTGTGTGTGTGTGTGTGTGTGTGTGTGTGTGTGTGTGTGTGTGTGTGTGTGTGTGTGTGTGTGTGTGTGTGTGTGTGTGTGTTTATGTGTGTGTGTGTGTGATTCTACTACAATATATGTTTCATCTACATTATAAAACATTTGTGGATAAAAAGGAGCTTAAGATGTTGAAGCTATAAAATGTACATGAAGTGTAGCAGAGAAACTGGACAGCAGTCAAACTAAGCAGTCAAGCATAGAGTGTAAGTCATTGTTTCTGACATCCCCTGACCTTGCCTCAGATAACATGTTAATATACTGTAGTAAAAGCTATGGAGGGTTATATGTAGATTTAATTATTCAGCTGGGATTTAAACACTCAGCTAAATCAGTCCACCTACTTTGACAACTTTGACAGGACCATGGACAGCAACCATGCAAACACCAGTGGAGAGCCATGCAGCTAGAACAGTGTGATATTGTGCATGGACCTTGCATAGGTTTCTAGTCAATATTTTTATACTGCACCAACAAAGTTGGGTTCACAGAGAGAAATGACAGTAGATCTAAGGAATATCTTCAGCTCAAAGAGGAATCCTGAAGGATGCTCCAGTTCTAGAACTACAGAGTGCATCTATGGACAGAACACAGTTTTTCTTTTTGCCTCAGGTTTAGGCACTTTTATTTCGAAGACAAATGACATATGTGGTTTAAATCCATGTGTGGTTTGAATTCATGTGCGGTTTGAATATGATTGCCAAGAGGCATTTATGAGCTTAAATGTCTTATAAAAGTATGTGAGCTGCCGTAGCTGAAATGAAAAACCTAGGCGGCTCTGAAGTACACCATGCCCTGCCCTGCCCTGCCCTGCCCGTCTGACACATAGCAGGCTGCTAGCACTGATTACGTTCCCGCACACATTTAAGGCCACAGAACGGCCAACCATAATTTAACCCTGCTGTGGTTTCCCCTGACAGGTGGAACAATAGCAGGCTGGCATTGCTATGTGTGGGGAAGAAATGGCACAGGGCCAGAAAGAGAGAGAGAGAGAGAGAGAGAGAGAGAGAGAGAGAGAGAGAGAGAGAGAGAGAGAGAGAGAAAGAGAGAGATAAGGGGAGAGAGAGAATGAGAGAGACGGAGCAAGACAGAGAGAGAGAAAGAGGAAGAGAGAGTGAGAAAGGTAGAGAGAGCGAGCAAGAGAGGTAGAGAGAGAAAAAGGTAGAGAGAGACAGAGGGAGAGAGAGACAGAGGGGGAGGTAGAGAGAGAGAAAGGTCGAGAGAGGCAGAGGGGGAGGTAGAGAGAGAGAGAGAAAGGTAGAGAGTTAGAAAGAGAGGGATAGAGAGAGAGAGGTGGTGCAGTGGTGTGCAGCAAGCAGGGTTAATTGGTGTTGGGGGGTGGGGTTGTTAGCGGGGGCTTAAATGGCTAGCTGAGGGGGCCGCCCCCCTGCTCACTACAATACACAGCTGATTACTCCCACACTAGCCAAAGGCCAGCCATCTCCCTCTTCCTCTCGTCTACTCACTCTCTCTTCCTCTCTCGTTTACTCTCTCCCTCTTTCTGTCTCTACCTCTGGCAGTCCCTACTTCCATGTTTTTGTCCGCACCTCCCCCCAGTACAACCATTTCACTCACAACCTACAAACTTCATCTGTCCTCTACTCGCCCTCCTTCAACACATCATCAAAAAACTCCAAAAGGCCTCTTCTTTCTTTCTCAGCTGAGGCTGTGATTACTGACATTTAGCAGCCCAAGCCCCCATGCTCCCTCTCTCTTTCTCTCTCTGGGGTCCCTCTGTTTCTCTCTACAGGAAGTGGGGCCAATCGAACGGTATTTTTCAACAGCAGCAGGAACAGACACAGGAAGTAGGGCCACATGGGATGTTCAGTGGCACATGGGATGTTCAGTGGCACATGGGATGTTCAGGGCCACATGGTCTGTGTTCAGGGCCACATGGTCTGCCCAGGGCAGGGAGATACAGGTTAGAATAGAGCCAGCAGAGCAATGGGCTCAACAGGGAATTCAGGGCACATCTTTATTCTTAAGACCACCTACAGTAGCTGAGCCCTTTTTCACACAGCCAAACTAATGTTTTACCGTTGCTAAGACAGTGGGACAAAAACCTGCCTCTTTTACTCACTTTACTTTCAGAACAGGTTAAGTCCTACACAAGGTGACCACAAGCCCCCTCACATACCAGACAGAAACGCATACACTTACGATAATGGTTAAAAAAAGTCTAGTAATGCTTGCTAGATGTTGATAATAGTTGGTAATTATTATGATAGTAGGAAAGGCTCGATAAAAGCTTCTTAAGTCTTAATAAAGCCATCTTACGACTGGTGCAGGTTGGTCAAGGTGGGCGTGGGCATTGTCTGTGCCGAGAGACAAAGGCGTTGGTTGAAATGGTGTAAGAAAGCACACAAGAAAGCTGAAATGAGATTTCAATTATTCAGTGAGTTATTGAGTGCGGAGACAGAATGCCCTACAGTCGCACAGCACAGTGCCACAGCGGACAGGAACGCTGAGAAATGAGGCCCCTACTTAGCGCTTCCACTATACGCTCGCGTCGAAAAATTAATGTTAGGGTCTGTTGGTGTGCTCGCACTGTTTGCACAAATGTGTGTGTGTGTGTGTGTGTGTGTGTGTGTGTGTGTGTGTGTGTGTTTGTGTGTCTGTGAGTGTGTGCGTGTGTGTGTGTGTCTGTTTGTGTGTGAGTGTGTGTGTGTGTGTGTCTGTGAGTGTGTGCGTGTGTGTGTGTGTGTTTGTGTGTCTGTGAGTGTGTGCGTGTGTGTGTGTGTGTGTTTGTGTGTCTGTGAGTGTGTGCGTGTCTGTTTGTGTGTGTGTCTGTTTGTGTGTGAGTGTGTGTGTGTGTAATTGCAAGAAGGGTGTGCAAAATGTGTAAAATTTAAATCCTTGAGATCATTTCCTACACTCACACTTAAAAATCTCTCTCTCTGTCTCTGTCTCTCTCTCTCTACCACACTCTGACGTGCACACACACACACACACACACACACATTTACCAAAAAATAGAGAAAGAGAGAGGGAGGGAGGGAGAGGCACAGAAAAAACATCTACATTCCATTCCCTTTCCAAAACATTACATTCCCTTTTCAACTCTCCCCTTTTCAGTATTTCATTTTCCTTTCACTTTCTCCTCTTCTACTGCCCTTTCTATCTCTCTATCAGTCTCTCCCTCTCTCTCTCCCTCTCTCTCTGACCCAGTGTGTGTGCAGCTGCTGTGAGTGAGTGAATGGCTGAGGGAAGTGAAATGAAGCGAATGCGTGCACTCCTCCCCGTCCTTCCTACCTCCAGAGGAGCGCATGGAAACTGCCCTGTAGCTGCCTGCCAGAGGGCAATAGGGGGGTGGGTACAGAGGGGGGGGCAATGGGGGGGGGGGGGGGGGGGGTACATGGGGGGGGGCAATGGGGGGGGGGTACAGAGGGGAGGGCCATGGGGGAGGTACAGAGGGGAGGGCAGTGGGGGGGGTACAAAGGGGAGGGGGGGTACAGAGGGGGGGGGCAGTGGGGGGGTACAGAGGGGAGGGGGGGGTACAGAGGGGGAGGGGGGGGTACAGAGGGAGAGGGCAGTGGGGGGGGTACAGAGGGGAGGGGGGGGTACAGAGGGGAGGGCCGTGGGGGGGGGTACAGAGGGGAGGCTGGAGAGACTAAAGCTCTGAGCTTTACTTTAGTCTCTTTCCATTGCCCCGAGTCATCTGTGCCTGCACACCACACACACACACACCACACACACACACGCAGGCATGCACACACACAGACACTAACACAGACACACACACACACGCTGAGTGTTTCTTGTGGGTGAGAATGTACCTATTTCTATTGCGCGCGCACACACACGACTGCACACACGCACGCACGTGAGAATGCACATATCTCTCCAAAGGGGATTTTCCGAATGTTTCCTTTCTAGTTCCGTGTGTTATTTGATAGACAGAGCAAGAAAAAAAGAGAGAGAGACAGATAGTGTGTGTGTGTGAGTGTGTGTGTGTGTGTGTGAGTGTGTGTGTGTGTGTGAGTGTGTGTGTGGCCACTCTTATCAGTGGAATGGAGAAACAAAAAGCATTTTTATCGTCTGATCTCCAGCCTTCCTTCATCTTTCCCCCTCCACTCATTCTACCGTCTCTGCCTCCCCCCGTCCCCTCCTTCCATCTCCCCTCCTCTTCTCCCTTCTCCCCCCCCCCCCTCCTTCCATCTTCTCTCCTCTTCACCCTTCTCCCCCCCCTCCTCTCCTCTCTTCTCATTTCTCCTCCTCTCCCTTCTCCCCCCACCCCCTCTCCTCTCCTCTCTTCTCATTTCTCCTCTTCTCCCTTCTCCCCCCCACCGCCCCCTCCTCTCCTCTCTTCTCATTTCTCCTCTCCTCTCCCCCTCTCCTCTCCTCTCATTTCTCCTCTCCTCTCCCCCTCTCCCCCTCTCCTCTCATTTCTCCGCTCCCCCTCTCCTCTCATCCCCTCTCCTCTCATTTCTCCTCTCCTCTCCCCCTCTCCTCTCCTCTCATTTCTCCTCTCCTCTCCCCCTCTCCTCTCATTTCTCCTCTCCCCCCTCTCCTCTCCTCTCCTCTCCTCTCATTTTTCCTCTCCTCTCCCCCTCTCCTGTCATTTCTCCTCTCCCCCCTCTCCTCTCCTCTCCCACCATGGCTGACTGGATCCTGAGCGCTGGTGTTGTTTACTTAAGTGAAAAGGTAATCAAGGCTGGGCCACCTGAGAGGAGGGGTGGGGTAGAGTGAAAGTGTGTGTGTGTGTGTGTGTGTGTGTGTGTGTGTGTGTGTGTGTGTGTGTGTGGAAGGAAGACAGAGGAGGGGTGGGGGGTGGGGGTAAGGGGAAATGAATGACAGAAAGATGGGAACAAAGACAACGGGAGAGCGAGAGACTTTAGGCTGGGACTGAAATAGAGTGACTGACAGAGCGCAGGAGAATTCAAACAGGCACGAGAGCGAGGGACCAGAAACACAGAGAGGAAAAAGGAAAGAAGACATAGAAACAAAGGAGGGAAAGAGGGAGGGACAAGCAAGGAAGGGAAAGGAAGACGGAGAGGAGGAGGTACTGAGGGACGATAAGTTTGAGGTTGGTGGGGGCTCTCTAAGGAGCAGTTGGGGTTGACAAGTGTGACCCTGCTGACCCAGTGTGTGTGTGTGTGTGTGTGTGTGTGTGAAAAAAACTTAAGACTCCATCTCAGAGCTGCTTGGCTATTTGCAAATGTTGTAGGGGACATCTTTACATCACTGCACAGGCGCAAAAGCAGCAGAAAGGCCACATGCTGGTGGGAGCGATCTTATCAATCTTTTCCATTAGCTATCTGCTGGCAGCACAAAATACACACACCAACTACACAGCCTAAATACACAGACATAATATACAGCTTAAATACATAGACATAATATACAGCCTAAATACACAGACATAATATACAGCTTAAATACACTGAACCGTTTTCCTTGCTCACTGGCATCATGTGATTCTGGCCTGTATCTCTTCACATAGTCCTACGTCTACACATTAATATCTCCCTTCTTATGTGACTTATTGAGGAAGAGCGTCAAACAAATTATGACAAGATCATGAAAAGTGTCACAAATCACAAACTTAGAGCTGTGTTACTATAGCAGCCAATTACGAGGGTGCTTTGGTGTTTGTGGCGATATATGTACGGGTGTGTATCGCTAATGAAGCTGGCGTACACACTGCACGTGTTGGAGCAGCTGATCTAAAGGGCCTGTCCGTCAACACAGCATCGGCATGAAACATGCCGGTAATGGACTAGTGACGCGTTAATCACCACCGCCAGCAAAAGCTTATGAATGATGCTAAATTACAGTGCTGCTACTGGATAGCGAAGCCGGTTTAATGAGTGTGTTTTATAAGGGTCTGATGGAGCAGGAGTGTGTTTTATGAGGGGGGGGACGACATAAGTGTGTTTCATGAGCGGGTGACAAAGCAGCGCTCTACTCATGTGACATTTGAGGGGTTCACGAGTGACCTGCCCAGGGTTCAACATTTCCGATTTTTGTGCACCCCTGTGTACTTGTGTGTGTGTGTGTGTGTGTGTGTGTGTGTGTGTGTGTGTGTGTGTGTGACAGCATTCATGTCTGCATCTGTGTGTGTATGACAGCATTCATGTGTGTGTGTGTGTGCAAGACAAAGTGTGTGTGTGTGTGTGTTTGTGTATGTGTGTAGGCACTAGGCACGTATGTATGTGTGTGCAAGACAATGTCAAAGCATGTGTGTGTGTGTGTGTGTGTCTGTGTGTGTGTGTGGTGTATGTGTGTGTGTGTGTGTGTGTGTGTGTGTGTGTGTGTGTGTGTGTGTGTGTGTGTGTTTGTGTGAGTGTGTGTGTGTGACAGCATTCATGTCTGCATCCGTGTGTGTATGATAGCATTCATATGTGTGTGTGTTGTGTGTGTGCAAGACAAAGTGTGTGTGTGTGTGTGTGTGTGTGTGTGTGTGTGTGTGTGTGTGTGTGTGTGTGTGTAGGCAGTAGGCACGTATGTATGTGTGTGCAAGACAATGTCAAAGCATGTGTGTGTGTGGTGTATGTGTGTGTGTGTGCGTGTGTGTGTGCACTGTGCACACGTTCTGGATCAGTGGCTGTTCATTAAGTGTAAGAGAGCTGTATCAGTCTGCACAGTTCATGCATATTCATTAGGAGACATAGTGCTTCAGCCCCCGCTGTGTATAAATCATGCCGGAAACACTCAGCCCTGTTACTGTAGCATGCATGAAGGACTCCCATGACAACGCCCTGTTACTGTAGCAACTCCAGCACCATGCATGAAGGACTCCCATGGCAACACTCAGCCCTGTTACTGTAGCAACTCCAGCAGCATGCATGAAGGACTCCCATGGCAACACTCAGCCCTGTTACTGTAGCAACTCCAGCAGCATGCATTAAGGACTCCCATGGCAACACTCAGCCCTGTTACTGCAGCATGCATGAAGGACTCCCATGACAACACTCAGCCCTGTTACTGCAGCATGCATGAAGGACTCCCATGACAACACTCAGCCCTGTTACTGTAGCACACTGCAGCAGCATGCATGAAGGACTCAGAGACAGTGAGCCAGAGCTGGTTCCTGTGGCAAGAGCAGGATCCTGATGGTCTCTGTGTTTTGGTCTGTCTTCACTGTCCTGTGCTTCCCAAAGACTGGCAATGGGTAAGATAGGTGTGCCCCCAACCACAGTTGTACATCAGCAGACGTTTTCCCATTTTTACCAGGCCCATCAGATGGTGCGGCTCTTTTATTACACATTGCTTCTACATTTTAAAGATCTAAATGTTTAAAGCAAATGCAATCAATCAGTTAATTTTTTATGCATTATTAGCCTTTAGAATGTTGTTTCTACATTAATTTAAATATTTGATATTTTTTTATTTGGTCAGAGCTTTTTCTCCACAGTAGCTAGAGGCACCTCTAAGAGTATTTCTGTGCTTAATGTGAACAGCAGATGTGTATTTATAACAGTACTGTAGATGTGAACAGTAGATTTGAACAGCAGATGTGTATTTAAGGTTACTGACCAATTTTTGGCCACCAATCTACCCCCATTTACTAAAATTCTGCCCCACCCCCCTCAACACCCCCCAACACCATAGTTCTGCATTACTCTGAGGACCCTGCATTACACCCGTTATTTTTCTACACGCGCACACACACACACACACACACACACACACACACACACACACCTTTCATTCTCATTTCCCGTTTCTCTCCCACATACCACTTTTCCTGATTTTTTTCTCTGTCTGTGATAAATTTATTTTTTAATAGAATTAAATGCAAATGAGAAGAGAGCTGATTATCATATAAACTGCAAAGGCCCAAAGGGACAACCCAATCTGACTCCAGTCCTTTATTTTATCATATCCTCCGTCCTCTTCCTTTCTCCTTCTCTCTCTTTCCTCCCTCTCTCCTTCTCTCCCTCTCCCCTCCCTCTCACCTAATCAGCCACAGCTGCTCTTATAAAGACATAAGAGGAGGACAGGAGAGGGAGGCAGAGGTGCAGGACATGATAGTGTTGTGCCTGTGTGTGTGTGAGTGTGTGTGTGTGAGTGTGTGTGTGGGCTGGTGGGTTTGTGTGTTGGTGTGGGAGTGTGTGTGTGTGTGTGTGGGTGTGCATCCATGTGCGTGCGTGCGTGCGTGCGTGTGTCCAAACAGGGACAGCGTTGGAAGGAGAGTGGAGGTTTCCTACACTATGCACATTAGGTCCTCAATACAAAATATCATATGTGGGAAATATTGCTGAAGCTATAGTACTACATTGCTATAAATGTACCTGCCTTATTGTGTGTGTGTGTGTGTGTGTGTGTGTGTGTGTGTGTGTGTGTGTGTGTGTGTGTGTGCATGTGTGTGTCTGTGTGTGTGTGTGTGTGTGTGTGTGTGCACGCAAGTCTATGAGCGCTGTAACTAGAGTATGTACCTACCTTAATGCCGGTGTGTGTGTATATGTGTTTATGTCTGGAGCAAAGCGTAAAATGGAGACTGATAGACACAGAAAGTAATGCATTTTTAAACTGTACTCCAGGGACACACCCTGGTCTGAATACATTATTCCGGACAGCACAAATAATGCCATGGAATCGCATACTTCTACACGGAATTTGCTTCTTATCATTCAGAGAAAAATAGTCAGCTCCACGTCTTTAAGTCAGCCATTGTGTTTCTTCAAATTGCCTCAAATCACTATAGACAATGTCATTTCTGTCTGCAACACGGGGCACTGGTTTCACAAACTAGGCATCTTACTTATTTCACATTACTGAAAAGTGATTGCTGTATTGTGCAGTTGTCCTGCCACTGATGTGGCAGAAATCCCCTTTCAAAAGTAGACTTTAGTACAGCACTGCTGCTATGGGGGAGTACAAATACAGTCATTTTCATTTCAGTGCCAGAAACTTACTCATGCATATTAATAACATCATAGGTAGGCTTAAAGCCTGGGCTAAAAGCATGTTCAGGTTAGGCTAATAGGCTTACCACCTCTGAGCCCAATGAATGACAGTGATCTTGGTTTTCTTATGAAAAGCACAAGACCTGTGGAATCTAGACCCTATTATACTGGAAATCACAGACAAAACTATCCAATTCTAATGAGCAACTCTTCGCTAACAACTGTTCAGCCAGGTAAATGAACTAAGTAGTTCAATCCGGTGCACAGGTAGATGGAATACAGTTTACAACACCATACAGGATCTTCAGCCTTTGAAGCTCTCGGCGTAATGTTGTAATGCTGAACCCTGTACAACCAACCATCTATAGAAAGGGGTAACGTTGTAATGCTGAACCTGTACAACCAACCAGCTATAGAAAGGCAAGAATGTATGTGTGTCTGAGGCTTTAGGCCTCTGTTGCATGGCATATCACGCAACCTCTTTCGTCACAACCCACTGTGACCCGCTGGGGTGACATCTCGTCCTTCAGAGGGATACCGTTAAAGTCATATCCAGCCATTATTGACCACTCATATACCTAAACCCTGAATATTGACCACTCATATACTTAAATACCC
>CM050204.1:33586041-33591041 GCA_027475355.1 Coilia nasus
TTAATAGGAAGAAGCAAGTGATTTCAAAAGTCACAACACAAAGGTGGTGTTATAAAGTCAATTATTTCCATCTAAATGCAGTTGCTGGCTTTTGGCTTTGTATGGCAGATTTGTCCGTGTGTTTCTGGGTTAACTCAGAGAGAGGGCGGGGCTTAATAAAGACACCTGTGGCGGCCATCTTTAGCCGTAGCTCCTGTGAAATCAGACTGCCATAGAGGTGCTTTGATTGACAGCCAGGTGTGTGTGTGTGTGTGTGTGTGTGTCTGCGCGCGCGCGTGTGTGAGTGTGTGATGGAAACTGCTGTACCCTGATGAAAGTAGTCCAGTTTGCAATCACTTCATGTAGCTCTGCAGCAGACGTCTGAGCCGAGGGGGAGTGGGGGGTGCAGGGAATGGAAAGGTGGAAAGAGAGGAGAGTAGAGAAGAGGAGAGAGAAGAGAAAAGAGGAGGAGAGGCAGAAGCGAGAGAAATAGGAAACTGAGAAAGAGCCACGGTTGGAGAGAGAGGGCAGCACAAGAACGAGGGGAGGACGGAGCAGGGAGACTTACAAAAGGAAAAAGGGAGTAGAGAGATAGATAGAGATAGAGAGAGAGAGAGAGAGAGAGAGAGAGAGAGAGAGAGAGAAAGAGAGAGAGAGAGAGAAGAGAGAGAGAAGGTAGCCAAGGCGGTTAGGAGAGAATGAGGGGGAGTAAGAGGCAAAAACTATGAGAGATGAAACCGATGAGGAAAGGAGAAAAGAAGGAGAGAGACAGGGCACTGCGAGGAGAGAGAGAGACAGAGAGAGAGGGAGAGGAAGGGAGAGAGAGGGAGAGGGAGGGAGAGAGAGACAGGGCACTGCGAGGAGAGAGAGAGACAGAGAGAGAGGGAGAGGAAGGGAGAGAGAGGGAGAGGGAGGGAGAGAGAGACAGGGCACTGCGAGGAGAGAGAGAGACAGAGAGAGAGGGAGAGGAAGGGAGAGAGAGGGAGAGGGAGGGAGAGAGAGACAGGGCACTGCGAGGAGAGAAAGAGAGAAGGAAAAACAGAGAGAGAGAGAAGAGAGTCAAGACGCAGGGGTAAGAGGAAAGAGGGGGCAGCATGTGATTTTGCCACACAGAGAGCGGGGCTGAGTGGGGAGTCCATCATGATCAGGGGGAAGAGGATGTACCGGATACAGCGGAGGATGCCTGAGGCTCTGGGGACAACCTGGGGGTGTCACGACTCCTGATTGTGACAAACTGATTGTGACGGTGTGACAAAAGTGATGTGTCACTGGCAAAGCGCAGCAAAATACTGGTGTACAGTACAAGTAGCATCTCTCCACCACTCAAGCCACACTCACAGGACAACATGTCCTCCCATTCAACTCATCCCTTCTTCTCTTCTCCTCCTTTCGCTTCTCTCTCTCTCTCTCTCTCTCTCGCTCTACTGCTCTTATTCCCCTGCCTTGCTAATTTAACATCTCTGTCCCTCCCTCCCTCTTTACCTCTCTCTCCTCTCTCTCTTTCTGCTTCTCTCTCTATCTCTCTCTCACTCTTCCTCTCCTACTCCCCTGCCCCACTCTTTCTTTCTTCCTTCCTTTCCCTCCCTCCCTCTTTACTGCTCTCTCTCTCTCTCTCTCTCTCTCTGCCCATTACGCTCAAAATACATGCAAGCGGGCGAAGCGGAACGTTCCATTCTTTTCAGTTGGGAGGCGGCAGGTGGTGACGTAGATCAGCGAGGCGGGCGAGGCGGGCGAAAAAGTTGAGCTCTGCTGAACTTTATGCAAATGAAGAGCGGCGTTTGCCAAGCGGTAACCAATGACATCGTTTCAAATGACTTGCCGGCAGGTGGAGAGATAAACATTTAAACATGGACGTACATAAAATTTGAAACAGTGCCGTGGTTAACATAATATTGGCATGCCAGAAGCAAAAAAATCATTACCATTCAGAATTCTTTAGCCTTTAAACTTCATATCTCTTCAACTGATGGTGGTACACGCCCACTCAAAGCGGAGCAAGCGGAGAGAAAGCAGTACATTTCGCTTGCATGTATTTTGGGCGTTACTCTGTACAAATGGGAAGTGTGGAGAGAAACATTTGCCGCCACCCTACCCTGCTGGCTTCTATTGAGCCGGTCATGTAGGCCGTTTACATGTGTGTTATTTTTTTCTGTTTTTCAAAGACATCTTTTTAAAAGTCTCTGCCTCTCCTCTCTCCTCCTCTCCTCTCCTCAGCTATCCCTCCTCTCCTCTCCTTATCTCCTCTCCCCTCCTCTTCTCTCCTCTCCTCTCCCCTCCTCTCCTCTCCTCTCCCCTCCTCTCCCCTCACCTCACCTCCTCTCCTCTTCTCTCCCCTCCTCTCCTCTCCTCTCCTCTCCTCTACCCTCCTCTCCTCTCCTCTCCTCTTCTCTCCCCTCCTCTCCTCTACCCTCCCCTCCTCTCCTCTCCTCCCCTCCCCTCTGCCTTTCCTGCTCTCTCTCCCCTCTCCTCCTCTCCCCAGCTACCTCCCCTATCCTCTCTCCTCCTCTCCTCTCCTCCACTCCCCTCTGCCTTTCCTCCTCCCCTCTCCTCCTCTCCCCAGCTACCCCTCCTCCTCTCTCCTCTGCCTTTCCTGCTCGCCTGGAGGCCCACAGGAGAGGCTGTTGGGGATGTTCCACATTAGAGGCACAGTGTCAGCCCAAATGGATCAAATTAAAGTGACGGGACACGCTAAAGCGATACAAATGAAATGGAGGAGAAAGAAGATTCATGACTCCTCACCCTTACCGACACACACACACACACACACACACACACACACACACACACTCACTTCCCTCATATCTCTTGCCTTCTCTTTCCCTTTCTCCCGCTCTCTCTCTCTCATGCGCGCACGCACACAGACACACAAACAGCTCTTTACTCAGCCAGCATTTTTCAATAAATCAAAAGTAAATGAAATCAAACACATTAGTGAGAATGATACTGAGTGTGAAAAGAGAGAGAGAGAGACAGAGAGAGAGTGTGAGAGAGCAGAAAGAGGTTTGACAGATTGCACTGAGAGGGAAAATTAAATCAATCTACTTCTCTAGACACTTCTCTACCTCGTGGATTTCTTATTATCATTACCTTTTTTTCTCCCAGTTCAGTGAATGTTGCATGTATGCAGATGTGTGCAATATGTTTGGTCTGTTTTTGTAATGTGTATTATGTGTATGCTGCTGGACACCTTTATTTCCTTCGGGATAAATAAAGTTACTCTACTCTACTCTACAGCTCTTCCACACACACACAGCTCCTCCCCATCGCGTCTCCACACACCACACACACACACACACAGTTCTTCCCCACCACGTCTAGTCTCCACACACACACACACACACACACACACACACACACACACACAGCTCACAGCTCCACACACAACACATAGAGGGACAGACAGAATTATGGATAGTGGGCTGGATGGATGGATGGATGGATGGATGGATGGATGGATGGATGGATGAATGAAAAGAAAGGATCAATGGAAAAATGGATGGATAGACATGAATACATCAATGGACAGAAGGTTGGAAAGAAGGACACACAGAAGGATGGATGGTTGGCTGGATCGGTGGATGGATAGATGAATGGTGGGATGGAGGGATGGATAGATAGATGGATGGGTCGATGGATAGATGAATAGTGGGATGGAGGGATGGATAGATGAAAGGAGGGATGGATAGATGGACAATGGGATGGATAGATGGATGGTGGGATGAATGGAGGGATGGATAGATGGATGGAGGGATGGATAGATGGATGGATGGTGGGATGGATAGATGGATGGATGGAGGGATGGATAGATGGGTGGATGGTGGGATGGATAGATGGATGGATGGATAGATAGATGGATGGAGGGATGGATAGATGGATGGGTGGATGGATAGATGGATGGTGGGATGTACGATGGACGGATGCATGAGGTTATCAGCATGACTGATCTGTCAAACTAGAGATTCACATCAGACCGCAAGTGCATCTGACAGTGTGTAGTGTTGGTCAGGAGAGAGGAGATGGACATGTGTGCTGCACACACACATCAGAGGAGATGGGCATGTGTGTTGGAGACAGGCATCAGAGGAGATGGGCATGTGTGCTGTCCTGCGGGCTTTTATTTGGAGCGCAGTGCTGACCTGGTCAGCCTGACTTGGACATGGATAGCCAGCAGAGTGGACCGGCTGTCAGGTGGACAGCACAAGTGACAGGTGGATTTAGAGTCAGGAGCAAACACACTGCTACACCTGTCCTGCACTACACACCTCGCCATCAGCTCAGTGCACGACATACACGTTTAAAGTGCTCCTCCTCTTCAGAAATACCGTTAGTAGTGTTGAGTACAAACAGGGCAGGTTATAATTGTATTTAGAAAAAGAGTATATGACATAGCAATTAGATAGGTAATACATAGGCCACAAAAGGGTGAGAGGAGAGGAGAGGAGAGGAGAGGAGAGGAGAGGAGAGGGAGAGGAGAGGAGAGGAGAGGAGAGGAGAGGAGAGGAGAGGAGAGGAGAGGAGAGGAGAGGAGAGGAGAAGAGAGGAGAGGGGGGTCTGGGAAGAATGACTCAATTAAAGACACAAGTAACTTCCGACAGCCAGATCCAGGGAAGATGGGTGGGATTTGGAGAAGGGGGGTTAAAACAGAAAGATGAGGTGCTGGGGGTGTGTGTGTGCTCATGAACGAACTGTGACAAAGACTTTGGCAGAATAGAGTTGAGAACTGAAGACAACTCAGTCCACAGCCGAAAGAGTCACGTCAAGATTGATTGAGCTGTAAATGTTTGTTGAAACATGTGTTCTGTGTAGACATCCAACAATCTGTTTCCACTGCTCATGAGTCAACTGAATAACACGGAAGGAAAAAGGACGAAAAGAGGAGGAGAGGAGGAAGAGAGGAGAAGATGAGAGTAGGATGAGAGGATGAGAGGAGAGAAGGATGAGAGGAGGATTAGAGGAGAAGAGGAGAAGAGGATGAGAGGAGGATGAGAGGATGAGAGGAGGATGAGAAGAAACGAGGAGAG
>CM050204.1:33598541-33603541 GCA_027475355.1 Coilia nasus
CACTTTTTTGTACCGGGAGTGAATAAAGGCTTTGACAATGATCAGCCTACATGATTTCGAACAATGTCAAATATTCCACTGCCCTTATCAAAGTGTCAAGTTGCACTATCGGTGCAGTGGTGCTTTCTAAACAACGTTTAAAGTAAGGAAATAAAACCAGAGAAACACATATTGTGTTTATTAAAGTGAGAGATCAACAGGAAACATGGCTATGTGCACGTAAAGACACTGGCCAAGTGCATACGGAGCTGGCAGCTGAATTCCTGCTCACGCGCTGTATACCTTGAATTGTCCGGTGTGAATGCTCATACGCTCGAAATACGCCCACGCGCTGAACACAGCTACGCGCTGAACACGGTCAAGTCGGTGTGAATGAGCCCTCAGTAATTCATTAAAGCACAAGTCTGTGAAACTACACACTTTTTTGTGCTGAATTCAGTGACTGCAGACTGAAGCACTTATATTTCTCAAAATAAATGTATATTTTAGAAATAAATTTACAGTCAGTAGTTATTTCATTTTAAATGGGGGGGGGGGGGCATCGATTCGAATTGTGAATCGACTTTTTTAGCCCAGCCCTACCCCCACCCCAAACACCTATTAAAAAGTATATGCCCCCCCAAACACCTATGAAAGCATATGCCCCCCCCCCCCCCCCAAACACCTATGAAAGCATATGCCCCCCCCCCAAACACCTATGAAAGCATATGCCCCCCCCCCCCCAAACACCTATGAAAGTATATGCCCCCACCCCAAACACCTATGAAAGTATATGCCCCCACCCCAAACACCTATGAAAGCACATGACCCCCCCCCCCAAACACCTATGAAAGTATATGCCCCCACCCCAAACACCTATGAAAGTATATGCCCCCACCCCAAACACCTATGAAAGCACATGACCCCCCCCCAACACCTATGAAAGCACATGCCCCCCCCCAACACCTATGAAAGCACATGCCCCCCCAACACCTATGAAAGCACATGACCCCCCCAACACCTATGAAAGCACATGACCCCCCCCAACACCTATGAAAGCATATGCCCCCCCCCAAAACACCTATGAAAGCTTATGCCCCCCCCCCCCCCCCCAAACACCTATGAAAGCACATGACCCCACCCACCCCAAACACCTATGAAAGCATATGCCCCCCATTTAAAGCAACACTAAGCAGTTTTTTAACCTTAAAATAATGTGTCTTAAGTCGTTTCAGTGGTTCATTAACTCATAGCAGGGTGAACGGCACTTCTGAATCCGCTTTGTGGCCCTCCATGGGCTATAGCCGCACCATGCAAGTTTGAAGAAGCGGGTCGCCTCTGTAGCTGTAATGAGACATAAGAAATACAATTCTGCCTCCAAGCTGAAGGGCGACAGAAGAGGGAGATTGCTTTAGTGCTGCTTTAGCACCTCACAGTCCCTCTGAGGGAGCCTCCATCGGGCAGATGGGTAGGCATGAGGGCCTCCATTTTCAATCGCTCAATCGCAGCAATGAGAAAACATGACCGTATAACATGAAGGCTACGGAACTTTGATTTTCCTCTTCCTCACTCTTTTCTTCTCTTCATCCCTTACTTTTTCTATTGCTGCCATATCCCTTTGCCTCGTGGATCAGAGAATCGCTATAAGAGAATGCTCTTTCGTTTCTATCTCTCTATCTCCCTCTCTCTCTCTCTGTCTCCCTCTCTCTCTTTCTCACAATCTCTCTCACTTCATCCCTCTCTCTCCCTCTCTCTTCCTCTCTCTCTATCCCTCTCTCTCTGTCCCTCTCTCTCTCTCTCTTTCTCTCCCTTTCTGTTTACTGTCAAAAAGAGGCTGCACATGGATGCCACGGTGACAGGTTGAAATTCAAGGCTGGGGATGTGTGTGTGTATGTATGTGTGTGTGTGTGTGTGTGTATGTGTGTTTGTGTATGTGTGTATGTTTGTGTGTGTGTGTATGCGTGTGTGTGGGTGGGATCAGACATGCTCGGTGCTGCTGCGGTATTTGCTTGAGATGTACAGCTGTGTGTCTAAAAAGAGGGCAGCCATACGCCGACACACACAAGGCAGCACTGATATCCTGCTGCAGTTCCTGTATTGCTAGGAGCTGCACATTTGGGTAGTACAAAATATGACTATAACCGAGGGACACAGAGTTGGGCCTAATTAGACCAGATGTGCTTCAAGCAGGAGGCTTGCAAGTTCAAGTCCTTACAGCTAGGAGGGGAAATGAAGGAGTTGTGCTCTTCTTGGGCCTCAACCTCATTGGCCTAAGGCTCCTTGTGTCTCGTAGGGGGGGGGGGTGAAGGACTAGTCCTCTTCTTGGGCCTCAACCCCATTGGCTTAAGGCTCCTCGTATCTCGTAGGGGGGGGAAGTGAAGGACTAGTCCTCTTCTTGGGCCTCAAACCCCATTGGCCTAAGGCTCCTTGTATCTCGTAGGGGGGGAAGTGAAGGACTAGTCCTCTTCTTGGGCCTCAAACCCCCATTGGCCTAAGGCTCCTTGTATCTCGTAGGGGGGGAAGTGAAGGACTAGTCCTCTTCTTGGGCCTCAAACCCCATTGGCCTAAGGCTCCTTGTATCTCGTAGAGGGGGAAGTGAAGGACTAGTCCTCTTCTTGGGCCTCAAACCCCATTGGCCTAAGGCTCCTTGTATCTCGTAGGGGGGGAAGTGAAGGACTAGTCCTCTTCTTGGGCCTCAAACCCCATTGGCCTAAGGCTCCTTGTATCTCGTAGGGGGGGAAGTGAAGGACTAGTCCTCTTCTTGGGCCTCAAACCCCATTGGCCTAAGGCTCCTTGTATCTCGTAGGGGGGGAAGTGAAGGACTAGTCCTCTTCTTGGGCCTCAAACCCCATTGGCCTAAGGCTCCTTGTATCTCGTAGCGGGGGAAGTGAAGGACTTGTCCTCTTCTTGGGCCTCAAACCCCATTGGCCTAAGGCTCCTTGTATCTCGTAGGGGGGGAAGTGAAGGACTAGTCCTCTTCTTGGGCCTCAAACCCCATTGGCCTAAGGCTCCTTGTATCTCGTAGGGGGGGAAGTGAAGGACTAGTCCTCTTCTTGGGCCTCAAACCCCATTGGCCTAAGGCTCCTTGTATCTCGTAGGGGGAGAAGTGAAGGACTCTTCCTGGGCCTCAACCCCATTGGCTGAAGGGTCCTTGAGAACCTGAAGCACCTAAAGCAAACCTCAAATTGCTCCCTTGTGCTACAGTCCTTCAGGTGAACGTATGTGTTTGCTACTTATAGTGTGTGTGTGTGTGTGTGTGTGTGTGTGTGTGTGTGTGTGTGTACTTGTTTTTCTATCCCGGTGGGGACTTGAGCATGACTGCACACCAACACGGTCGGGACTCCATGAGCGGTGGGAACCTGAATCTTAGTCCCCAGAGGCACAACCATTGCACATGATAGAAAACGCCATTTTAACATGTCTGGTGGGGTTCCCCTGAAAATGCCCCTAGGTCCCGACGGGGTACATTTCACCGGACAAAATAGTGTGTGTGTGTGTGGAGTGTGTTTCAGAGTGCGCCCCCATGTGGTCAGTACTGGGACAAGTGTGTGTGAGCTGTGTGTTGACCAGACACATCAGGTCCCCACCACACTTACCACGCCCCCATAAACAAAAGACACCTCCCACAAACAATAAACCATGTGGGGGTTTCCTGTATTTAGAAGATGTTTATAGCATTGTGTGTTTACCTGACATGTAAGGTCCCCACCGTGACTATCTCCCCATCCCCCAATCCACCCACTAATAAAACCATCTTACCATCTGAAGGCGTGATGTATAGAGAAGATTCCAGCACTGTGTGCTAACTCCTGACCTGACATATCAGGTCCCCACCCCAACCACACATCTTCCAATGAACTATTTGAGATGTGTGTTTCCACCTGACATATGTCCCCACCACAACCACCTATAAACCACTAACAACAGATGACCTACAGTCCTGCTGAATTTGAAAAAGGTTTCAAGTAGCGTATTCTATGTGCACGCGACATGTAAGGTCCCCATCGCATTTATCCCTCACCCACTGGTAAAGTGTACAGGTTGATGACGGGAATGGTGAGATGTGTGTTTTCACCTGACATATCAGGTCCCCACCCCAACCACACATCTGCCAAGGAACTGTTTGAGATGTGTGTTTTCACCTGACATATTAGGTCCCCACCACAACCACCCATCCCCCACTGACAACAGACCACCTAATAGCTTGATAAATCTAGAATAGATTTCATGTAGCGTACTGTGTGTGCACTTTACATATAGGGTCCCCACCCCATCTACCTCTCCCCCATTGAAAAAGTGTACAGGAAACAATTCTTACATTTAGTAGTTTGCAGTTGTTTCTCGTCGCTGCCATGATGAAAGTCCAAACAAGTTGATTGTACTACCTCTCCTCCCATTGTTCCAGCTGGTTTATAAAGGATAAACTATGCTCAATCCCCAAAATGTGCCTAGCAGTTACACACAAGCTAGTCATTCAGCAATGTTCCCGACAGGTAATGCTACATGCTAATCGCAACAAAAATCAGTACACTAAGATCAACTAAATACTTGGCTGTAACTTCACTATCTGCACAAATATTCCAAAATATATACTTAATATGACTTAAACTGATACAAAGGTAAACTTACATTGCTCATTTTACGCCCACATAATGAGGATTGGGTTGGATTTCTTGGCAAACTACAAAACTTTGGTGAGCCACACGTCATACTATGAACACTGATTATAGTCCATATATGATGATGTCATAACCCCACGCCAACTGCGTCAGAATAAAAGTTCCTTAGCCCAACAAAGGGGACATTATCCCATTAAACAGCATAGCAGAAAGGAACACAGGGAAAATGTCCATAGCCTTTTCTACACTTACCATGCCCCCATAAACAAAAGACACCTCCCACAAACAATAAACCATGTGGGGGTTTCCTGTATTCAGAAGATGTTTATAGCATTGTGTGTTTACCTGACATGTAAGGTCCCCACCGTGACTATCTCCCCATCCCCCAATCCACCCACTAAT
>CM050204.1:33613541-33640598 GCA_027475355.1 Coilia nasus
CACACTGTGAACACATATATATTTGAAAGTATTAAATAAATTAAATTAATTAAATAAATATTTTGTTTTCACCCCTTGCAACCCCTTGCAACACTAAACTGGCAAGGGTGTCAGTTATCATTTTGTTGTTTTTATGTTTTATTATGTTTTTTGATGTGCATGTTCCTTTTTGGGGAATACTTTTTGCTATTTCAGCCAATTTGGAATCCTTGAACAATGTGTATTCGAATGAATTGAGGAAGAGACCATCAGAGATGTCATCCTTAGATTCACTACTGAGTGTGTTCAGTGCTGCCAGGAAAGCCCAGTTCGTTCAGGCAGGGAAACTGCACTACTTGCCCTATGCTCTTCATAGCGATTGTTTTACACCTGTGTGTCCTAATATGAGGTCTTGTCATCACCAGATTTCTGTCTACGTTTCATTTCAGTCCATGTTTTTGCAGCGCTAATGGGAGTGACTAGATGCATGCTTTTGAAATCCCTTACCCTTCTCCAACGCAGCTTTCCAATTACAGTAACCTGTTTTGGTGAAGACTACGTCTCTACCACTCCTGCCTGCACACTGACCACAGGGAAAGCAAAAGCAAGCGTGGAGGTTGACAGAGTACTCCAACCACGGTTGGCATTGGTACCAACTGGAGTTAAACTAACACAAAGTCTGACTAAACATTTGTTTAGGGTACACTTTTAATGTTGGCTGGGATGGTGCGCTATTATTTAGCACATGCATATCTGTGTTAGCAGCGGGAACTACACTGAACTACACATTCACATTGGAACTGCTTACCGAAGGCGAAGGCACTGGTTCACAACCATACGCTTGAGCTACCAGAGGCAGCAACCGGCTTGTTTCAAAGTGCAGTCTTTGGGATTACAAATCTCTGCATGGTGCATATACTAATTGACCAACAGACATTCTGAAAAAGATGGTTAAAAAACTAAGCCAAGTGCTAGGTGGCTAAGCTACTAGCCACCAAGCTATTGGGGCTAACAGTAGAAAAAGTGTCTCCCAAAAAAACAAACTACCAGAGATAATTATGTCAAGACTACAACAGAAAATACAATTGTGATAACAAATGAACAACGATAAGCTTTAATGAAAAAGTTGTACCTCCACTACTCTTAAGACAAGTCAGGACTACCTGAACTACCCGTTGTTTGCTGCCTGTCTCAATCTGTCTCATTCACGTTGTTGTGCGAGCTAAATGACTGAAAGGTCGTCACATGACACGCAGTTGGAGGATGCTTGCAGGTAGACAAAAAAAAAATCTAAGTTTTGTGGTTTAGCCCCAGGTGTTTTAAAATAGACGACTAATGTCAAATAAAAATAATAGTATTTTTAAAAGTTTGGTAGCGCTATCAGCTTATATCATGTGGATCAGGGGTGCTCACTACGTCGATCGCGATCTACCAGTCGATCGCGAAGGCATTGCTGGTAGATCGCGTGTTGTCTCTAACTTTTTGTTAGGTTACCATAACAACTACAACGGCTACTTAAAAACTGCAACAAAAATGAGTCCTAGCTAGTGCTCTAACTTGTACCTAGCCCATAGGCGCGGGAAGCGGGAAATTCCGATGGGCAATCAACACCTCACCCCGGCCGTGGGCCATCATACCCCCGCAGGTGTAAGTCCTGCCTTGACCGATTAGCATCACTATCAACAGACCCTGTTTAAATCTGCGTCCCAACGTCGGGTTTCTTAGAGCAGTACGACGGAGGAGGAATCTATGTTCCAGGCATCACCTAGTCTACTAAAGAAGATATAGAAAAATGAGTCTGGCAGCCGGAGCAAGTAAGAAACAGAAAACATACCATTTTTATTGGGAATGGGAGGAGGGTTTTTTTTTTCACCCTGTAGTTTTCCAAACGCGTTTGTCTTATCTGTCGAGCTGCCATTGCTATTCCGAAGAAAGGAAATGTGGAGAGGTATCGAACTGTTCATAAAAGCTATGACAGTGACTTCCCGACGAAAAGCGAACAGAGACAGAGAAAGGCTTAGTAGGGGGGAATTCTTGCAGCGATTTCGAGAGCTCTGTCCCGAGATTCAGGAGTTTCTTCGTGTCACTAAACATGCGGAACACAAGCAACGTGACAACCAGAGGCTGCTAGACTTGGCGTTTTTGACTGATTTCACTAACATGCTGAACGAACTTGGAGCTGCAAGGCAAAGACAAAAACGTGGTCGACATGATCAGCTCAGTTAACATATTCAGACTAAAAATGACATCGCTGTCTGCAAAGTTACAGCGCCGTGATTTGGGAAACTTCAGAAACCTCGCGTCTGAGCTGGAGAAACAAGGGAGGGCGTGTGCCCAAACTGACATTGCGCGCTACACTGAGCAGATACAACATGTTCAGTTGGACTTTGACAAACGATTTCAGGACTTTGCTTTGCCTCCCTCCAGTGATAATTACACATATATTACAGTTGTGCTCTAAAGGTTCATTGGAAAGTAATACAAATGTATTATAATTGTGCTGGAAACATTCATTATATCATAATACAGTTGTATTAAAGTTGTGCATGCATGACCGTTTATGCATGGATGCATATATTTTACTATGCTGCATATGTAATGCAACATTTATATCAATAAACAAACATTAAATGTTTAAATGTACATAGGTACATTTAAAATGCATACTGATCATCATCATCATCTTCATCATCTTCATCATCATCGCCATCTTCATCATCATCATCCTCAGTAGATCGCAGCGACATGGCCGTTTTAAAAGTAGCTCGTGAGCCAAAAATTAGTGAGCACCCCTGATGTGGATGGATCTGTACTGAAGGATGGAGTGACGTGAGACAGGTTCGTGGCTCTGCGTATCGTAATTTTGGTTTCCATATGCATATCGTTACAGGGCTAGTGTGTGTGTTTGTATTTTGTGTTTGTATTTGTGTGTGTGTGTGTGTGTGTGTGTATGTATGTGTGTATCTGAGTGTGTGTGTATCTGAGTGTGTGTGTATCTGTGTGTATGTGTGTGTGTGTGTCTGACCTCCCTGTCGAGGGGCTGCCTGAGCCAGACAACGCCGGTGTTCTGCTCGACGGCGAAGTACCGCGAGGCCTCCTCCCCCACCACGCCGTAGATCAGCGGCTCACCGTCAGGATCCACCGCCTGCAACTGCGTCACCGACGAGCCTGCAGCACACACACGCACACACACACACACAGACCGCGCACACGCACACACATTGCGCACACACACACATTGCGCACACACACACATATACACATATTGTGCGCGCGCACACACACACATACATTGCACACAGAGACACACACACACAGACACACGCAGACACACACAGACACACACACACCAGAAAGAGAGAGAGAGAACATGAGATACTCCTCCACACAGCTGAGTCCCAGTGCTCAGGGTGAATTAAGGGGAAGGGATATAGCTGTATGAGTGTGTGCCCATTACTCAGGTGAGTCAGTCTCCCTGACCAGGGCTACTGATGAGAGTGTGTGTGTGTGAGAGAGCGTGTGTGTGTCAGTCTGAGACAGAGTGTGTGTGTGAGAGCGTGCTAAACTAAAACCACTGAGCAATCATGCCATTAGTGAGTAAAAATACTCAACACCTGACAGACAGAATCTTTCAGGACGGAATATGCAACAATGGGGCCAAATGATGTCAGGGTCAGGCGCTGCGTCTATAGTCTTTAGCATCTCACACTACTGGCTTTGTGCCGTGAGAGAACCCTTATTCTCTCTTTAATCTGGCCACCGCTCAACACACTTCAGCATTGTAACGGACTGCTCTTGATATCGCTCCTGATGACCAATGGGGTCCAGGCCATTCTGTCACCTGATTTTTACCTGTGAAATAAAATGTGACTGTTTGGAAAATGTGAAATGTATTTGTATTTGATCAGTGAAATTTACTAAAGACTTTTAAAATTATTTATAAATACATGTGAGAATACACTTCATTTACATTTCATTAATTTAAGGCCTATGTGGTGCCAGTTATTTTCACTAACACTGTAGCTGGAAATAGCTGTACTTCCAGACTAAACTAACTTCAAGTAAATGCTCTTTTTTCTCTCTTTAATATACTATTAACATCAGTAACCAGCAAAGTTCATTTTTAGCCGTTTCAGTCACCTCTAGCAAGGTTCCCAATAATTCCTCAGGGCACTTTATACTGAATTACATTAGTTTAAAAACAGACATGTACGAAGGTTATTATTAAATCATGCGTCAGTCAATGTGTCAGTCACTCACAGGTGATGCATTAGACCCCAGCTGAGGGCGTGTTCACACTAGGTACGTTTCACTTGTACCATGCTAGAGTACGGCTGTCTCTAGTCCCTGCTCTGCACTCACACTGTATAGTGTTAAACTGTACTCGGGCACGGCTGTGTTACTGTGTCTTAAATCTTTGCATACACGCATGTTTTATTACCATGACAACAGAAGTCTTTACACTCTGTTTGATTGTTAAATGGAACTCATAACTGTGCTCAGGCATA
Organism: Coilia nasus; assembly: GCA_027475355.1. Classification (NCBI taxonomy): domain Eukaryota; kingdom Metazoa; phylum Chordata; class Actinopteri; order Clupeiformes; family Engraulidae; genus Coilia; species Coilia nasus. Next base: position 33,618,029 of record CM050204.1, read on the forward strand.
TTTGCAATCATACTACATGTGTAGTGTGCCTGTGTCCACCAGAACCAGACTCAAGTCCACCTCTTCCAAGTGTACTAGCATACCGTGCCTCAGTATGGAACAAAGCGATCACACTGGTCAATCGAACCGGACTTTGGGGATCAAGCGTACTCTGGGTACAGTACGGATGGCGTAGTGTGAGTACCCCCTGGGTCACTTTGTGCCATGTAAAGTCCACAGGCAGCATCACACATTTAAACAGGAGTCACACGATCGAGCCAGAGTCAGTGGGAGGCAGGTGGTCCATTTTCAGAGGCAGGTGAGAGAAGGTCAGCGAGCAGCAAGAGATCTCACAGATTGAGAGACTGAGGCAGAGGTACAGGAGGTAAAATGACATGATGATGTAAGGGCTAAGGTATGGTGAGTAAAAGTACATACTATCATGACAAACGTTTGACTTTTAATTTAAAAAGTATTTGTTCTCACTTTTGCAAAGGTCCAGTTTTCTGCTGTACCCCACAACAACAGTCTGCTATACAGACCACCCAAATTAGGTGTAGCCCAGTTAGTTCAATTCAGCTTTTAAAAAAGGCTATTGACAAGCAATGTAATTGCACTCTAATAATAATGAAGATGATGAGGATGGCAAGAATGACTGATGTTGCCTGGTGGCTGTTTATGATAACCTGATGTATGATGCTGGCAGCAATGGCACATTTGATAGAAAAGGTTGAATAAGGAATCAAGTGCAGGCAAAGCAGAAGAGGGGAAAAGAGCTCAAGTATCAAATTAGAGCCCTACTCTCTAGCGCCCCCTTCGGCTGTCACTCAGCAGGCTTCTGCTTGCCTCCCATGGCCCTGCTCACATGCCTGTTCAGCTGCAGCCACTCCAATCAATAGCAAATAGGCCCCCTACTCCAATTAATACCAATTAGCCCCCCTACTCCAATTAACACCAATTACCCCCCTGGCCACTCAAATTAACCCTCTAGGCGCCATTGTCGACTTAAGTCGACAAGATGCCGCACTGAATAAAACGGTCGATTTTGTCAAATAGGGTGTCAAATTTGGTTTGAACTCCCTTCCACTAGGTGGTAGACATGTCATACTACGTCCCTGACTCAGAATTACGTTATGTTTCTATACAAAATAGTCGAGCTACAGCATGTTGAATCAGTGTGAGCAAAAGCGAAGCTAGTTTGCATGCGAGCTATATAATTAGAGCGATATTGTCAACGTCAGCGAGTGTTTGCCTTCGTTTTTCGTCTAATTTCATCAAAGAAGTTTATCTGCAATGAAGTGTTGGGTCTTCTATTCGCAGACCCTTATTCTGAAGGCGAATATCTGCCTCCAGAAGTTGACGGTGATGCGTTTAGCGACGACGCTTCAGATGCGTCCCTGCCTTGCAGTGATGCAGCTGGACAAAGTGATTATTTAGCCCTACACCAAGCACAATCTTTGGATCATTTGGCCAAAGTAGATACTCATTTGCTCAATGTCAGCGATGGGAACAGTGTTTCATGGGGTGGGAATGTTTATCAGGGAGTAAGCAGGCGTGTTAGTAGTGTGGGGAACGAGGCTAGAAGTGAAGTCGGGGTCCAGTGTTTTTACTGCGCTAGCCATGTAGCTAATTTGTTTTCCGACTGTACCTTTCCCTAATCGCGGAGACAGTAACGTGGTGGAGACGTTGTCTAATGCCACTGGGTATGTTAGACGAGGTCAAAGTGTTTCTAGGAGAGCTAGGGGACAACGTAGAAGCAGGGTGAGGAGACGCAGTGAGAGTCCTACCCATGAAAATTCCTCTCCTCTCCTCTCCACTCTCCACTCGGCACAAGTGCGCAGCAGATCTGCGCGTGCTGCTCGCAGCAGGAACAGAGGCGGTGTGGCACGGGGCAGAGGAGCTAATATGCTCGTTAGTTTATCTAGGCAAGATGATGGGAATGCCGGTGTATTGTCACACCTGCTTTGAGTTGATCAATGAGGAGGGGTATCAAAATTGTCTCACGCCCTTTGATCAGCCAATTGGATATCTCCAATGCCAATTCGCCCCTAGATTTTCTGTCACTCTTTCTCTGATGATTTCTGGAATGTTCTTACAAATCTTTCAAATGTTACAAATGAGACAAATCGCTTTGCCCATCAGTTTTTAGCCTTTGTCAGCTCAAAAAAAGCCCAACCAAAAAAACAAACAAACCTAAAAAAAAAAAAAACTACTAACGTTGTCTCTTGTCTCATCTTGTCATCTCACTCATGAGATTTTAAACTAAACAAGTCTTATGATATATGTATATATAGAATAACATATAAATGCCCCATATATGGAATCTGAGTGCCTCTGTAATAAATGGAAAATCTCTACAGCAAAAGGTCAGCCTACTGCTACATGCATTCGGTTTGGTTCTGCCATTTATTAGTAAAGATTTACACTGTTTGGTTGCTATTTACTATTTATCTGAGCATTCAGTATTGTGCAATATAGCATACACAAGGTACATACACATTTTTTTGGGGAGGGAGTACTGCATTTTATCTTTGAAACGTGACAATTTATAAAAATTCTATAATCCAAGATGGCCGCCGCCATGTGACGTCATAATATGCAAATTAGATGGGTAAATTTAATCCCTACATAAACTTTGGATCATCCTTAATATTTCTCTAATTTACAGTAAGTCTCTATCTCTTATAATTTTTAAGTTATAACCTTTTGAAATTAAGATGTCAAAATCGAATGTTTTAGGAAAAAACCTCTGGCGCCTAAAGGGTTAATACCAATTACCCCCCCACTCCAATTAATACCAATTACCCACCCAACTCCAACTAATGCCAATTACCCCCCCCCCCCACTCCAATTATTACCAATTACCCACCCAACTCCAACTAATGCCAATTACCCTCCCCCACTCCAAATAATACCAATTGCCCTCCCACTCCAAATAATACCAATTAGCCCTCCACTCCAATAAATACCAATTACCTCCCCGACACACTCCAATTAATACCAATAACCTCTCCCACTCCAACTAATTCAAATAACCCCTCCCACTCCAATTAATACCAATAACCCCTCCCACTCCAATTAATACCAATGAGCCACCCCACTCCAATTATTGCCAATTACCCCCCCCCGACACTCCCCCCCACACACACACACTCCAATTAATACCAATTACCCCCCGCTCCAATTAATATCAATTACCCCCCTGTACACTCAAATTAATACCAATTAGGCCCCCCCCCCATTCCAATTAATGCCAATTGGCCCCTCACACTTAGTACCGCACACTGGCTTGCAGCATCACCCAAGCCTGACAGCTTTCATCAGGCCTCAAACATACTGGGTGTCCGTGTCTGACATGTCATGGACAGAGGAGAACTTCATGGCATAAGAGTCCCTCAGTTTCTCTTTAAAACTACTATGTAAATAGAATTTAAATATATGCAAGCAGTGTAAAAAGACCATCACAACACCATTACAGTGTACATAAAATGTTATCAGAGTACAACTCCATAAATCTCAGAGCCAGCACGTCTTTCTTTCTGTTGAGATCTCTACCAAAAGACAGGACTACAGCTGTCAAGCCATCCCATTTTCCTGCAGTCTGGAAACAAATAGAAAACACACACTGCCTGTGAATTCGGCTGTGTGGATTGAACACTCTCCCTGACACTCAAGATGAGGCAAACACATCTCACAGACAGACAGCCGTCACCGGACACAAACTCAATAAATATAACATTGGCACTGCAGCACTGTCTCAGACTTGCTTCTCGTAGAAAGACTTACCAACACAGAAGGCAAAGGCTACACCTCCTTTGTCTTCAAGACTTCCAGACTTTTATTGTCATTGAACAGTTGCTTTTACAACGAAGATAAGCAGCAAGGTATGGGCTTTTGAGAGAATATGCATCGTCTACATTAAGCTGGCTTTGTCATATCAAGCAAAATACCCCATGTCAGTAAATAGCTTCTGAGATAGCACACACTCCCAGTGGTCTACTGGTAAACAAGGCCAGCTAAGTGATATGCACACAGGTGCAAGGCCAGCTAAGTGATATGCACACAGGTGCAAGGCCAGCTAAGTGATATGCACACAGGTGCAAGGCCAGCTAAATGATATGCACACAGGTGCAAAACAGTGGCTATGCTACTAGCGGAAAAGGCAGATAAACTCTGTTTTGGGATTAAAGAGGTGCGCATGTTCACTCCACCACTGCACCTCCCTCCCTTACGAAAGGCCACTTTGCCACCCTGTCAAATGCCAGTGATTCCGCTGCGGATTCCAGATACTGGGTGAAGGCTAAATTACGAGATGCAACAACCAAGAAAACAACTTTTCTGCGAGACCTTGATATCACATAACTAAAAAACGTACAGCAATACAGCAAGAGGTTAGCAGAGGGATCTCATGGCTTGAAGAACAGCTACTCCATAAGGGCACCCTTAGTGCCAATACTGAATGGACTGAGCTGACCTTACACCTCCATGAGGATGTTACTGAGACTGACATCTGGCTGCTCACAACAGTGTCATCAAGATTTGATCGACAACCAGTCCAATCGTGCCAGAAACCATCTAGTAGCCAAGCACAAAGCTAGTCTCTCCAACCCCTCACTTTCTCATGAGGAAGCTCGACAAGCGGATCCTCAAAGCTTCAGCTTTGGCTCACTGGACATGAGTCAGTGGGTCTGAAACACCAACTGATGTCCTGGCTACACACACAACAGCAGCAGCTAGCATGGAGTCTGTGTATGAAAAACAGACATGTAACATGAGGTCCAATGAGGTCCGAAAATGAGCGGGAGCTACCTAAGGATAAGCAACAAATCTGTAAACTTTGGACTGAGCATTTTAACTCTCTACACCAGGACATAAATCCAGCTAATCCACCTGCCACCACTGCCAGCTGTCCTGCTTTATGAAGGCCCAAACTACACATAGCTCCTCTCAGCAGTCAGAAGTCTGCAAAACAAGAGCCCAGGCCAGAATGCACTTCTTCATGAGATCCTAAAACAGCAAGGAAACCCAGTAACAATGTAACAATCTCGCCATTTACAATTTGCAATTGCTATCTGGAAATGGATGTGGCATATTTATTCTTTCTGTCACTCGAAAGGTTTTGGCAAGAATTGCTCTGCTTCAACTCACAGGCATAGTGTCCGATAAAAACTCCACAATGGCCTGCAGGCATGTGGACTTTCTGGCAGTCAGCAATCATCCCCATTTCTTGTAGATGTTGAACTAGAGCAGAGCTCTGTGTTTTCCTATATTATTCAACTGCGGTACCAGTCCCTCAAGGCACCGATGATAGACAAATCCATGTATTGGATAGAAAGAATGACCTCTACATGCCATATCCAGAAGCTGTAAAATACAGGCGACTGTGCTCTCCTGTGCACCATGCTTTGGATGCTGTCTCCTTTATATGTCCCCAACTGGGCGGCAGAACAGAACCCTAACAATAACCCAAAGACCACACTCAGCATTCAGGGTACCTCCCAACTCAGCGGCAGAACAGAACCCTAACAATAACCCAAAGACCACACTCAGCATTCAGGGTACCTCCCAACTCAGCGGCAGAACAGAACCCTAACAATAACCCAAAGACCACACTCAGCATTCAGGGTACCTCCCACCTCCACTGGCTGCTCAGCAAGTATGCCACGGGCCTTTTTTTTAATCAAGAATGAAAAACCTTTGTACACCTCCTAGGGAAACAGGTCCACTAAAGAAGACCTCAAGGTTGATAACATTACTAAACAAGCACACACTCTCTTTCAGTTTATTACTTGTTATTGTTACAGTTCAGTTTATTACTTGTTATTAAGTAACAAAGGAAAAAGTGCAAATTATTGCCAAGCACACAACTAGTGGACTGGTACAAACACACACAGTGTATAAAATATATACAGTAACACACACACACATACATATGCATATATATATAGATAATTGATATATGATCATATTGATCATTGACATATGATCATATATATAGAAAAATGCTGTCAACTGGGAATGCCTTCAAAAATGGAAGTGTTAATCATTTATGTTCATCAATTAACAAAATGCAGTGACTGAACAAAGAGAAACCTAAATCCAATCAATATTTGGTGTGACCACCCTTTGCCTTCAAAAGAACATCAATTCTTCTAGGTATTTCTGCACACAGTTTTTGAAGGAACTCGGCTGGTAGCTTGCTCCAAACGTCTTGAAGAACCAACCACAGATCTTCTGTGGATGTAGGCTTCCTGTTTACTGTTAAAACACCCATGAGGCTGAAAGGACTTGATGGGCATAAGTTGTTTTTTGACAAGTTTTAGGCAGGTGCACACAAAGTGTACACACACAGGGGTACACACAAAGTCAGGGATTTCAAACCAAATCAGCACCACATCACACCTGCCTAAGGGCTCATTCACACCAAACTCTCTGCGTATTCAGCGCGTGGCCGTATTCTGAGCGTATTCATTTAGAATGCACGTTAGCGGATGAAACCATTCCCACCACCACCGTGTTCTGAGCGTATTCTGAGCGTAGAATACGCTCAGAATACGGACTGCAGCTAGAAAATAGAAACCAAGTCTATTTTTCTGCGCGTATTCTGAGCGTATTCAGCCAAAATCCCATTGAAAGCTATAGGCACAGCTATACAATTCATGTAAACTGTGCTATCAATGCCTGTATCGACACAGGGAATACCTCAAAAACCTAGCGACTGTCTGCAAAATATTACCACTCGCTTACAACTGCATGAAACAAACACTGGAAAGCTATCAATATTGGGGTTATCAGATCTGCACTACAAGGGCATTGACTAGCCTAAACACAGAAACTGAAATACCTGTGAAGTTGTCACGCTGTCCAGTCAAACATGTAGGTATAGTGGTGGAGCTTTTATGTTCTTAATAGGAAGAAGCAAGATATCGCTTTAGATTTCTTCGTCGGAGTATTCTTAATGCAAGAAGAGCCTCAAACGGTGTTCTGTCGACCACTCGAGCTGTAAAAAAAAATAGTAACCTCGTTCTTGTCATTCAGTGTTTCCTACTTGGTTTGATAAATCTAGTCAACAAGCCACTAGGCAAAACTGAGGTCCATAATTTATTTACCCGATGTAGGCAAAGTGACTGTTGGCAAAGAGGTAGAGTTTATTGAAGGGGTTAAAACGCGTTCGCTTTTCTTGTACCGGGAGTGAATAAAGGCTTTGACAATGATCAGCCTACATGATTTACGATGTCAAATATTCCACTGGCCTTATCAAAGTGTCAAGTTGCACTATAGGTGCAGTGCTGCTTTCTAAACAACGTTTAAAGTAAGGAAATAAAACCAGAGAAACACATATTGTGTTTACTAAAGTGAGAGATAGGGAAACATGGCTATGTGCACCTAAAGACATTGGCCAAGTGCATTTAAAGACGGGGCTTCCCGCTCCCGCGCTGATGTCCGGTGTGAATGGTCATACGCTCAGAATACGCCCACGCGCTGAATACGCCCACGCGCTGAATACGCTCAAGGCGGTGTGAATGAGCCCTAAAACTTCTGCACATCACTGCATATACCCAAAAACAAAACAGTACAGTAAAAATAGATATCATTTAGCATAGGACCAAAAAGTTCAAAATAAAGTGATTCTCTGCAAGATCACATCAGATGGCCTCAGGCACCAGCTGGAAGGACTGCTCCATCCTCCTAACATGAAACCCTCATGGGGAAAGAGAACACAATCTCCGATCTGCAGGCCTTTAGCAGCCCTCGCCTGGGGACAGCCCTCGCCTGGGCACAGCCTTCGCCTGGGCACAGCCCTCGCCTGGGCACAGCCCTCGCCTGGGCACAGCCCTCACCTGGGGACAGCCCTCGCCTTGGGACAGCCCTCACCTTGGGACAGCCCTCGCCTGGGCACAGCCCTCACCTTGGGACAGCCCTCACCTGGGGACAGCCCTCACCTGGGGACAGCCCTCGCCTGGGGACAGCCCTCGCCTGGGGACAGCCCTCGCCTGGGGACAGCCCTCGCCTGGGCACAAGTACTTCTCCTCAACCAGGTAGAAGAGCTAATGAGTGAAATCCGCTGTGTACGCGAGCACAGGCAGAAGGAAGACATGGCAGTACTTTTTACTTCCTTAAAGCGTTTTGAACACCAAGCCACCAGGAGTCCTAAATATCCGGTGCCCTACGAGCAGCTTTGACTAGCAGTGGCTCGCAGAAGACCACAAATCACTGCAATACACACACACACTGAGAAACACACACACACACACACTCACAAAAACACTGTAACGCAAGCAACCGGCACAGCTAGCCTAGGACTGGGTGGACAAAAACACTGCATAACAAGACGGGACTGAAAGAGACACTGAGGAGATGTGATGTGGCACCCAGTCTGACCGCCCTGAGGAGACACACACACACACACACACACACACACACACACACACACACACACACACACACACACACACACATATAAGAGGTACCCAGTCTGACCGCCCTGAGGAGACACACACACACACACGCACACACACACACACACACATATATAAGAGGTACCCAGTCTGATCGCCCTGAGGAGACACACACACACACTCACACACACACACACACACACAGACACACACATATATATGAGATACCCAGTCTGATCGCCCTGAGGAGGCACACACACACACACACACACACACACACACACACACATAAGAGGTACCCAGTCTGATCGCCCTGAGGCCAAAGTACAGCAGACACTTCCTGTGTCACTCAGACACCAAGAGACACCAACAGGACACACAGTGACAGCAGCAGTGATGCATTATGCTATGTCAGGACCTCCATGTCCCACCCAGCATTCATTCTTATGCAATAAACTGCCTTGTAGTGCTTCTGTGTGTGTGTGTGTGTGTGTGTGTGTGTGTGTGTGTGTGTATGTGTGTATGTGTGTGTGTGTGTGTGTGTTTACATACATGTTGAACCTAGACCATTAGTGTAGCCTTAGTGATTCGCTGAAAGTGGGGGGGCTATATGCCAGACAGTTCTCCATGTTAACCAGCTTTATACACACACACACACACACACACACACACACACACACCTTCTATAGCACTCCTCACAGTGCACATATACTGGAAAGATGAACAGTTATTCTTGTGAACTCTCAAGCTGAGAAGCATAACATAAGACAATAACAAATGGAACATTTACCCCCCACACACACACACTTCTACACACCCATAAACAAACACACACACACACACACTTGCTTCCACAGTGATTGGAGGCAGCTGTGTGTAACAGGCAGTGTGGCTTTAATTGAAGTTGCAGTGGTTCACAACACTCATTCATCACAGACACACACTAACACGCTCACTCATACACACACCAACACACACACAAACACACACACACTCACCCATACACCCCCCCCACACACCCACACACACACACACAGATTCACATCCAAAAATGCCTATATTCACCCATCCAAAACCACCATCTTCCCTCCATACTGAAGCACACATATTCATAACTATTAACTGCCCTCTCTCTCTCTCTCTCGCTCTCTCTTTCTCCCCCCTAATAGTTGAGCACAGGCAGACTGCAATATGAGACACAGAGAATTGTGCGTCAAGGCATTCGAGGGGTTGCATTCACAAATAGTGTGTCTGTGCTGTATCTTTGTGTGTGTGTGTGTGTGTGTGTGTGAGTTCATTTGTATAGCGCATTTCATACACAAAGGCAGTTTGTGTCATGAGCCTGCTCGCAGTTTCTTCAGTCTGGGGTACTTTTCCACTAGTCTGGTAAACCAGCCCCTTGTACTTCATTTCATTTTGTACGGAGGGTCTGGAACACAGACCGTCAGAAACGATTTGTTGGAGGTGTGGACTCTGCTGAAGTTTAAAAAAAAGTGCCTCTGCCTTCACCCAATCGCTAACGCCTGGTCGTCACATATGCAATTAGCCTACCTACGCACTACAATTCAAATGTAGCACACAAGGTCAACGTCACGGCTAACGAACACACCCTCTGTTCGCTGATTGGATCGGTCTTGCTGGGACTTGCTAAATGACCCTCAAGAGATTCCGGTCCAGGCCCTCTGTACAAAATGAAATGAACTACGAGGGGCGGGTTTACCAGGCTACTTTTCCACCACACCTGCAATCACCAGCCACGCCCTCTGGCACTCTCTCTGCCCTCCACCGCACCTGCAGCTTGTTACTCGGATTGTCTCCCTACTTTAGCTCCTGGTTTTCTGGTATTCAGTGTCAGATCGTCCTCGAATATGGTTGTACTGTTCGTTGGCTCTCAAAGTCTGATTCCCTGCATTCGACCCGGATTGTGCTGCTCTCCTGCCCTGGTAACCTGACCTGCCTGTACGATTACGAGCTCCTGCCAGTCCTGCCGCCATATGCTGCCTGCTGCCTTACCGCTGCCCACCGCTGGCAATCGTCGGCTAGTTCCGTGTCTGGGGCTGTTTAGAGAACTCTACCGACAACCATCTGCCAGCTCTGCGATCTCCAGTCCGGAGGAGTTACCTGCCCGGACGGAGGCTTTGTCTGTCCCCCCACTCCCCGTCTCCCTCTGTCCCGCACCTGACTCAGCCTGCCCCCCGAGGCCGGAGCCCTCACCTCAAGTTCACTCACTCTCCTCCAACTCCCCTCTTCCTGTTTTAATACAGTTTGTGAAGTTTGGAACGTGCTGGTCTTGGGCCCTCATTACCAAGCCCTGACAGTTTGATGTTCTTAGCAGATAAAAAGCAAAGAACAATCTGTAAAAACATAGAAGATAAAATAAGTGTAAATTATTAGCAGAAAGCTAAACTGCATATCAGCTGACAGCTGCTTTGCCACATATTGTTCTGACAGCAGATTTTACCAACAGATGTTTCTGCTGTGATCTCAGAGACCTAGTTGGTGCATATAGCTGAAACATACGCAATAGGTAATCAAATCCTATCCCAGAATCCTATCTTGTGTTTTAAACACAAGAAGCAATGCCTTAAAGTCAATTCTCTAACTTACTTGGAGCCAGTTCAGGGACCTTAAAATTAGACTAATGTGGTCAGATCTTTTTGTTCTTGTAAGAAACCTTGCTGCTGATCTTTTGTGTGTGTGTGTGTGTGTGTGTGTGTGTGTGTGTGTGTGTGTGTGTGTGTGTGTGTGTGTGTGTGTGTCTTTGTATGTGTATATATATGTGTGTGTGAACCCTTGCTGCTGCATTTTGGATCAGTTGAAGTTAATAACAAATGTGAGCAGAGGTGCTCAGAGGCTGAGTAAAACTCAAGCACACACACACACACACACACACACACACACACACACACAGACACACACACACACACACACACAGCAATGCTGATGATTAACAGCTAAAAGAAGGTCACACCATTACAAATTTCAGACATACAGCCCACACTCACACACACACCCACAGTGTCATTATCCACTTGAGAAAATGGCCTTTAGTAAAGACAGTCTCTCTGCAGGAGCTCTGTACTGTTGACACAGTAGCACCGTGAGCTGAAGAAAATGAAGCATCCAGCACACACACACACATTCCCATACATGATCACACACACACACACACACACACACACACACATACACACACACACACACACACACACATTCCCATACATGATCACACACACAAACACACACACACACACACACACAGGTGTGCGGGTCCTCTCCGCTTACACAGGTGTCATGACTCAGTGAAGAAGGCGGCTGGCTGCCTGTCTAGAGCTCCCCTCAATTCCCCCTCATGATAACCCCCTCCCCTTCCTCCTCTCCTCCCCTCCCCTCCCTCCTCTCCTCCCCTCCCTCCTCTCCTCCCCTTCCTCCCCTCCCCTCCCTCCTCTCCCCTCCTCCCCTCCCCTCCCTCCTCTCCCCTCCTCCCCTCCCCTCCCTCCTCTCCCCTCCTCCCCTCCCCTCCCTCCTCTCCTCTCCTCCCCTCCCCTCCCTCCTCTCCTCTCCTCCCCTCCCCTCCCTCCTCTCCCCTCCTCCCCTTCCCTCTCCTCTCCTCCTCTCCCCTTCCTCTTCTCCTCTTCGCTCCTCTCCTCCCCTCACTCCTCTCCTCTCCTCTCTTCTCCTCCCCTTCCCTCTCCTCTCCTCTCCTCTTCTCTCCTCCTGTCTTCTCCTCTCCCCTCTTCTCCACCCTTTCTGTCACACTTCTCCTCTGCTCTGCTCCTCTCTTCTCCTCCTCCCCCTCCTCTCCTCTCTTCTCCTCCTCCTCTCCTCTCTTCTCGTCCTCTCATCTCCCCTCCTTTCCTCTCATCTCCCCTCCTCTCCTCTCTTCTCCTCTCCACTCCTCTCCTCTCTTCTCCTCTCCCCTCTTCTAATCTCCCCTTCTCTCCCCTCTCCTCTCCTCTCATCTCCCCTCCTCTCCTCTCCTCTCTTCTCCTCTCCACTCCTCTCCCCTCTCCTAATCTCCCTTCCTCTCCTCTCCTCCCCTCTCCACTCTCCTCTCCTCTTCTCCTCTTCCTCTCCTCCCCTCCTCTCCCCTCTCCTCTTCTCCTCTCCTCCCCTCCTCTCCCCTCTCCTGCTCTCCTCTTCTCCTCTTCCCCTCTCCACTCCTCTCCCCTCCTATCTTCTCTTCTCCTATCCTCCTCTTTTCCTATCCTCCTCCTCTCCCCTCTCCTCCTCTCCCCTCCTCTCCATCACACCTCCCCTCCCCTCCCCGGTGCCTCCTGACACAAAGGCCAATTAGTGTGTGTGTGCACACGCCCTCTCGTTGTTATTAATGCCTGCGCCTGGCCATGAACGAGCCTGAAAAAATGACTAATTAATAGCAGATTTATGGAGCCGCTCCCGTCGCCCTAATGAGATTTATGCAAATTCGCCCCTTTCAATGTGAGTTATAATTTGGTGGAAGACGGTGCAAATTAAGCATTTTAGCATGCTGCTCGTTTATAACACCAACAGCTTTAAGCTCCACATCCTCAGAGAAGGAGGGAAGGAGGGAGAGGAGTAGAGAAGGAGAGAGAGACGCACAAAACGGGAGAGGCAGGAAGACAGAGAAAGAGAGATAGAAAAAGAGAAACTCATAGAAAACGAGAGAAAGAGAGAGAGATGGAAAGAGAGAGGGAGAGAGAGATCTGTTTGATGAAAGTGGTGGATATATAAAAAAGAAGGAAAAGAAAGCATTCCAAATGGCATTTCCAGACGGCGTCGTGTGTGACAGGCGGAGTGATGGAGGAGCTGTTCGCTAAGCAGAGAGGAGCGGAATGCTAATGAGGGAGGAGAGCCCAGGGCACACACACACACACACCAGGGTCCAGGGCACACACACACCAGGACACACACACACACACACCAGGGTCCAGGGCACACACACACCAGGGCACACACACACCAGGGCACACACACAGACCAGTGTCCAGGGCACTCACAAGGGCACACACACACCAGCGTCCAGGGCACACAGACACACCAGGGCATACACACCAGCGTCCAGGGCGCACACACACTAGGGCACACACACACCAGCGTCCAGGGCACACACACACCAGGGCGCACACATACCAGCATCCAGGGCACACACACACCAGGGCACACACACACACCAGGGAACACACACACACCAGGGCGCACACACACATCAGGGCCCACACACACACACCAGGGCACACAAACACACCAGGGCGCACACACACACATCAGGGCACACACACACATATCAGGGCACACACACACACACCAGGGCACACACACACACACACCAGGGCACACACACACAGGGTAGCAGAAGTATGTGCCAAGATGTTTCTGAGACTACTTTAAATACATGTGTGTGTCCATGTGGTGACTGGATGTGTGTTTGTGTGTGTATATATATATGTGTGTGTGTGTGTGTGTGTGTGTGTGTGTCAGCAGGAGTGTGCTCCATTGTGCTGATCCTCACTGCATGTATTTCTGCTCCCAGGTGGCTGGAATCGGCTGGATGAAGATGGTAATGTGTCTGCCAGCGTCCCCTTAACCTCACGACCGCCTGCACACTGGCTGAGAGCCACTTAATCGCTGCGTGTTTAACACCTGTGTGAGTGGGAGTGTGACGCTGATGTGACTGTGTGTGTGTGTGTGTGTGTGTGTGTGTGTGTGTAGCGTCTGAAGTAGCAGGACTGTTTTGAGTCATTGCTCTAATGATGCGCGCTTGCTCCCACCCGCTGCGGCCCTGTAAGTGTGTGTGTGTAAGTGTGTGTGTGTGTGTGTGTGTGTCTGTGTGTGTGTCATCGGAGGTTGCATACGCCTTGCAGTGAGGACTAACTGCTGGTGCTTATCAGTGTGGTTGCGGCGCTAGCCTCCTCTCCCCTGACAAATGCTGCTATTTAGCAGAAAGTGATGCCGGTATTACGGTTATGAATGATACACAAGCCATTAGCAACCCCGTCCACACACACAAACACACACACACACACACACACACACACACACACACACACACACACACACACCACCTCCCACTGGGGGAAGAGCTCTCCTGACAAGAGCGATGCACTACCAGGCTCATCTGTCTCTGTGTGACAGAGTGCAGACACTCAAGCATTCAAACACACACACACACAGCATCCAAACAGACACACACACATGTATACATACCTCTTTGCCCCCCCCCCCCTTTCTCTCTCTCTCTCTCTCTCTCTCTCTCTCTCTCTCTCTCTCTCTCTATATATATATATATATATATATATATATATATATATATATATATATATATATATATATATATATATATATATATATATATCCTCCTTGCAACCAAACACACACAGTCCAGGATTACACAGACACACACACTGTTTCCTGAACTCCCAGTAACACACACAGGTTTGTGGGGCACCAGGGCAAAGGGGTTATATGGGCTGAGGTTACTGGTAACATCCCTGTACGTAAGAGCTGACAGTGTGCCCCATGTACATGTAATTTACACCATGCACACACACACACACAAGCACACACACACACACAATTTACAGTTTCAATTTAAGACAGAGAGACAGAGAGAGAGAGAGAGAGAGAGAGGAAGAGAGGAAGAGAGAGAAAGAGAGAGCAACAGAGAAAGAGAGACAGACACAGAGACGGACACACAGAGCGCTGGAGTCTGGGATAGAGGGATGGAGGGAAAAGAGAGGATGGAGGGATGGAGGGGATGGAGGGGAAGGAGGGATAGAGGGATGGAGGGATGGAGAGATGGAGGGGAAGGAGGGATGGAGGGATAGAGGGATGGAGGGATGGAGAGATGGAGGGGATGGAGGGGAAGGAGGGATAGAGGGATGGAGGGATGGAGAGATGGAGGGGAAGGAGGGATGGAGGGATAGAGGGATGGAGGGATAGAGGGATGGAGGGATGGAGAGATGGAGGGGAAGGAGGCATAGAGGGATGGAGGAATGGAGGGATGGAGGGATACTGGGCCCTTGGGGGTGTGCAGACAGGAGGACGAGAGGAGAGAGAGGAAGAGAGAGGAAGAGAGAGGAAGAGAGAGGAAGAGAGAGAGAGAGGAAGAGAGAGGAAGAGAGAGAGGAAGAGAGAGGAAGAGAGAGGAAGACAGAGAGGAAGAGAGAGAGAGGAAGAGAGAGGAAGACAGAGGAAGAGAGAGAGGAAGAGAGAGAGGAAGAGAGAGGAAGAGAGAGGAAGAGAGAGAGGAAGAGAGAGGAAGAGAGAGGAAGAGAGAGGAAGAGAGAGAGGAAGAGAGAGGAAGAGAGAGGAAGAGAGAGGAAGAGAGAGAGAGGAAGAGAGAGGAAGAGAGAGAGAGGAAGAGAGAGGAAGAGAGAGAGGCACAGAGGATGTACATGAACATGACAATGGGAATAATATAAGGCAGCAGTACTCTTGGGTAGTTCTGCCTGTGTGTGTGAGCTAATGAGTGTGTGTGTGTGTGTGTGTGATTGAGAGAGAGAGTGTGTATGATGGAGTGGTTGCTGCTGTAGATGGGTGCAGGAGTGTGTGTGTGACTGAGAGACAGTGTGTGTGATCGTGTAGATGTGTGTATAAGTGTATGAGTCTATATGTGATTGAGAGAGAGTGTGTATGATCGTGTAGATGTGTGTATAAGTGTATGAGTCTATATGTGATTGAGAGAGAGTGTGTATGATCGTGTAGATGTGTGTATAAGTGTATGAGTCTATATGTGATTGAGAGAGAGTGTGTATGATCGTGTAGATGTGTGTATAAGTGTATGAGTCTATATGTGATTGAGAGAGAGTGTGTATGATCGTGTAGATGTGTGTATAAGTGTATGAGTCTATATGTGATTGAGAGAGAGTGTGTATGACCGTGTAGATGTGTGTATAAGTGTATGAGTCTATATGTGATTGAGAGAGAGTGTGTATGATCGTGTAGATGTGTGTATAAGTGTATGAGTCTATATGTGATTGAGAGAGAGTGTGTATGATCGTGTAGATGTGTGATTAAGTGTATGAGTCTATATGTGATTGAGAGAGAGTGTGTATGATCGTGTAGATGTGTGTATAAGTGTATGAGTCTATATGTGATTGAGAGAGAGTGTGTATGATCGTGTAGATGTGTGTATAAGTGTATGAGTCTATATGTGATTGAGAGAGAGTGTGTATGATCGTGTAGATGTGTGTATAAGTGTATGAGTCTATATGTGATTGAGAGAGAGTGTGTATGATCGTGTAGATGTGTGTATAAGTGTATGAGTCTATATGTGATTGAGAGAGAGTGTGTATGATCGTGTAGATGTGTGTATAAATGTATGAGTCTATATGTGATTGAGAGAGAGTGTGTATGATTGTGTAGATGTGTGTATAAGTGAATGAGTCTATATGTGATTGAGAGAGAGTGTGTATGATCGAGGTGTTGCTGATGTAGATGGATGTATAAGTGTATGAGTGTGTGTGTGATTGAGTAGATGGCTGTACAAGTGTATGAGTGTATGTGTGTGATTGCGAGCGAGTGTGTGTGATTGAGTGGTGGCAGATGTAGATGTGTGTATAAGTCTATGAGTGTGTGTGTGTGACAGAGAGAGTGTGTGTGTGATTGAGTGGTGGCAGATGTAGATGTGTGTATAAATCTATGAGTGCGTGTGTGTGACAGAGAGTGTGTGTGTGATTGAGTGGTGGCAGATGTAGATGTGTGTATAAGTCTATGAGTGTGTGTGTGTGACAGAGAGAGTGTGTGTGACAGGGAGAGTGTGGGTGTGATTGAGTGGTGGCAGATGTAGATTTGTGTATAAGTCTATGAGTGCGTGTGTGTGACAGAGAGAGTGTGTGTGTGATTGAGTGGTGGCAGATGTAGATGTGTGTATAAGTCTATGAGTGTGTGTGTGTGACAGAGAGAGTGTGTGTGACAGAGAGAGTGTGTGTGTGATTGAGTGGTGGCAGATGTAGATTTGTGTATAAGTATATGAGTGCGTGTGTGTGACAGAGAGAGTGTGTGTGTAATTGAGTGGTGGCAGATGTAGATTTGTGTATGTCTATGAGTCTGTGTGTGTTTTCCAGTGTGCATCTCTGTGTGCCTGTATGTGCCTAGGTGTGTGTGTGTGTGTGTGTGTGCGCGCTTGTGCTTGTGTGTTTGTGTGTGTGTGTGTGTGTGTGTGTGTGTGTGTGTGTGTGTGTGTGTGCTTGTGCGTGTGTGTGTGCATGTGTGTTCACTCTTGTTTTAGGGCACCCAGTGGAGGCTAAATCAGTGTGTGTGTGGCATCAATCCTGGCCTGAATCGATAGCAGCTGCATGTGTGTGACTGAGCCAGAGTGTGTGTGTCTGAGTGCGAGCCAGAGTGACTAAGCATGGACCGGTGTGTGTGTGTGTGTGTGTGTGTGTGTGTCTGAGTGCGAGCCAGAGTGACTAAGCATGGACTGGTGCGTGTGTGTGTGTGTGTGTGTGTGCTCCCTGGAGTCTTGTCATGGGACACAGGGTTGTCCTCCAAACAGCTCATGTCATTATTTACGGCACCCCAGCTCATAAGGCCACGGATGATTCATACCTAACAGTGGGTGACTGTGTGGGTTATGTGTGTGTATGTGTGTGTGTGTGTTTGTGCTTGTGGTGTGTGTATGGGGGGGGGGTTGTGTGTGTGTGTGTGGGTTGTGTGTGTGTGGGTTATGTGTGTATGTGCTTTTGGGGGGGGGGGGGTGATGCGTGGGTGGTTGGTTGGGTGTATGTGTGTTGGGAGGTTAGAGATGTGAATGTGTAGGTGGGTGGTTGGTTGTTTGTGTGTGTGTGTGTGAGTGTGTGCAAGAGGGAGAAAGTAAACAGAAATATCTGTTGGAAAGAGTAAAACAGTGACAAGAGTGTGTATGATGGAGAGAGTGTGTATGATGGAGAGAGTGTGTATGATGGAGAGAGTGTGTATGATGAGAGAGAGTGTGTATGATGGATAGAGAGAGTATGATGAGAGAGAGTGTGTATGATGGATAAAGAGTGTGTATGATGGAGAGAGTGTGTATGATGGAGAGAGAGAGTATGATGGAGAGAGTGTGTATGATGGAGAGAGTGTGTATAATGGATAGGGGTGTTGAAATTAATCATATAATCAATGCATCGTGATGCAGACATGAACGATTAATAATCGTTTCAATAGCAGATGATAATCGATTATAATGTATTTTCTTGTGTATTACTAAACTGTGCTGTTACTTTTTATTTCATAATGTTTTTAATTTGCCATGAATATTGGTGGCTGTTGAGTTTTATTAAATAAAATAGGAAGGTAATATCTGACTGCTTGTGGTTGTTGATGAAATCAAAGCCATGTGCAGTAATATAGAAAATTGATGTGAAGAATCGCGATGCATCGAGATATCGAATCGAATCGAATGGCTAGCTTAATAATCGTAATCGAATCGAATTGTAAGATGAGTGAAGGTTCACACCTCTAATAATGGATAGAGAGTGTGTATGATGGAGAGAGTGTGTATAATGGATAGAGAGTGTGTATGATGGAGAGAGTGTGTATGATGGAGAGAGAGTGTGTATGATGGAGAGAGAGAGTATGATGGAGAGAGTGTGTATGATGGAGAGAGTGTGTATGATGAGAGAGTGTGTGTGATGGATAGAGAGTGTGTATGATGGAGAGAGTGTGTATGATGGAGAGAGTGTGTATGATGAGAGAGAGTGTGTATGATGGAGAGAGAGAGTGTGTATGATAGAGAGAGAGTGTGTATGATGGAGAGAGTGTGTATGATGGAGAGAGTGTGTATGATGGAGAGAGAGTGTGTATGATGGAGAGAGTGTTACAGAAAGCTCCCTAATCACCACGAGAGCATCTACACCCACACAGCTCTACACACAGCTGGCCTTTACTGGCCGCCAGGAGCTGTGGGATTGAAATCAGGGCGATGATGTTGTCTTCTCTGAACCACTGAGCCACTAGATGTGGGCCATCAGGTTTGGGTTACGGCTAAGTGTGTGTGTGTGTGTGTGTGAGTGTGTGTGTGCGTGTGTATTTCTGCATGTCTGTGTGTGTGTGTGTGTGTGTGTGTGTGTGTGTGTGTGTGTGTGTGTGTGTGTGTGTGTGTGTGTGTGTGAGTGTGTGTGTGCGTGTGTATTTCTGCATGTCTGTGTGTGTGTGTGTGTGTGCGTGTGTGTGTGTATGTCTGCATGTCTATGTGTGTGTGTGTGTGTGCGTGCGTGTGTGTGTGCGTGTGTATGTCTGCATGTCTGTGTGTGTGTGTGTGTGTGCGTGCGTGTGTGTGTGCATGTGTATGTCTGCATGTCTATGTGTGTGTGTGTGTGTGTGTGAGTGCAGACAACCCCTTTCATGTAATGACAGCAGGCTAAAGCTATCAGTTCAGATCTACATACCAGTGAAAGGAAACACACACCACTCTGTCAGTGTACCAAACAGCAATGAGAGAACAGAATAACTTTTCTGTGTGTGTGTGTGTGTGTATGTGTGTATGTATGTATGTATGTGTGTGTGTGTGTGTGTGTGTGTGTGTTTGTGTGTGTGTGTGTATGTGTGTGTGTGTGTGTGTGTGTGTGTGTGTGGGTGTGTGTGTGTGTGTGTGTGTATCTCTGCGTGCATAAGACTGTGTGTGTGTTTGTGTCCATGCATGCCTGCAAGTATGTCTGCGTGTGTGCAAACTGTGTGTGTATGTATGTGTGTATGTACGAGTGTGTGTTTGCATTTATGTTAAATGTAAAATCTCCATGGTAAAAACAAAAAGATTAACCTGAGATTAACCCATCCAATCAGCACACAAAGTGGGATGAAATTAAATGCTTACAAAAGAAGCAGAGGAATTAGCTTCACTGAAATCCTTCATCTTAACTGCTGGAGTTGATCAGGCGTGATTTCCTCTCCTCTATGCCTCCTCCCTCTGCAGAATCCTCTGATTGATGAGGCCGATAAGATGTTAGTTAGCACCGCAGAGCTCCCTGTGCTGTCTGCCTAATACACAAACAGAGTTCCCTGTGCTATATCCCCCATACAGAAACAGAGTTCCCTGTGCTATATATCTCATACACAGAGCTTCCTGTGCTATATCCCCCATACACAAACAGAGTTCCCTGTGCTATTTATCTCATACACAGAGCTTCCTGTGCTATATCCCCCATACACAAACAGAGTTCCCTGTGCTATACATCTCATACACAGAGCTTCCTGTGCTATATCCCCCATACACAAACAGAGTTCCCTGTGCTATATGCCCCATAGACAAACAGCTAACAGAGTTCCCTGTGCTATATGCCCCATATACAAACAGCTAACAGAGTTCCCTGTGCTATATGCCCCATAGACAAACAGATAACAGAGTTCCCTGTGCTATATGCCCCATAGACAAACAGCTAACAGAGTTCCCTGTGCTATATGCCCCATAGACAAACAGCTAACAGAGTTTCCTGTGTTATATGCCCCATACACAAACAGCTAATAGAGTTCCCTGTGCTATATGCCCCATAGACAAACAGCTAACAGAGTTCCCTGTGCTATATGCCCCATACAGAAACAGCTAACAGAGTTCCCTGTGCTATATGCCCCATACACAAACAGCTAACAGAGTTCCCTGTGCTATATGCCCCATACACAAACAGCTAACAGAGTTCCCTGTGCTATATGCCCCATAGACAAACAGCTAACAGAGTTCCCTGTGCTATATGCCCCATAGACAAACAGCTAACAGAGTTCCCTGTGCTATATGCCCCATACACAAACAGCTAACAGAGTTTCCTGTGCTATATGCCCCATACACAAACAGCTAACAGAGTTTCCTGTGTTATATGCCCCATACACAAACAGCTAACAGAGTTCCCTGTGCTATATGCCCCATAGACAAACAGCTAACAGAGTTCCCTGTGCTATATGCCCCATAGACAAACAGCTAACAGAGTTCCCTGTGCTATATGCCCCATAGACAAACAGCCTCTGCCACTTCAGAGAGGAGAGACAGAGTGCAGCCACTGGGTGACATTGATCAGTGTTCTCCTGCACAAGATTCATCAGGACGCTCTTAATAATGCTGACACACACACACACTTACCTACACACACACACACACACACACACACGCTCATATACACACTCACACATGCTCAGCTACACACTCACACACACAGACACAGACACACACACGCTCACCTACACACACGCACACACCTACACACACGCTCACCTACACACACGCACACACCTACACACGCTCACCTACACACACACACACAAAAGTGAGCGTTGTGTGACGGTGTGTGTCTCATTAACAGACTAAGCACTAAATCATGCACACTGATAATTGCCTGCATGTCATAACTAAAAGGGAGTTTTACTGGGTCTCTCTCCTGCACCATCTTCTGACAGGGAAAATGCGAGAGGGAGAGGGGGAAAGAGAGAGGGTGGGGTAGAGAGAGAGAGAGAGAGAGAGAGAGAGAGAGAGAGAGAGAGAGAGAGAGAGAGAGAGAGAGAGAGAGAGACTGATCTTTATTAAGTAGTGGCATATCCTGAGTGTTAATGTCTAAGGTGTAAAGCGTGTCTGATTTGTTGTCTAAATTCACACAGGTCACTGAACATGCTGTCATCCTCTCCTACTCATTCCTTAGCATCAGCTACACACACACACACACACACACACACACACACACACACACACAAGCACACAAACTACACACAAAGTAGACAGATGTAACACTGTGAGAGCCGTGGGTTTGGAGGAGAGTGAGAAAGTGAGAGTAAGAGAGAGAGAGAGAAAGAGAGAGAGAGTGAAAGAGAGAGAGCGAGACTGACAATGAGAGAGAGAGACAGAGAGAGAGAGAAAAAGAGAGAGAGAGAAAGAGAGAGAGAGAGTGAAAGAGAGAGAGAGTGAAAGAGAGAGAGCGAGACTGAGAATGAGAGAGAGACAGAGAGAGAGAGAGAAAGAGAGAGAGAGAGAGCGAGAGAGAGAGATTGAGAGAGAGCAAGACTGAGAATGAGAGAGCGAGAGAGAGAGTAAAAGAGAGAGAGAGAGCAAGACTGAGAATGAGAGAGAGAGAGAGAGAGTGAAAGAGAGAGAGAGAGCAAGACTGAGAATGAGAGAGAGAAAGAGGTGAATGGCGTGCCAAACATAACCTGAAGAAACAACAGCAGATGGGGAGAGGGCTGGAACACACACACACACACACACCCCCACACACACACACAGGAGCAGGAGCAGCTAACATCACTATGTATAG
>CM050204.1:33643209-33645709 GCA_027475355.1 Coilia nasus
GTTTAATCACTATTCGGTTTCGGCATTCGGCCAAGCGTTTAATTTTTATTTGTCTTCGGCCACAAATTTCGGCGCATCTCTAGTCAATGCATTCTGTGCTGAGCAAGTAAACTTTGACGATCTACCTGTTTTGTTGACGGTGGATAACTTGTGCATAATTACTTTCGCCACCACAACCAGAAACGTTGCGTATGATAACCAATAATCTCGGCGTGATGAGTAGACAGTTTCGATGTGTTATTACATTGTTTCAACAGTACAACGACTGGCTATTTGCGTTAGCTAGCTAGCAGACGATGCTAATTTGCTTTCCAGTTAGAGTAGGCTAGGTGATGGAATTGCTTAACATAATAATTTCAGAGGATGTGTTGACATGTTTGAATTTGTGGGAGGTTAAAATATTAATCGTTATCAAAGTATCTTTCTACCACAATTCCTACAGTTTCTTAGCTTCCTATCTTCCTGACATCGTTAGCGCAACATCGTATTGAGTAGTTGAAGCATGGTATACAGTCTCTGAGTTGAAGTGACAGTCAGCTTCGTCTCGTCCGAGCTCTAGCAGTAAGCAGTGCGAGCTCAACAGGCTGCAACATTGTTGCCACTTGTCTCATAGAACAACATAAACGCGAGCGTTCCAGCCAGTCCTGTTCCATTTACGTTTTCACATAAATCGTTTCCCACCAACCACCATTCTGGTTTGCAAATGTGATGAAAAAATGTAGTGGCCAAATTTCCTGTCGTCCCGAGGTCGGCCCGAGTTAGAATATTGATCCTCCCGATGACAATTCATTACGTCCCCGGGACGACGGGACGACATTAGTTTTAATCCCTGACACACACACACACACACACACACACACACACACACACACAGAAAAGACTATAAAGTATGAGAAGCTCTCTCTTTTCTTTCCTCCCTCCTTGTTTCACACACACATACACACACACATACACACAGACGCAGACACACACACATACACACAGACGCAGACACACACATATACACACAGACGCAGACACACACACACACACAGAAAAGACTATAAAGTATGAGAAGCTCTCTCTTTTCTTTCCTCCCTCCTTGTTTCACACACACATACACACACACATACACACAGACGCAGACACACACACACACACACACACACACACACACACACACACAGAAAAGACTATAAAGTATGAGAAGCTCTCTCTTTTCTTTCCTCCCTTGTTGTCATTTCTACCATTTCACACTTTCCCTCTCCTGCGTCCACCCACTAACTCACTCACTCCTCTCTTTCTTTACTTCTCTCTCCCCCCCTCTCTCCTGCGTCCACCCACTAACTCACTCACTCCTCTCTTTCTTTACTTCTCTCTCCCCCTCTCTCTCCTGCGTCCACCCACTAACTCACTCACTCCTCTCTTTCTTTACCGTACTTCTCTATCCCCCCTTCTCTCTCCTGCCACTCCACCTGCTCTCTTTCTCTCTCTTTCTGTCCTTCTCTCTCTCTCCCTTTCTCTATTCTCTATTTTTCTTCATCCATCTCTCCCTCTTTCCATTTTTTTGTCTTTCCATCTCTTTATCTCTCTTTTTCTATCCTTCTCTCTCTCCAGCTCTCCATCTCTCTCTCTCTCTGTCTTTCTCTCTCTCTCTCTCTCTCTCCATGCGAAGAGCAGGGACATTAATAAGAGTGGTGTGTATGTGTGTGTGTGCTGGTGGTAAGATAAATCGGGGCCGGTGTCCGGCTCTAAGTGACTCCTGTGTTTCAACAACACACACACGCTAGTCCTTGGAGAGTGTGTGTTCATCCTGCAGATTTATGGCTAAATCTGTCACGCTTGGGGAGAGCACAGCCTCTGCGCTTTCCATCTAGTGACACACACACACACACACACACAAACATAAACACCCATGCATTCACTTTACAATACAACCTGAACTCACAACAAAGAAAAACACACACACACACTACGTAAGAGTATACACACACTAAGGCATGCACACAAGTTATAAATACAGTGGACTGACACATGAAAGCTCATTGTGTACTCTGAGAGATTTGCAGGCACATTTCTCATATTTACTTACACACACAGACATACACCCACAGACAGACCCACACACACACAAGCACACATGCACGCACACACACACGCACACACACACACACACACACACACACACACACACACACGCACACACAGTGCCTGAAGGTCGTCTGCTGAAGATGATAAGTGTCAGGGAAAATGACATCAGTTCTCCTCTTTACTTTGTGTGAGTAGAGTAGGGTTAATGTCCCCACACCCTCACACACACACACACACACAGTGAGAGAGAAAGAAGGAGAGCAAGAGAACTCAACCTGTAAAGCAAAGACTGCAGCAGCATATTGACTTTTTAATGTGCTATGTTTGCCATGAGAATGAAGTGCAGGAGAGACTTGAGTAGCCTTAAAAATGAAATGGAGCAGGACTCAAATGAATCAGTCTAAATTGAATTGAATTAAATTGAACTAAA
>CM050204.1:33650709-33658209 GCA_027475355.1 Coilia nasus
TTTATCCAGTTTAATTCCCAAATCATGATGTAAACCTGCAATTCAGTCATGTTTCACTCCTCTGACACGCAAGGTTCCCGAACTACTGTGGCATTTGACACCTCTGACGAGGAGAGGTTTGCGGTGTGTGTCGAATGAAGTATATATGGGCGCGCGAGTATATATTTTGCGCGCACACTTCTGCGTGCGGCGAGTATATCCCTAGCTTAAGGCTGCGGCCTGTATTTTTCCATTTAATTATGTTTTCCAGGTGTTACCTGTTGGAGGGAGGTGGAGTTCTGTCGGCTACCTGGTTCTTTAAATTGGAAGCTGTGACCAGGAGAGACGGGTGGCCTCCACGCTAGCAGCTTATGCCGTTGTTTCCCCGTCCAAACTTTAGTTGTTTGTCTTTATTTTTGGTTAACGTTTTTCTTTAATTGTAAAATCCCTTAATTGTAAATAAACCCCTAGATTTGAGCTCTTGACTTTAGGTCTTTATATGTTACTCTGGTTTACCTGGTTGTAACAGTGTGTGTAAGAAAGAGAGATGGGAGACAGAGGGAGAGAGAGAAGATGGGAGACAGAGGGAGGGAGACAGAGAGAGAGAGATGAAGAGAGGAAGAGAGAGGGAGAGAGAGGGAGGAGTAGAGAGATAGAGCAGGAGAGAGGGGGAGAAAGAAGGACAGAGGGAGAGTGAAAGGGAGGAGAAGAGTGTGAGTGATAGAGGGAGAGAAAGAGAGGGAGCAGTGGAGAGATAGAGAGGGAGAAAGAGAGGGAGGAGAAAAGAGAAAGAGAGGGATAGAGAGAGAGGAAGGAGAAGAGAGATAGAGATGGAGAGAGAGGGAGCAGTAGAGAGATAGAGAGGGGGAGAGATGGAGAAAGAGGGGGAGGAGTAGAGAGATAGAGAAGGGAAGAGAGGGAGAAAGAGAGGGAGGAGTAGAGAATGTGATAGAGAGGGGGAGAGCGAGAGAGAGGGAGGAGTAGAGAGTGTTATAGAGATTGAGAGAGGGAGAGAGAGAGGGAGGAGTAGAGATAGAGAGGGAGAAAGAGAGGTAGAGAGAGAGAGACAGGGAGGAGTAGAGTGTGTGATAGAGATGGAGAGTGGGAGAGAGGGAGAAGAAGAGAGATAGAGAGGGAGAGAGAGAGAGAGAGGAGCAGAGTGTGTGATAGAGATGGAGAGAGGGAGGAGAAGAGAGATAGAGAAGGAGAGAGAGAGAGAGGGAGGAGTAGAGATAGAGAGGGGGAGAGAGATAAGAGAGGGAGGAGTAGAGTGTGTGATAGAGATGGAGAGAGGGAGGAGAAGAGAGATAGAGAGGGAGAGAGAGAGGGAGGAGCAGAGTGTGTGATAGAGATGGAGAGAGGGAGAGAGGGATGAGAAGAGAGATAGAGAGGGAGAGAGAGAGAGGGAGGAGTAGAGTGTGTGATAGAGATGGAGAGAGGGAGAGAGGGAGGAGAAGAGAGATAGAGAGGGAGAGAGAGAGAGAGGGAGGAGTAGAGATAGAGAGGGGGAGAGCGATAAGAGAGGGAGGAGTAGAGTGTGTGATAGAGATGGAGAGAGGGAGGAGAAGAGAGATAGAGAGGGAGAGAGAGAGGGAGGAGTAGAGTGTGTGATAGAGATGGAGAGAGGGAGGAGAAGAGAGAGAGAGGGAGAGAGGGAGGAGTAGAGTGTGTGATAGAGAGGGAGAGAGGGAGGAGAAGAGAGATAGAGAGGGAGAGAGAGAGGGAGGAGTAGAGTGTGTGATAGAGATGGAGAGAGGGAGAGAGGGAGGAGAAGAGAGATAGAGGGAGAGAGAGAGGGAGGAGTAGAGTGTGTGATAGAGATGGAGAGAGGGAGGAGAAGAGAGATAGAGAGGGAGAGAGAGAGAGGGAGGAGTAGAGTGTGTGATAGAGATGGAGAGAGGGAGGAGAAGAGAGAGAGAGGGAGAGAGGGAGGAGTAGAGTGTGTGATAGAGAGGGAGAGAGGGAGGAGAAGAGAGATAGAGAGGGAGAGAGAGAGGGAGGAGTAGAGTGTGTGATAGAGATGGAGAGAGGGAGAGAGGGAGGAGAAGAGAGATAGAGGGAGAGAGAGAGGGAGGAGTAGAGTGTGTGATAGAGATGGAGAGAGGGAGAGAGGGAGGAGAAGAGAGATAGAGAGGGAGAGAGAGAGGGAGGAGTAGAGTGTGTGATAGAGATGGAGAGAGGGAGAGAGGGATGAGAAGAGAGATAGAGAGGGAGAGAGAGGGAGGAGTAGAGTGTGTGATAGAGATGGATGGTGTGGTGAAAGGTAGCTCGTCTGATGAGTCTCTGAGGAGGCGGGCAGACCTGCTGCAGCACACGCACGCAGGCACGCACGCACGCACGCATACAGACACGCACACATACACACTAGGGCTGTCAACGAATATTCGAAATTCGAATATATATTCGAATAGTTTTTTAAAAAAGGAATTCGAAGGTGAAAGTTAATATTCGAATGTGAAAAAAACGTGCACTTGCGCTTTGGAATGTCGAAGGCAAAAGAAATACTCGTCTTTTCCTCCGCTGGGAATATAGTAAATAAAAAGAGATCGGTGCTGGCTCCTTTAAATGTGGACTATCTTGTGTTTTTGGCAAATAACCTGTAGGTCTTCAGGCCAATAAGACCCGACGGTGACAGTTTTTCTTTTTTATACAAGTACCAAGAATGTAAGTAGCCTTTTCGTTTTTAATAGCGCTTATGAACCTCAGTGTAAAAGTTCTTTGTTGTCACATTTGTCGGAATTGTGTGCCTCGTTTTATTTAACGTTACAGTTTCATGCACGTCGGGCTTGCACCGGTTTGTTTATTTAAAGTTTCATGTCAGGGAAAAGTGTCATGTTTAGGCCTACCTCACTACAGCTCGCTCGGAGCATTCCAGGTTTAAAAAAAACGTGCGCAGAGAGCGTGAGGGTGCGGGCGAGAGAGAAAGAGAGAGTGAGAGTGAGCGTGCGGTCTTGGCAAATATTTTTTTGATTTACTTATTTTGTGTAGGTAATGCATTCTTAAATATGTTTAAATAAACTACCTATACAAGTAGTTATGTCTCTTTGTATTATTTGTCCTGTTATTGACGTAATGCGCGTCATTGACAAAATGTGCAACCTGTTCGAATAGTTCGAATATTTGTGTTTTATTTGGAGCGAATATTCGAAAATCATTTTTGAGCAATGTTGACAGCCCTAATACACACTGAGGAGGGCTGGCCTGATGTAACACACACAGACACAGACACAGACACACACACACACACACACACACACACACACTGGGTAGGAGGGCTAGCCTGCTGCAACACTCAATCACACATCACAACATATGTGGCCTAATTTTCTCAAAATGCTGTAGGTATGTGTGACACTGTGTGTGTGTGTGTGTGTGTGTGTGTGTGTGTGTGTGTGTGTGTTTACATGTGCACATGCCCACATGAGGGTTTGCCTGCATGTCACACTACCGTGCCTGGGGGGTGTGTCTGCATGAATGTGTGTGTGCATGTGTGTGTTTGTGTGTGTGTGTGCGAGTGAGAGATAATCGTTTGTTAGTTTGCCACATCTCTGGACTCCTCTGGCTCACAGTTCAGACATTGTGTGTGTGTGCAGTGTGTGTGACTTGTGTGTTTGTGTGTGTGGTGTGCCTCTGTGATCTGCTAACAAGCCACACTTGTTTTATGGATTATAAATGAACTAATTATCTGTAACGCTCGTTAGCTGCAGGTCCTAATTAGCAAAAATTAATATTGGTTTTGATAAAGACATTGGCAGAGGCAAATTGGCAATTGACCTTCTCCGGCAATCTGGAGAGGAAAAGTGGAAGAGAGTGAAAGAGAATGAGAAAATGAGAGAAAGAGAATGAGAGAATGAGAGTGAAAGAGGTGTGTGTGTGTGTGTGGGGGGAGGGGGGGGGGGGTTCTGGACGAGAGGCAAGTTTGCGCATGACAGCTGGGCTGGCTGATCTAGTCACAAATACACACAAACACACACACACAAAAAAACTCATAAATAGTCTCTCTCTCTCTCACACACACACACTGTCACACACAGGAGTGCACACAAATATGGCAGACAGACACACACAAACAAAAATGAATGCATTCCCACAAGCTGCAGCAAAATGAAATGCAGCTACCATATGCACAAACAAGACAGTAACTACAAATGTTCCCCTAAAACACTCTAGTCCACTCATTGAAATTCAACTCAGAGCAGTAAACACACACAAAGACAGCACACACACACACACACACACACACACACACACACACACACACACACACAAATGGTGAGCACTGCGATGAGGATGGATCTGACATCAGGCTGTATAGAGAATTGGGAGCAGAGGAAGAGTGTGTAGGCCGGGGACTGTGAAGGCCAGAACTTTCTCTCTTGATCACACACAGACACACACAGACACACACACAAACACATACACACACACACACACACACACACATATACATACGCACACACACACACAGACACACAGACACACAGACACACACAGACGCATACACACACCTGAGGTAGATGAGGGATGGGGAACAGAGAAGCTGTCTGGAAACACAGACAAACACACACACACACACACACACACACACACACACACAGATTCGATTTCTCTTCCTCCCTTGCGGCCTGGCCTGATGGTGTTCGGTATAAACCCTTGGCAGTGACCCAGGCGCCTCGCCTGTAGCCCCTCTCAGTGCGCAGGTCTAACAGCTGATCCGGGGGGGTCATCTGCCAGGTCAAAGGTCAAGAGGTTATCCGCTGGCCAGAGGTTGCCAGTGTTTTGGCTGATCTACACACACACACACACACACACACACATACACACAGCACTGGAGGTAGCCTACTCTGGACAGCAGAAAACATTTTGAGGTGGAAGAAAATATCTTAATATTATTTGTGAACTCATTGTTTAAAATTAATTCATAACAGAAACTGATTTGTGGTTCCATATTACCAATAATTGTTATGGGAAAAAACAGTAATTTCTGTTTCATTCAACAACTTGAATCTTTTCATATACTGTATAGAACTCATATATTGTATAGAATTCTATTGTCTTGATGGGTTCAGAGACTGTTAACTGATTAGTCAGTATTTTACAATGCATTACAGCATTACAGACTTTTGCTGTTAGGTTAGGAGGGGTTCCTGATGACGTTATTTACAGAAATTAGATAAAAGGATTATGTTTAATGTCATGCTATATGCAAGGGATAATGTTCTGTGAGGCGGTCATTCTCGTGGAATAAGCCCCGACAGAGTGATGCAGGACACCGATATGAAGTTATTATACGGCTACTTGTCAAAAAAATTATAAAAGAGAGTTTGAAACTTCTAACAAAGTCATATTTTACACATTTTGTTGCCGCTTCATGGCCTCCGCTACTAAAAACAGTTCACAGAGGAAACAGAACGCATAAGTGATGTTGGTAAGCGTTCGAAAAGAGCCATATAATAAATTATGATATAATAATATGACATGATATCAATTATGATAATTATATATATATATATATGATATATATAAATTATGATATACGACAGAGTAGATGTCTCATGTCTTGGTTATGTGGACTGACAGTATACTGGAGGTGGAGGAAGGCAAGAGGTTTGTAATGGGGGGAAAGGTATTGAATGTCAAATACCTTCACTGCTGTGAGATAAGAAAGGCACAAACAATGCAACACACCGAAATCATGTGCGCGCACACACACACACCAGTAATACACCCAATACCCTAATTATGCTGATTCTTTTGGCTACCCTTAGCACAACAGACCTCCTAGAAACACACACACACACACACACAGCCACATTCAGTCACACAATAAGATACACACACAGACAGAGTAAATTAGAAAAGTATTGTGTTTGCAGATAGTGCTGAATAGAGAACATGATTGTGTGGTTTAGGTGTCCGCCACTAAAGCTGAATACCAATGAATAAAAATAGCAGCCGTGGCAGAGAGACACAGAGAGACAAAGACAGACACAGAGAGACACAGAGAGACACAGAGAGACAGAGAGACAGAGAGACACAGAGAGACACGCAGAGACACAGAGAGACACAGAGAGACACAGAGAGACACAGAGAGACAGAGAGACACAGAGAGACACACAGAGACACAGAGAGACACAGAGACACACAGAGAGACGCAGAGAGACGCAGAGAGGCAGTGAGAGACGCAGAGAGACGCAGAGAGATGCAAAGAGACACAGACAGACACGCAGAGAGGCAGAGAGACACAGAGAGGCAGTGAGAGATGAAACAGAAGAACAGAGAAAATGCTGAAAATGAGGGGCAGGAGAAGAGAGGCATTAGGTCAAGACAAAACACAAACAAGAAAAAAGAAAGAAAAGCAGCAAAATGAGATGTGAGGTGTCACTGGTGGAGAGAGCCAACGGGGGACACTAATCCAAGCCGAGCAGATCTGGCGGGCGAATCCCAGAGGGGAAGGGGTGGCACGGCCTTTATGGGTACAAATGTCACCTCTCAGATGAAGGACACGATAACCTTTCTTCATCCAGCGCACTAAATGGCGAGGAGATCGAGGGGGGGATGGGGGGGATGCCAGTCAAGTCAACAGCCTCTCGCATATAAACACTTTGCAACAGTGTGGAAGGTGGAAGCAGCTAGCAAGAGCATGCATGGGTGCACACAGTTAGACTCTCTATCTCTCTCTCTCTCTCTCTCTCTCTCTTACACACTCACATATATACACACACACAAAGACAGACAAACAAACACACATAATACTGTAGCATGCAACTTTAATAATCACCCAGAAAAGCAGACTTACATTCCTGGCATCATACACCTATAAACCCCCACATTTACTCACACACAGGCTTAGCCAGTAAACTCCTCTTATACATTTCACCGCTAGCCTGCTACACACAGACACACACACACACACACACACACACACACACACAGTCCCAGCAGTGAAGCACAGAGAGGCTTGCTGATGTGAAACATCAATTTCCAGGTAAGCTGCACTCTGTGGCTCCAGCAGGTATCAGCAGCAGCCCACCTGTACCTGATAAACAGCTGCTGTGAGCTGATCTCCCCCACAGCCCAAACAGCACACACAAAACATGCACACACACACACATACACACACACACACAGATGCACACACACACACACAGACAGGCGCACACACACACACACACACACAAAGATGCACACACACACACAGACACGCACACACACACACAGACACGCACACACACACACAGACACACGCACGCACACACATACACACACACACACACTCACAGATGCACACACACACACACAGATGCGCGCACACACACACACACACTCACACACACACACACGTGTGCACACACACACACACACCCACACAAACATACAAACACACAAATATACAGATACACAAAACAAAATATTCTAACAAACACGGGTGTGTGTGTGTGTGTGTGAGTGTGTGTGTGAGTGTGTGAGTGTGTGTGTGTGTGTGAGAGAGAGAGTATGTAACACATAGGACAACATATA
>CM050204.1:33663209-33680709 GCA_027475355.1 Coilia nasus
TGTGAGTGAGGGAGTGTGTGAGGAGAGGAGAGTGTGTGAGCGAGAGGAGAGTGTGCAAGTGTGAGTGTGTGAAGAGAGGAGAGGAGAGTGTGTGAGTGAGGGAGTGTGTGAGGAGAGGAGAGTGTGTGAGGAGAGTGTGAGTGAGTGAGTGTGTGAGGAGAGTGTGAGTGAGTGTGTGAGGAGAGGAGAGTGTGTGAGGAGAGTGTGAGTGAGTGAGTGTGTGAGGAGAGGAGAGTGTGTGAGTGAGGGAGTGTGTGAGGAGAGGAGAGTGTGTGAGGAGAGTGTGAGTGAGTGAGTGTGTGAGGAGAGGAGTGTGTGTGAGTGAGGAGAGTGTGTGGGGGCGTGTGGCGTAGTGTGTGTGTCAGCAGGGTGCCCAGGAGAGCAAACAGGGGCGCTAATTTAAAGTGACACTCAAAGGGCCATGAGCAGGCGAGATAATCCCCTTCCTGGCCATGATGGAGGGATGAGGGAGGAGTGCAGACCATGATGGAGGGATGAGGGAGGAGTGCAGACCATGATGGAGGGATGAGGGAGGAGTG
Source organism: Coilia nasus (assembly GCA_027475355.1). Classification (NCBI taxonomy): domain Eukaryota; kingdom Metazoa; phylum Chordata; class Actinopteri; order Clupeiformes; family Engraulidae; genus Coilia; species Coilia nasus. The sequence continues at coordinate 33,663,749 of CM050204.1, forward strand.
CAGACCATGATGGAGGGATGAGGGAGGAGTGCAGACCATGATGGAGGGATGAATGAGGACAAAAAGAGCAGAGTGCAGCAGACAGGAGAGAAGAGAGAAGAGAAAACACGCAGCAGCCCCAGAAGACCAGAGAGGACGAGGGGAGATAGAGAGAAAGAGAGAAAGAGAGAGAGGGGAGAGAACGAGAGAGAAAATCGGAGAAATTGCTAAATAAACTACATGTACTAAGAGCTGAGCTGTCTCTAAGTCAAGTGAGCCTGGGCTTGTGAGGGTACTGTATGTGTGTGTGTGTGTGTGTGTGTCTGTGTGTGTGTGTGTGTGTGTGTGTGCAGTCTAACACCGTCCTCCAGAAGGACATGCATATGAGACATGTCCACACCGTACATAATGGGACAGATGAGAGCATAGTAGGTGAGTCACGGAAAGAGCCGGAAAAGATAAATATACACATGAACAGGGCAACAGAGAGGAGGAGGCAGCATATCTTTCCCTGGATAATCTTTTGGAGAGGGAAACGATGGAGAGCATGCAGTAAATAAGACAGATGGAGGTGAAGAGAAAAGACCAAAAACAGTGAAACAGACAGATCGGCAAACTGTGAGAGCAGGAAAAGATGGGCCTTCAGGAAGGCAGGATGTGTGCAGGGAGAAGGAGAATAAATATGACTTGAGCGTTTGGGAATGGCTTTAAAATCCTGTTTATTTGAATGGCTGTGCCAATAACGCTTACTGAATTGTACAGACAGGAGGAGAAGAGAGGGGGAGTAGAAAGGAGGAGAGAAAAAGGAGGAGAGAGAGACAGTGAGAGAGAGATGAAGAGAGAAAAAGGAGAGAGATGGAGAGAGGGACAGTGAGAGAGAGATGGAGAGAGAGGGAGAGAGAGACAGAGAGATGGAGAGAGAGAGGAGAGAGAAAGAGGAGAGAGATGGAGAGAGAGAAAGGAGAGAGATGGAGAGAGAGACAGTGAGAGAGAGATGGAGAGAGACAGTGAGAGAGAGATGGAGAGAGACAGTGAGAGAGAGATGGAGAGAGGGACAGTAAGAGAGAGATGGAGAGAGAAAGAGGAGAGAGATGGAGAGAGGGACAGTGAGAGAGAGATGGAGAGAGGGACAGTGAGAGAGAGATGGAGAGAGAGACAGTGAAAGAGAGATGGAGAGAGAGACAGTGAGAGAGAGATGGAGAGAGGGACAGTGAGAGAGAGATGGAGAGAGGACCGTGAGAGAGAGATGGAGAGAGACAGTGAGAGAGAGATGGAGAGAGAGACAGTGAGAGAGAGATGGAGAGAGAGAGAGAGAGATGGAGAGAGAGAGAGGAGAGAGATGGAGAGAGGGACAGTGAGAGAGATGGAGAGAGACAGTGAGAGAGAGATGGAGAGAGAGACAGTGAGAGAGAGATGGAGAGAGACAGTGAGAGAGAGATGGAGAGAGAGAGAGGAGAGAGATGGAGAGAGGGACAGTGAGAGAGAGGATGGAGAGAGAGAGGAGAGAGATGGAGAGAGAGAGAGGAGAGAGATGGAGAGAGGGACAGTGAGAGAGAGATGGAGAGAGAGAGAGGAGAGAGATGGAGAGACGGACAGTGAGAGAGAGATGGAGAGAGAGAGGAGAGAGATGGAGAGAGAGAGAGGAGAGAGATGGAGAGAGGGACAGTGAGAGAGAGATGAGAGAGGGACAGTGAGAGAGAGATGGAGAGAGACAGTAAGAGAGAGATGAGAGAGAGGAACAGTGAGAGAGAGATGGAGAGAGACAGTGAGAGAGAGATGGAGAGAGGGACAGTGAGAGAGAGATGGAGAGAGGGACAGTGAGAGAGAGATGGAGAGAGACAGTGAGAGAGAGATGGAGAGAGGGACAGAGAGAGAGATGGAGAGAGGGACAGTGAGAGAGAGATGGAGAGAGGGACAGTGATAAATGTCCCACCGACAACCAGCCACTCTGCCCCTCTCCCAGCCCCTCTACAACACACAAACACACACACACACACACACACACACACACACACACCTCTGCTCTCTGTCTGCCCCCCTCCTATCCTTCTACAACACACACACATACCCCACACACACACACACACACCTCCGCTCTCTGTCTGCGCCCCCTCTATCTTTAACTCTCTCTTGCACACTGTGTGTATGTGTGTGTGTGTGTGTGTGTGTGTGTGTGTCTCTCTGTCTGCACCCCACTCTTTCACACTCTCTGGCACACTGTGAGTGTGTGTGTGTGCCTGTTTGTATGTCTCAGTCTTGCTATCTCTCTGTAGCTCTCTCTCTCTCTCTCTCTCCTCTCTCTCTCTCTCTCTCTCTCTCTGTCTCTCTCTCTCTCTCTCTCTCTCTCCCCCTCCCTGCCATGTCCCAGCTCAGCCAGTCTCTCTTTGCTGTCTGTGAACAGATTGGCTGCAGACTCAGAGTGCAGCAGGTCTGAGAGCAGAGATGGTTGTGGTGGGTGGATGGTTCAGAGGCTGAGAAGTGGGACACACTGTGTACAATGTGTCCAGTGTGCATACAGACACCTGTGTCCAATGTGTCCAGTGTGCATACAGACACCTGTGTCCAGTGTGCATACAGTGCAGGTGTTTGTGTCCAATGTGTCCAGTGTGCATACAGTGCAGGTGTTTGTGTCCAATGTGTCCAGTGTGCATACAGGTGTTTGTGTCCAATGTGTCCAGTGTGCATACAGGTATCTGTGCTCCTCCTCAGGTTAGCCTCAGTGGGACACACCTGTGTCCAATGTGTCCAGTGTGCATACAGTGCAGGCGTTTGTGTCTAGTGTGCATACAGTGCAGGCGTTTGTGTCTAGTGTGCATACAGTGCAGGTGTTTGTGTCTAGTGTGCATACTGGCGTTTGTGTCTAGTGTGCATACAGTGCAGGCGTTTGTGTCTAGTGTGCATACTGGTGTTTGTGTCTAGTGTGCATACTGGTGTTTGTGTCTAGTGTGCATACTGCGTTTGTGTCTAGTGTGCATACAGTGCAGGCGTTTGTGTCTAGTGTGCATACTGGTGTTTGTGTCTAGTGTGCATACTGGCGTTTGTGTCTAGTGTGCATACTGGCGTTTGTGGTCCCGCTCAGCTCAGCCTCAGTGTTGCAGCATACACGGGTGGGTGATGTATTTTAGAAGCAGTTTTTCTCATATTCCTGAAAAAGTCCCTTTGCGTCTCGATGGCTATGAATACTGCAGACCGTCTAGCAAAGGCAACAACAAGTACATCATCTGTGACAGCACGGTGGTGTAAAAACCTCGTCCAATCATTTCCCTCCGCCTGAATGGAGCCGTTAGACGTCTGCATGCCGTCCTGCTGCCTGATGTCTATCGTGCATTCTCAGCTCAGAAAAATGGGACGTTTTCTGATATGTACTTTCAAAAATTATCTTATTCTTGCTAGCTTTTTCATCAGAGGCTATCCTGCTTTTCAGAAACAGCAATAATAATAATAATAATAATAATAACAATAATAATATGATAATAACATGATAATAATGACAGTGACAATGCTAATAGCGATTATAATAATAATATAATAATAATAATAATAATAATAATAATAATAATAATAATAATAATAATAATAACAATGATAATAATAATAATGATTATTATTATTATTATTATTATTATTATTATTATTATTATTATATAAATTAGTGGTAGTAGTAGTAGTAGTAGAAGCAGTTTTTGTAGTAGTAACAGTACATCACACCTTTCAAGATACAAAACTAAGTGTAAGTACCCTAAGGATTTGCAAGGCCTCTCTTTTTGCTCTCTGTGCCTCTCTTTGTTACAAACACAACCAGAAAAATAAATAGCCCCCTACACATATCCATATACCCATATAAACATACATACACACACATAATATATACACCCAAAGAATCACAGAAATATACCCCCTGAGACACACACACACACACACACACACACACACACACACAGGTCCACGGACACACAGCAGCTGCATAAATAAATAATTACGGGCATAAGTGCCAACCATCAAAGGGGCTGCCGGTAGTTTAACTTTCAGCCGGGCTGACAGGCGAGCGAAACAATAAGGCGAGATGCTGCGTGCTGGAGGAGAATGGCAAATAAATAAATAAGATGGCAGACTCGGCCATTAGGCCTTCAATCTGTCTGACAAGCAAAGCCCCTCTCTGCCAGAAAAATGCCTTCTGTGGACACAATTAACGCCAGAGGTTGCAGACGCGAGAAGAAGCGAGAACAAGAGAGGAGAAATAGAAAGAGGAGAGAAGAGAGGAGAAATAAAGAGAAGAGGAGAGAAGAGGAGAGAGAGAGAAGAGAGAGAGAAGAGGAGAGAAGAGGAGAGAGAGATGAGGAGAGATGAGGAGAGAGAGAAGAGGAGAGAGATGAGGAGAGATGAGGAGAGAGAGGAGAGAGAGATGAGGAGAGAGAGATGAGGAGAGAGAGATGAGGAGAGAGAGATGAGGAGAGAGAGAAGAGGAGAGAGAGGCGCGCACTGACAGAAAGGGATTGAAGAGGGTTCATAGCATGTCATCTTTCTGTGGTTCCAGAGAAAGTCTCACAAGATCTTGCATGTTTATCTCTCTCTATAATTTTTTCTGTCTGTCTGTCTGCATGTCTGTCTTTCTGTGTCTCTGCGTCTTTCGCTCCATCTCGGGCAGCTGTGGTCTAGTGGTTAGGGAGTTGGTCTTAGGACTGGAGAGTCGCAGGTTCAAATCCCACCCTACCCATGGTTGAGATGCCCTTGAGCAAGGCATCTAAGCCCACACTGCTCCAGGGACTGGAACTGAAACCCTGTACATAAAACAACTGTAAGGTGCTCTGGATAAAAGTGTCAGCTAAGTGTAATGTAGTAATAATAATAGTAATCACTCTTACACATTCTCTTATCTCTCTCACGTGTATGTGTATGTGTATGTGTGTGTGTGTGTGTGTGTGCGCACATCTTCATGTCTCTCCCCCCCCACCATTAAATCCCCCCTATGCCTGAAGGTGCATCTAGGCCTCTGTGGTTCAGCGAGCAGATTAGCCAATCAGCATCCCCGCTGCCAGTCTGAGTAATTAACCCATTAGACTGGAGCAGGATGCGCCGCCTGAGGCAGTTAACCCCTCGCTGCCCTGGCCCCAGATGAGACAGTTAACCCCTCGCTGCCCTGACCCCAGGTGAGGCAGTCGGCCCCTCACTGCTTCAACGCCAGATGAGGCAGCTAACCCTGGCTGCCCTGACCCCAGATGAGGCAGCTAACCCTGGCTGCCCTGACCCCAGATGAGGCAGCTAACCCTGGCTGCCCTGACTCAAGCTGAGGCAGCTAACTCTGGCTGCCCTGACCCCAGATGAGGCAGCTAACCCTGGCTGCCCTGACCTCAGATGCACAGCTAGGCAGCAGGCAGGACAGACGACTGCTTGGGGCCCCCAGGCCACTAGAGGGCTCACAACCTTTAAACTACACCAGTGGGAGTGCAGATTTCAACGAAAATGGTGAGTTTTTGCTTGGGGTCCAAACATAGTCTGGAATTGCCTCTGCTCGGCACCCTGCTTGACCCCGCCAGGCCACCGTCCATCTGAGGATTTGCATCTCCACCCACGTCTGTCTGTCAGTCATCCAGGGTCAACCGACACACGCCACTTCAGCGACACATAAATCCACACTGCATTGACGTACCTGTCCACAAAGGCTATTCTCTCACTCACCCCTAAAAACCAATGAAGATGGAGGTCGATCGTATAGTGGCTGGATAATTGATTTAGCATCAGTAATTACTGATGTTTGCTACTGGGTCACTGTTTAAAGCCACTCTGTGACAGCTGATTGATGGGCTGTTACAATAGCTACAGATGTAGGAGAAACACGTGAACACTTAAACACTTGAGGTTTGTGCTCCATTTTTTATATGAGAAAGTCTTTCATGAAACTCAGAGTATAACAGCACAGTCTCACAGGTCAGTGACACTTGCATGCCCCCCTACTGTTCGTGTTAGCATGTGTGTATTTGAGGTGTAGGGTTGGGGGAGGGGGGGTCAGGGTTGGTTGTGGGTGTGTGTGTGTAGGGTTGCCGAGTTGAGGGGGGTAGTTGGGAGTTGTGTGTTTTTGGGATTGTGGGGTTTGGTTGTAGGAGTTTGTGTGTTTGTGGTTGGTGGGGGGGGTTGAGGGTGTTTGTGTGTGTTTAGGGGCATGTGTGTAGGGGTTGTGGGTAGGTGTGTGTGTGTGTGGGTTGGTTGGAGGGGGGTTGAGGGTGTTTGTGTGTGTTTAGAGGTATGTGTCTAGGGGTTTTGGGTAGGTGTGTGTGTGTTTGTGGTTTGTGTGGGGGGGGGGGGGGGGGTTTGTGGTTAGGTGTGTGTGTGTTTGGGGTTGGTGCTGGGCGTGCGTATAATCAGGTTGGGTGGAGGGTGTGGCAGCCTGTGGGGGGCGGAAGTAACGGGGGTGTTGAGTAGCGGGGGCCGCAGGGGGGAGGCAGTGGGAGTGGGGGGGGGGGGGGGGGGGGGTGCGCAGGGGGGGCTTCTTGCTGCTTAATTATTATTGAATTAGGGAATGTGGAGGACCTCATTAGAGAGCCGGCGTTTAGTCTGGCCGCAGAGCAGGGAGCAGCTTCGACAGACTCATTAATAAAACCACCAGAAACATAGGCAGTTATGCTCAAAAACACACACAAACAAAATACACACACACACACACACACACACACACACACACACACAAATAGGCACATACACAAATAAACACACACACACACCACACACAGTTTAATAAATGAGCTGCTGCATACACAAGTATATTTATCTCTTCAACCCCTAAGTCTTCCCCTCCATGCCATGCGAGCTAAATATGTTTGGTTGAGATAATTTCTTCATATGAGATTTACCCTGCTAAATGAACCTGTACAGTTCATCTTATCGATCACTAAAATGATTCTTAACATTCCTAATACAGTCAACTGCTAACAGCAATTAAGCCGCATTTTGCCCAACAAGATGGCTACAGCAATCAAGCAGGCAGCTCCATGTCTTCTTGAAACAGGCCTCATTCACATATGCACACTGCACAATCTGAGGACACCCCACCAAACACACACACACACCCTCACACATGCACGCACACACACAGACAGACACACACACACACACCCATTGGCATATCACAGCAATGTTTGTTACCTGTGGCATGTAATCACATAAGCAATGACTCCAGCAATGAAAAAGCTGGCAACCCATGGAACCATTCTATCTGTTTTTTTATTATTCTTTAAAAAAAAGAAAAGAAAAAGAAAGCAGTGTCTGCCTCTATTAAAGATGACTAGCACTCGCTACAGCACTAAGCTGTGTTTTTACAATTAAGAATAACACCAGCTGCTTTGGAGGGCTTTTGAGGGGGAAAAAAGAGAAGAGGGCATATTACTGATACATTTGTAAATGCTGAGCGATCCGGCAAGAAAGAAGCCAGCCGAGCAAGATATTAAAGTTTCATCCATAAATAAACGTGGTGTTGTGCGAGCAGCTTAATTGCCACGTAGAGAGTGATTCTAATCCGGCAGATCGGGCTAAAGTGGATTAGGAGATGAGAGTGTTTAATCAAACACTGAGTTAATTACACACTGCATCGCCTGACACCAGGGCGCTTTACTTAGCCTAATAATGTGGAACTGCCACGACCCCCAGGGTGCCAGCACTCCGACACTGTGGCTCACATACACACACACACACACACACACACATACACACACACACACACACACACACACACGCAAAAACCTGCACACAACCTCACATGTACAAATTTACATAATGACCATACTACACATGATCAGACACCCACAAACATTAACACAGAACCACACACACACACACACACACACACACACACACAATGATATCACACACTTAATCAGTTGTGCATTATCATGTCATCACACACACATTTCATGCTTATTCACATATTCACTCTCTGGTGGATATATAAAGCCTTTCAGTATGACTTCCTTTTAAACTGCTGTGTAGTTCCACCCATAATTTTGTGCAAAATAATTCAGTTCTTGCATTCTCTGATATTTTTGTCTCAGTTTAAAGGCAACAATTTTCTTTCTCATGTACATTATAACAGTTATGTTTACAAAAGCATATATGGGGCAAATATGTTACAACTTATATATTTTTATGTTTTAAAATAAAGCATTTGATGGTAGAGTAAATCTTTAGTAGTAGTAGTAGTAGTAACTCATTAGTAAATGCATATTAATATGATGCCAAGATGCATCAAGCTGGCTGCGGGAGTATACACTTGGCAAACAGACACCAATAATGCTGACTGATTAAAACACAATGCAAGTCAAGTTGCCACGGAGATTTCAGGTTTGACAGTAAAGATACCTAAGAGATTACTTCCCTGCAAGTAAGAGGTTTTTATTGATCGGCTTATCTATGTCTCTATGTATCTATAAATCTATGTATTCACAGCATGCCAGATGTCCCCAGCCTTATAAGCTCATTAATAAAACAATCTATATGCCCTTCAGCAGACAGGAGAGTCTCTTCTGCAGGTCAATGTAACCACAACTATCAAAATACTGATGTCAGAATTACTTAAAGCAGGACACACACACAGACTTATATAGACACACACACAGATAAAACACACACACACACACACACACACAGCAGGCACAGGACAGACAGGTGTGAACAGAAAGCATGTCTATTTTGTCAGAGAGCATTGGAGATCATGCGGATCTGTGAGTACAGTCTTGGCCAGTGAGTGGAGGAGAGGAAGAGAGAGAAGAGGGGAGAAGAGGAGAGAAGAGGAGAGGAAGAGAGAGAAGAGGGAGAGGAGAGGAGAGAAGAGGGAGAGAAGAGGGAGAGAAGAGGAGAGGAAGAGAGAGAAGAGGAGAGAAGAGGAGAGAAGAGGAAGAGAAGAGGAGAGGAAGAGAGAGAAGAGGAGAGAAGAGGAGAGGAAGAGGGAGAGAAGAGGGAGAGAAGAGGAGAGAAGAGGAAGAGAAGAGGGAGAGAAGAAGAGAGGGAGAGAAGAGGAGAGAAGAGGAGAGAAGAGGGAGAGAAGAGGAGGACAGGAGGACAGGAGCGGGGGGAGAAGAGAGGAGAGGAGAGGATCTGCTACTTAGATCAAATATCCATGTGCTCTTCTCCTTCATCACCTCATAAACAAACATGGCCGACCCAGCATGACCCAGCCTACAGGACACCGCCTCTAGTGAAGCTATGCCCAGACTCTCTGTAACTGTCATACTCATACCCTCATACGCACACACACACGCGCGCACACACACACACACACACAGAGCTATGCCCAGGCTCCCTCTAACTCCCTAGCTCAAACAACACACACAGACAGACATACCACACTTACCCATTACATTTATCCATACAGTCATGGCAGATTCACACTATGCCACTCATAATTAGCCAGATATGAGCCTGGAGTATGTTTCTATTAAGGACTATGTCAGTTACATGTCAACAAAATGTCACCTAATCACTCTGTGCTGGGCGCTACATCATAGCCATCGCCATCGAGCCGTCTGATGCAACCGCCGTGACAGCCGTCACCATGTGGCCGGGGCTTGAAGGGACACAACTCCTGCAGCCGGGTCAAAGGTCAAACTAGACGCTCAATGATCGCTGACCAGGCTGCAGCACCAAAGGGTATTACAGGTCGTTCTCACCATATACAATAACTACCTCCATAACTACACCCATATACAATACTTACCTCCTCTACACCCATATACTGTACAATACCTACCTCCATAACTACACCCATATACAATACCTACCTCCATAACTACACCCATATACAATAACTATCTCCACAACTACACCCATATACAATAACTCCCTCCACAACTACACCCATATATACAATACCTACATCCACAACTACACCCATATACAATAACTACCTCCACAACTACACCCATATACAATAACTACCTCCACAACTACACCCATATACAATACCTTCCTCCACTACACCCATATATAATAACTACCTCCATAACTACACCCATATACAATACCTACCTCCATAACTACACACATATACAATAACTACCTCCACTACACTACACCCATATACAATAACTACCTCCACAACTACACCCATATACAATACCTACCTCCCCTACACCCATATACAATAACTACCTCCACAACTACACCCCTATACAATACCTACCTCCATAACTACACCCATAACTGTACTGCTATATTCTTCTGAATTGTTCAAATTATAGTGGATGGCACACATCTTCAGTTCACACCTTAACTATAATGACAACATCAGGGCTGAAAAATATCGCTGGGATGACTGTCAGAAACCAGAGACTGTGTACAGTCATTGGTCTGAACCATTTGATAAATGACAGGCAGGGCAGCCAATCAGAATTCGTTAGCTACATCAGTTGCTTACACCCACCATGTGAATCTTGACATTAATATGGTTCCTCAGTGTAGACACTCATAGTCATATAGTTAAAGTCATCGTTATTGTTGTAGTTCTTGGTGTGAGTTGACCTTTAGGAAATCTAGGAAAGCTGTGACAGAAAAGTGATAAGAGATAAAGTGATAAGATATTCTGAGATATAAAGATGTGTAACACTGTATAATCATGTTCCCATTTCTCTATTCATAAACAAACATGCTAAAACTGCATGCGGTGTAAACGCAGTCTACACTGAGATGTGTCTTTTTCTCATTTCTATGTTCTGCAGTAAAATCTTTCTTGGCATATCACTGTAATTACTGAAACCCGTGACTAAATGTATGCATAATTTTTTTAACCCTTTGCAGACAGCCCATTCTAAAATCGGTACTGAAGTACCAATGACGTTAAACGTCATATCTCGGCAGTCCAACCACCAATTTCATATCTAAAAAACTTCCCCATAAAGGTCACATGATAAGCTATACAGTGATATCATTGGTTATTGGGTTTATGGCGCGAATTGCTTTTGCTACGTGAAGAGAAATCATGGACGTGAAATGTCACTCTTTTTGCTGCATCGGGAGGAGGAGTGCCAGTGACATGTCAGCGGTCATCTGTTATTCTTCAACTTTACCTCATTCAAGGGAAAAGACATCGGATCAACTGAGGTAAAGGACTCTTTTGATTTGTTTGTGATATCATATATCTTGTTTATTACTTGAAAAAACGGCAGTACTTACTTATTTTTTCATAGTTTGATTATATGACCGCGAGTGGTAATATCAGCAGGCTGTGTAGGTAAATAATCAAGCAGCAAACTGCAGTTCGTTGTCATTACTCATTTTCGTTTTTTTTTGTGGGCTTTTGTATGACTGACACGTGTAGGACAGGCCACTAGGATAAATATTTTTGAGATTCCTTTAAGTTTGTGCGAAATAGCCTGTCAGTAGTTTCATAGCAAACTAGCTTTGCCTTCCAGATCTACTGCAGCTACGCTACATGCATGATAGGTTCTCCTAAATTGTCAACTTCGCTCTCAAACATATATTCGCGTACGGGCTTATAATATGTAATGTAAACGATTATGTCAAAAATAATAAGTAATTTAGTCGAACTTTGTCAGACAATGGTGGCTTGACATGTCATATATGGTTAGCTTGATGGCTAATCTGTCAGTGAACTTGCTGACCAGTCGACCTGCTTTGAGCGCTAGTTGCCACAACTTCGAAAAATCCGAGTTGTTGAGAGCGCATATGCAAGTTGTTATTTACCATAGGTTTTCCATGTGAATGTAAGAATCACAGTAAATATTTTACAGTTGTGTCTAATCACTAGTTAGGTTGTATGTTGTCGATTTGCTAGCTAAAGTAATGGCTATTAGAGATCATTTATAGCTCACTAACATGCTGTATCTCTCATCCTCCTTGCAGTGACTCAGAATATTATTTAGCCTATACAGTATCATTAAAAGTCCTATTTGGTTATAATTATGGTATTTATGTAGTAGGTTTCTTTGGTCAAGTTTTTATCAGTCATGTTTGCTATCTTGTTTGTTCCTATACATACTTCATTGTTAACACAACACAAACAAGTGAGAGCAAATGTTCAGTCCTTTAGTGCACCAACATTTTGGTAAAGGTTGGTCCTGGCAAGTGATTGTCAATAAATGGATGTGATATGCAGAGACGCAAGACAGGTAAATCAAAGTTATGTGTGATGTGCAGAGATGTAAGACAGGCTAAAGTTAAGTTATGTGTTTTGTTTGTTTTTCTTAGATGCGTGGAGAGAAGAGCCAGTCTTCATTCTGCACGGAAAGGAGGCAGAGGATGAGCACAACATCATTGTGGATCACAACTTGGCGGACCATGAAGGCATGGATGTAGAGGAGGAGGACTTCCTGGAGTCTGGACAGACAGCTTTTGGGTGATAAGGAGGTGGAGAGTGATCCACCATCATCCTTAGCTATACTTGTGTTTCCATGTCTTTGTGTGCGCATGCCTGCATGTGCACATTCCTGTGTGCACAAGTATTTGTTGCAGTATAGCCTAAATAACAGTAGTCTTGGTGAGTTTATATTTTATATCTACATTTCTATTACTATTCTCATTAATATTTCTCTCTTTTGGATTTGGTTAGCCATTCCCTAACATGTCCTATGTCAGAGAGTGCTTCTCTGATTGTGTGTTTCCCTCCTACTCAGACATACCAAGGGCCATAAAATGAATAATTTATACCCTGTCATCCCGTAGGCCTAAAAAGATAGAGAGCAATTTTCAAATTATTTTAAAGATGTGAAAATGTGGAATGAAGGGTGGGACATGGAGACATGAGATTTTGTCACATAGTGGGAGGTCTTTTAGTGGCCAAGTAGACAGACCTATGTGCAATCATGTGCCTGTCCAATTTCTACAAATTCTACAATTTCTACTCAACTATTTCAACTATAACCTACATAGATACATAGATTAGTAAGGAAGGATATGGCATGGGACAGGCTATAATGACTATAATAAAAACATGGGTGGTGTTGACAGGTCAGATGTTTTGTTCAACTGTTCAACTTTTGTTATACTGTCATCTTATTGTTATTGTAATTATGTTCCTGATCTGTCTGTAAATGTTTGTGGTATTTACCAAAAACGTATTCCTGTTTATTAGCTTTTGTAAGGCATTTATTAGAAAATAAAAGTCCTTTTGGTCTTTCTAAAACTTAAATCATGTATTATTGTCTGTTATTTTGGTTTTGAAGTAAAATGAAGAATACTCACAAGCAATTACCATCAGCTAGCTTTTAACTTGTTTTCACATTTGTTGTTATGGAGTCATAGCATCACCTTCAGTATACAAATATATGGCATATATGTAGTCATTTACCATGTTAAGATTATTAAAATAACTTATTTTAAATAAATTACATTAGTATCTATGTACAGTAGGTAAAAAATGCCAGATTGTTTATTGACCCATTCAGTTTTCATAACATTCTATTTGTTACGACAGAAGGTACTGTTATCAGTAAATTTATCATAACTTTTTAACAAAAGATCACAATTTTATTCTGATTTTTTCTTTGTGTAGATCACAAAATTCTGGATCTTTCATATACACCATATTTTTTTGTAACTACAACAGAAATATGTGAAAATCTGGGTGAAACCTGACAAAATGGCGTTTTTATGCAAATTTTGGGTATTTTTTTTATGATATTACTTAAAAATAATGTGTGTTACATTTAAATGTATTTATGACATGTTATATCATTTAAAAGGTCTACTTCCCCTGATTAATTTGGTGGGTGAATTTTATCTCTGCCATGTAATATAACCACACAACAAGCCTTTTTGTGGAAGGAGTGCATCACGTCTGAAAAAATGGAATGTTCGGCTCAGTCTCCAAAGGGTTAATGACCTATGATCTGGTTGCCTGTCTGCAAAACCAAGAGCTGAAAAATGTTGCTCTCCTCGTCAGGAAACCAAGTTTACAATTATTTTAAAATGTGCCCTTTAAACAGAGCAGCGTGCGGCTGAAATATTTTGTCATTTAAAAAGATGAATGCGGCAGGCACACTCTCAGCTAATTGCCTAATTACTCTAATTAAGTCACTTGCCAAACGCTTATTTGGAAAACATGGGCTCTCCATGGAGATTTGATGCCAAAAGACATGCAGATATGGTACCCAAGGAAGGGCAAAAGGGAATGTGTGTGTGTGTGTGTGTGTGTGTGTGTGTATGTGTGTGTGTGTGTGTGTGTGTGTGTGTGTGTGTGTGTGTGTGTGTGTGTGTGTGTGTGTGAGAGACGGAGACAGAGAGAGAGAGAGAGAAAGAGAGAAAACTAATTTTTGAAATGCTTTGACTGGCGAAGCAGGTACACAATACACACACACGAGATATGAGACCATCCTCCATTTCTATGCTGCCATCTATTTCTTTATCTCCCTCTTCTTCATCCCTCTCTCCTCTCTCTCTCTGTCTCTTTCTCTCTTCCTCCCTCCCTCCCTCTCTCCTCCCCCTCTGTCTGTTTGGCAGCTGTTGTTCTGCGGTGTATTCAGTGTCTGTGAGTATGTGTGTGTGTGTGTGTGTGTGGTTGATTTAGTGTGTGTGTGTGTGTGATTTATTTAGTGTGTGTGTGTATGTGTGTGTGTGTGTAGTTTATTCAGTTCTGGAAGTCCTCCTGCGTGAGGACATCTGCCCGGGCCAATAAACAATAATCTTGACAAATTGGCCCCGTCCAATCCCTCACCACCACCGCCACCCCCGCCCCGTCCAATCCCTCACCACCACCTCCAGCCCCGTCCCCGCCTCCCCTGTGCCCTTGCCGCCCACCTGGCCTCTGAACAAGCCATCAGACAGGCCAACTGGGACATGGCTGACAGGCGCGCCCACCAATCAGGGCAGCCCGACATGGACATGGCTGACAGGCACGCCCACCAATCAGGGCAGCCCGACATGGACATGGCTGACAGGCGCGCCCACCAATCAGTGCCCAACGTGGACATGGCTGACAGGCGCGCCCACCAATCAGGGCAGCCCGACATGCACATGGCTGACAGGCTCGCCCACCAATCAGTGCCCAACATGGACATGGCTGACAGGTGCGCCCACCAATCAGGGCAGGAGCCTGCGGGGAGGACAGTGAGACAGCGGGACACTTGCCCAGAGGACATGCAGACTTCGGCAGTCACACCTGGAATGTCCAAGATATGGGAAGCATCTGGAATGCCAAGACAGGATGGAGAAAATGGAATATGTACGCACTGCGCTGCCCAGCCTGTCTAGGAACACAGTGTGGAGGGAAAGGCATCCATGCTGGTATTGGTGGAGGGGGGGCGAGGGCATCTATGCTGGTATTGCTGGGGGGGGGGGGGGGGGGTCCATGCCGTTATAGCTGTGGGGGGTCCATGCTGGTATTGGTGGGGGTGGAGGGGGGGCATCTATGCTGGCATTGGGGGGGGGGACAGGTGTGCGTGGAGCCAGGAATGGGCTTAAGAGCGGCACTGGTTTGGCTACTGACAACAGCACCTATCCAGGTAAACTCAGTGTGTTTTTTTCCTAATGTGATAACGCCGCCTATCCAGGTGAAGCCAGTGAGGTTTTTCTAGCGTAATAACAGCACATATCCAGGTAAAGCCAGTAAGGTTTTTTTGAGCATATTAACAGCGCATATCCAGGTAAAGCCAGTGAGGTTTTTTCTAGCCTGATAACGGCACCTATCCAGGTAAACTCAGTGAGGTTTTTTCTAATGTGATGTCCCATTAAAGCGGCGCGAGGGCGATGGGAAGCCAGACGCCCCCAAATTGCCCTGTCAATCACCAGCACCCCCAAAACTGATTACACACACTGGGGCACACAGAGGGACAGCTAAGCTGACTTCTCACACACACACAGAAAGACAGAGGGAAAGAGACTGAGAGAGAAAGAGAGATAGAGAGACAGAGAGAGACAGAGAGAAAGAGAGAGAGAGAGAGTGAGTGTGAGAGAGAGAGAGAAAATGAGAGACGAGAGGAAGGGAGAGACAGAGAGAGAGAGAGCGACAGAGAGAGAGAAGAGAGTGACAGAGAGAGAGAGAGCGACAGAGGGCGACAGAGAGAGAGAAGAGAGAGAAAAAGAGAGAGTGACAGAGAGAGAGGGAGAGGCTTATAAACACAGATATAAATATGAATACAAATGCAAATATGCACAGTCTCACTGAAATGCAGAAATATAAACAAATAGACTCTCACACACACACACACACACACACAGACTGGCAGTCCCCAAAACAAAGATGCATGAATCCGCATACACACATGCGTAAAACTATTTTCACCAAAGCATAATTACGCAAAGTAAAACTGAACCTGCAGCCGAATAATATTAATATCTGGCCAGGGAATGTGTACTGGTAAACAGTAATAGGAAATACACAAGTGTGCAGGTGTGTATGTGTGTGTGTGTGTGTGTGTGCGTGTGCATGTGTGTATAATCTTTGAGGCTGCTGTCACATAGTTTTACTTCATGCAAAGCATCTAAAACCTCTGCATTGGCATTCGTTCACTCCACAGTGGGCGGATACTTTCTACTCCAACCAACTGCCACTGCTTGGTGATTTAAGTTTCTACCAAAACCCACAGGAAGTAGGCCAGTAATGCCTTTCCCCTCGATAAAATTCCTCAAGTATTCTTCTCGTTCTGGCTTTAAATCCTCAGTGTCAGAAATAGTTGCCAACACAGAATGTGTAGCTTCGTCTATATCCATCTGACCAGCTTCGTACAGTGCTGCTCAAACAACGGAAACTGAAGCTTGAACGCTTGAACGTCATAGTTTTCAGCCCTCCCTCTGTTCCCTGATTGGCCCATAGACATTCAGAGACGGACCCAAGCCGGACGTTACGCTATGATCATTGACGTGGTTGCTGGAGATAAAGGACATTGAGTGGAAGCACTAGGTGGCGCTGTGGGCAGTCTGCGGCCAGAGGCAAGCAGATTGGCAGCTCTGTCTTTGCTCAGACATCCGTCTCCGCCCAGATGAAACAGGAACTAGCTAACGAAGACGCCCTGGGTCTTAGCGCGGATGAATAATTCTGGGAGGGT
>CM050204.1:33685709-33703209 GCA_027475355.1 Coilia nasus
GATGAGAGAGGGGACTTAAGTTGGACAGGTTTCTAGATGACTGAGGAAAGAGAGCTTGAGTGGCAGGAAGTGAGAGAAGGATAGAGGGCGAGACCGTGAAAGATGGAGCGAGAGAGTGAGACAGAGAGAGAGCGAGAGAGAGGCAGCACATTATAAACTCATCCACATTGATCTAAAGTAGTGCTGGCGTTCCCCTAATAACTTCGCCCGGCTGCGCCGCTCTGCCTTTGATTGGAGGAGTCTCCTGTCCGTCTCACTCACTCGTCACACACACACACACACACACACTCTCTGTCTTTGATTGGAGGAGTCTCCTGTCCGTCTCACTCACTCGTCACACACACACACACATACACACACACACACACACACACACACACACACACACACACACTCTCTGCCTTTGATTGGAGGAGTCTCCTGTCCGTCTCACTCACTCGTCACCACACACACACACACACACACACACACACACACACACACACACTCTGCCTTTGATTGGAGGAGTCTCCTGTCCATCTCACTCACTCCTCACCACATCAATGTGTTTATATATCGTACATACACACACACACACACACACAGACACACACACACACAGACACACACACACACACAGACACACACACACACACACACACACAGACACACACACACACACAGACACACACACACAGACACACACACACACATGATTGACCTGTGCAGACACAAAGGCAGCTGGTGAAGCGGTGAGGTTGTCCCAGATGACAGACAGGGAGAGAGACAAACGGAGTGAAAAGGGGAAAAGGGGCTCACGCGTGAGCTCGGGGGCGGGGGTACTAGGAGAAACACGGGAGGTGGAGAGGAAAGAGAGAGAGAGAGACGGCTGTCAGGGGCAGGGGGGCGGGGGGGGGACTAGGAGAAACACAGGAGGCAGAGAGGAGATGGCAGAGGAAGTGACATAAGGCGCGTTTCTACTACAGTGAGTTCCGGGTAATTTTTCGGCCTTCTCACGGTTGGCGCGTGTCTCCACTATCGGGCAGTTCCGAAATGGGCGATCTCCCGGAACTTTTACAGGGACCAACGGAGTACCTAAAGGGATTAGGTACTCCGTTCGGCCCTGAAAAAGTTCAGCTTGTAGCCTGTGGTAAATTCGATGCTGATAGGCTGTTGTTAAACACTACCAGCCATAGGTAATCTAAAAATCACTATGCCATACGAAAATATTTTTTCTAAACAGACAAAATGAATTTCTCACAACAGAGTTCATTACAAACACAGTTGCCCATGTAACTATATTTTATCTAATCTTAGAGGTTAGTTTGAAGACAGACTCGTATTATTTTTAGATTAGCAAACTAATTCAGCATGCTAGCAGACTAATACGCTTCCTATGGAGTATTTTCATATGCCTGTTAGAGGAAAACGTACAGTCTATCAAACTCAGAGTTGTAGGAGAGCTTGTTTTGGCCGTTTCCACGATAAAGCATTTAACTACTTGCTATGTGGTGCACAACGATTTCCTCAGGCAATTAATTACCTTCTTAAAACATGTTTACTTGGCTAACTTTAGCCTGCTAATATTGTCATAACGTCACTCGGAACATCTAATCTTATGAAACATAGTAGACATAAATGGACTGGAAACTCACAATAAATAGGAACACTAACCACAAACTTTTAGGATTTATCCGGTTTAATTCATAAATCAACATAGAATGCAAGCCTGCAGTCAGTCATGTTCGCTGCTCTGAGACACCGAAGTTTCCCTTTGTTTACTAGAGGTCCGATAAAACGTTGTTGTAGTGGAGACACGCGAGGTGAGAGGACCAACCAAACAACAGTCCCTGAAATTTTCCCTCTCCCTGAATTACCATCGGAACCTCCCCTAATGGAAACGCGGCTATACATGTCTGGGGTGGGGGGACACATTGTGTCGCCATGACAACGGGGCGGGGGGCTTGTAGGAATGTGCCCATGTGCTCCCAAAGGCTTGGGGTGATCAAAGCCCCCTGCCAGCCCTCACACCACCCTCAGGCCACACTGCACACATACACACACTTACACACACACACACACACACTTACACACACACACAAACCAGCCCTCACACCAACCTCACGGCACACTGCACACCTCCTTCTACAGCAGACACACACACACATACACACACACTTACACACACACACACACACACACACACACACACAAATACACACAAATACACACACACACGCGCACGCACACATACACACACACACGCACACACACTATAAAACACATGTCTTTGCTGTTATTTCATTTAGTTGAGATGTAAAGGATGTCGCAGCTGATGCAATGGATTTGTTTAGGATACTTTATTCTAGAGTGGCTGGCAGTGTGGGGAAGTTATCTATTTGCTGTGTATCTGGAAGCCTGAAGCACCCAGGGAAGCGTAATCAATGCCGTGTGCCGTGTGCGTTGTGAGTTGGGGGTTGGGGGTTGTACTGTAGGTTGTGCCTTGTGGGTTGTATCAACGTGCATTGCCAGCAGCTCAAGTTCACTGCTCCGGATACAGGAACATCTTTACTACGCAGATGCCAAGTTCACCTCTCCAGGTACAGGAACATCTTTACTACGCAGATGCCAAGTTCACCTCTCCAGGTACAGGAACATCTTTACTACGCAGATGCCAAGTTCACCTCTCCAGGTACAGGAACATCTTTACTACGCAGATGCCAAGTTCACCTCTCCAGGTACAGGAACATCTTTACTACGCAGATGGCAAGTTCACCTCTCCAGGTACAGGAACATCTTTACTACGCAGATGCCAAGTTCACCTCTCCAGGTACAGGAACATCTTTACTACACAGATGCCAAGTTCACCTCTCCAGGTACAGGAACATCTTTACTACGCAGATGCCAAGTTCACCTCTCCAGGTACAGGAACATTTTTACTATGCAGATGCCTAGAGGCTAACAGAACAATACAACAATGCACAGCAGTGTGACTGTTTATAAGGCTTCATGGATGCTGTGTAACCGACATGTCTTCAGTCTGTAGTGTGTGCCTCAGTACGGAATAACCTGACAGAACATGTAAGCCACGTACATCATCGTGAGCATGTAGGTGTTTATGAATGCCTTTATGGACACTGACTTAAATAGTCACCAGAATACCTTTAATATGAAGTTACTGTATCTCTGATCCAGAGACACTAACAGGACATTTAAGATGCATATGTCCGTGTGCATGTGTTCATTAATGCTTAATGGATAATGAGTTTACATAGCTGTTGTCTCTGGGTCAGCTCTGGTCTAAATGATAAAGAGTGGCCATTGGGATCGAAGGCATGCAAGTTTGATTTCTGAAGTCTCCAGAAGTCTCCTGCACCTGAATGCATGACTGTCTGTCCCTCTACCTCATTCCACTGTAGGGCATCTAACCCCACATTGCTCCAGGGGGACTGTCCCTGTACCTCATTCACTGTAAGGCATCTAACACATTGCTCCAGGGGGACTGTCTGTCTCTCTACCTCATTCATTGTAAGGCCTCTAACCCCACACTGCTCTAGGGGGACTGTCCCTCTACCTCATTCACTATAAGACATCTAACCCCACATTGCTCCAGAGGGACTGTCCCTGTACCTCATTCTACCTAATTTACTCTAAGTCACTCTGGGTAAACTAAGAGCATCAGCCAATGAAATGGCATGTAATGTAATGTAAAGAAACTATATCTCTAATCCAAAGCGGATAGCAGAGTGTTAAAGCCCTGTGCATCAGTGCCTGCGTGTGAGAAAGCGCTAAGCCAGGTCTGATCTCAGGTCAGTGGCCAGTCTGGGTTGGTGTGCTGGTAAGAAGCACCCCTAGCCAGGGCTTAGCGTGGCCTTAAGCATTTAGTGCTGTGGTGAAGCAGCTTTAACCGGATAGCAGCACAGCAGAGTACCCGGTGGGAGGTAGGGGTTCTGGCTGGGGGATATTGGGGTATTGGGTGTGGGGTATATGGCCATTAGAGGGGTATGGGGGCATTAGAGGGGTCTGTGTGTGTGTGTGCGTGTGTGTGTGCGTGTGCGTATGTGTGTGAGTGCGTGCGTGTGCATGCGTGCGGGCACGTGTGTGTGTGGGCTGTGTGTGTGTGTGGGGGGGTGGGGGGGGGGGGGGGGGGGGGGGGGGGGGGGTTGTGTAACTTACCTTTACTAAGAGAATGCAGGAATGCAGAAGGAAGGAAGAGAGGAGCAGCTTGGCCACTATGTGCACTATGTGTGTGTGTGTGTGAGTGTGTGTCTGTGTAAGTGTGTGCGCGCACGTGTGTGTGTGTGTGTGTGTATGTATGTGTGTGTAACTCACCTTCACTGAGAGAATGCAGAAGGAAAGAAGAGAGGAGCAGCTTGGCCACTGACATCCTGCCGCCTGGACCCACACACCACATCATCTCCTGCGCCTGCTCCACACAGCTGAGAACACAAAACATTTAAAACACAGAGTCACTGCAGTGTCTAGTAAGAGTAAACATTCACCACTTAATTATGACATGTTAAACAGATGATCTGTCTGGGTACTTAGACCAGGTTTTATATACATCAAGTCACGTGGCCATGTGTTCCTGTGGGTAAGATTGACAACCAGCTCTATGTAGGCACAAAGATGTCATTCTGGCCAACAAAAGAATGAGAAGAAATGGAATCTTGTAGCACTCATTAGCGTTTCCATGCTACACCTAGGACGAGGCCAAAATGCTGCATGCTAGAGAAGACATTATGTGGGAGAGCAAAATAATATGGTCAGGGCTCTCAAAGCCATTTCAGTGTCTCTTTCCAGAATGTCTTTACATATCTCCGTCGAGAGAAGCAGTGGGACATTGGGACCTTGTCACCCTCTGGCCTAAGCAGGAGTGAAAAGGGCAAACATTGTGCGTCATTCTGTGTTATTGCAGCGCCTCGTTATAAACAAGGAAGAGAGGCTCGACCAGAAGCTGTGAGCATGAAGAAGAGAACATTTCATTCATGGAGAGGACCCCTGTGCCTCACATGCTGGCAAAGACAAAACCAGTGTTTGTCCCCAAAGACATCATTAAACATTTCCCTTTTATCCCCCCACCCCCCCACACACACATACACACACACACACACACACACACACACACGTGTGTTCAGTGGGCAGTGATGCTGGATAGGAATGCTCAACTATGCGGGCCTGTGATGAGAGCAGTATGTGCTGTTGGGCTGGCATACACCCGCCACCTCCTCAGGGGTAAAACAGCATTTGTCCCCAAAGACATCATGTGCTCAGAGCCTCAGAGCAGTGTGTGGCATACCCCCCCCCCCCATGTGTTCAGTGCCCAGGGATGCCGGATAGGAACGCTGAACTATGGCGGGCCTGTGTGCTGTTGGGCTGGCATACGCCCGCCACCTCCTCGGGGGCTGCACTTAGCACCACCATCATCCCGTCTCCAAAGCCCCTAATTACCCATAACGAGGCGAGATGTGATGATACAATAATGCTTATTAAATAGCAGGCAGTTAGGTGAGCCGCTGCCAACAGGAGACACGGCCACCGGGGAGACGGATGGCATCAGCACTATCAGCAGATGGAGGGAGGACGCTACAGGCCTAGTAATGGAGGAGGAGAGGAGGAGAGGAGGGGATGGAGGAGAGGAGGAGAGGAGAGGAGAGAGGGAAGGGGGGACTTCCGAGTGTTCATTTGGGGGATCCATGGCGCCAGCTAATTCACTGTCTCCTAAAGCCTCCCCCCCACCTGATGGAGATGTTGATGTTGCGGAAGCTAATTGTGTCAAGCAAGCGGCTCCCTCGACACACGGAGCGAAACATAAGCCGATCCGAGCCGAGCAGCACCGTGTAGAAACGTACCGACGAGTCGACTCGGCGTACGCCTTCATTAACCCGTACAGTCAGGTTGGAATTAGTGCCACGTACTTGCGCTAAACACAACCCTCCTCAATTACGGCTAATTACTGCTCCCTGGGCCATGCTCTGATTGTTTACTGGTATTTACCGCTAATGTCACCGCGCCGAGTTTGTCAACAGGGACACAAGGACCCCACGCTCCCCGCTGTGACTGTACAACGCAGTGAAATACGCCCGCTCCATCTCTCTCCGTCTCTCTCTGTCGCTCTGCCCCATGCCTCAACTCTCCCGCTTGCTCGCGTGATCCTCCCTAAGCTCGCATGGCGTCCTTGCAGCATGGAAAATGGCTGTTAGCATAAGCGCCCTGCAAATCTTTTGTCAAATCCAATCTGCAAGCAAATGAGCTGCGTTAAGGCGCTTCTCTGCACACGACCCACCGCCTCACGAGCCATCTTCATTATCGCGTTTCGACAAGGATTTCAAAGCGTGCGGGCCGTATTACCACCGCAGTTATGTGGGAGGGGGGATCTTGCCCGTTACCGAGAGAAAAGAAATATGACTGTAATGCAACAATCTATTTTCTCCACATAACTGAAATACCCTAATCGGAGAGACTAACTGTTACGAATTTCCATTCTCAAGAAAGAGGTCACGTGACAATGTGAGAAGCCCAAAGGTCAACGCACACGCTCAATTTTAACCCTCATTCTCCGCTCGTTCACGTACCCTGCTGTTCCTGTCTTACACCATTTAACATGACCTTTGACCTCAACCCAGCCTGGGCCTCCTCCCTCTCCACCGTCATCAAGGGCTTTGCTGCCCAGACAGCTACACCTGTTCTCCACTACTCCTGCACTGGGGCTCCGCTCTGACCTTAAAAGCCCCACACAACTACACCTCCAGTACTAGACACCGCTCTGACCTTAAAAGCCCCACACAACTACACCTCCAGTACTAGACTCCGCTCTGACCTTAAAAGCCCCACACAACTACACCTCCAGTACTAGACTCCGCTCTGACCTTAAAAGCCCCACACAACTACGCCTCCAGTACTAGACTCCGCTCTGGCCTTAAAAGCCCCACACAACTACGCCTCCAGTACTAGACTCCGCTCTGACCTTAAAAGCCCCACACAACTACGCCTCCAGTACTAGACTCCGCTCTGACCTTAAAAGCCCCACACAACTACACCTCCAGTACTAGACTCCGCTCTGACCTTAAAAGCCCCACACAACTACGCCTCCAGTACTAGACTCCGCTCTGACCCTAAAAGCCCCACACAACTACACCTCCAGTACTAGGCTCCGCTCTGACCTTAAAAGGCCCAGACAACTGCGCCTCCAGTACTGGGCTCTGCTCTGACCTTGAAAGGCCCAGACAACTACACCTGTTCCTCTGAACCGGGCCAGTGCTCTGACCTGAAAAGGCTCTATCAGAATCACTTTTATTGGCCAAGTATACTTACATATACATGAAATCTGACCGGTAGATGTTAGCTCTCTATATATCTACATATAAATGTAGTAATATACATATAATACAGTATACAACACAATAAAATAAAATGCAACATAATAGACAAATAGAAATATATATAGACTCATACTGTACAACAGAGACAACAATATAAATATAGGCACCTAATATAGGCAATAATATACAAATAAGCACATAATATACAAGTGGGCAATAATATACAAGTAGGACATAATATACAACACAAGATAAATGCTTTTCCTACTATATAATATATACATCTAATATACATAATCTTATCTGTAGGCTTATCTTCTCCTATCTGGTGCATTCTATGTGCTGTATGACCGCACAGACCTAAGGCCAGGCAAGGCAGTGTGCCCTGGTGTCCCCCAGATAAACTTGAGTGCACTTGGACATCTACTGTGGCTGTGTGTGTATCTAGGTAACGGGACAACTGTTGTTAACAAACAAGCCCTTTCCAAAAATGCTGATGTCATTAAAGTGTGTGAGAGTTCAAAGTAGGGATAAGTTATGTCGCTGTATGTGTGTGTGTGTGTGTGTGTGTGCATGTGTGTGTGTGTGTCCGTGTGCGTGAGTGAGTGGTAGTTTATAGGCAGCGTTCAGTGACAATACCGAAACCCAATCTACCCTCTCAGTGATCGCTTCTTTCATAATTCATTGCGCTTCTCTCTCTCTCTCCCCCTCTCCCTCTCTCCCTCTCTATCTCCCCACCTCCCCCTCTCTCCCTCTCTATCTCCCCACCTCCCCCTCTATCCCTCTCTCCCCCTGTGCCCCCTTTATTTCATATATGTCTTGTTTAATTTTTAATTAATTGCCTAGGCTGATATTATCAATGTTGAAACACAATTTTCAGTGACATGTGTCCAATTTCAGACCCCGGTGCAATGCAAATTGTGCGCAGTAAGTTGGAGTGGGAGGGAGGTCAGTGGAGATGCCATCAGGTAATGAGGCCGTGGTCAGTGGGCCGTGACGGGAGAGGGGACGTGACGGACAGGGGACGCCCGCCTGCTGCCACCACATGGACTGCCAGGACTCTGACCCCAACCCCTTTAACTCTTTATGCTATCGTTCTTTTATGTTAAGGACACTTAATTCGCTGCGTGTAATGTATAAATAATTAGTTGTATGTATGTATAAATAAAGCTTCCTTGTTTTGCCCTATCTGCACTCTGGCCAAAACACAAATAAAGAGACACATACGCTCATGCAATGTACAGGTATGTGCAGGGGTTAAATTGGGATTTGCTATGTCGGGGGGCCCTGTCTGGGGTCTGAGTGAACAATCTTTTTTTTGATTGCCCACACACATACACACACACTTTACTACACTGTTTTTTGCATTGCTGACTCACTCAGATAGCCTACTATACTGCAAAATGTTAAGCTCATATTGGAGTGAGAATTGGTACTGGTATGACATGTAATATAACATGTAATGAACATCTTAACATACCTGGCATACCATTACCACCAAGAGACAACCATTATACCAAATCAAATTGCTATTGGAATATTATGGATGTCAGAACATTTTAAATCTTGTCACAAATACCCATACTGTAGAAGTTAAGGTGAAAATCAGCATGTGAAATACATGCAGAGGGGAAATGCTCAATGTGTTAGTGTAGCCTAAATATAGATCCTTTATGAGAAAACTTTCAAGGCTTGCACAATTTTTAATAATTAAAACAGTTGATTTTTACTATGGGTTTCACAGTTTTTGAAATGTAGCCTATTTGATATGGGTGGCTGTCTCAGGATAGTACATGAATGGTCCTATGCAGAACTGTATCCACAACACATGTAGATATAATGTGAATTTAATGTTCATTTTCTGGTAAACCATTTATCATAGCAACTAGCAACCGGGACTGTTGGGTGTCTCTGGTCGAGTAGTTTCAGATGATATGTGGATGGTATTTGTGTGATAACTCTCTAAGTCATTCAACCGAGAAGAATTGATGTGAATTCGGAATCAATACGTGCATTGCGATTTATAACGCATAATGTATGCAACACATGTCCAGTTACTTGGTGTCAAGTAGGCTATTTCGCTACTCACTAAGAAGTCCCATAAAAAATCATACCAGTAGCTTAAATGAACATTTCAACATATCTGAAGTTTGCTGCCCACCTTTTGAAGAAATCTGTAAGCTTCCTCCAGCTTTCCTCATTTTTAACGTTTACCTCTAAAAGTCCAAAACAACAAAATACTTATTAACCTTCTAGTATCAAAGTGAAATGAAGATTGTATCGACAGTTAATTGGCTTAGAGCAGAAGAGGACGAAAACTGTCTTGTTTATGTGTGCCAGAGGTAGCCTAACTTCAGATAACGTTAGGCGTATGTCAACTTTGTGTCATTACGTTAGCATGTCAGTCGTAGCTAGCTAAGATCCCCAACGGCTCATTTCTAACTTAGCTGCTAAGTCAAAGAGTATAGGGCTGTTATACTCTTTGCTGAAGTATGTAAATTGAACTCGCCAAATTCACAATGGAATTTAACTGACAGCTACTCGTTTAAGCACCTCTTTTCATTGTCACATACCTTGCCTGCCTGCATCTCGCTGTGGTCCCTGTGAACTGAATGGCACATAAATGTTTGACAGCCTCAACTAACGCCTCTGACTCGCTGAGGAGAAAGTAGCCTACTGATGAGAGGTAAATCAGCCGCGTGGCGTTCTAGAATCTCTGATCGCAACTGCTCTAATGACTTTTGATAAGTCGTCTTGTTATCAGAAAAACTAGGCGGTCTGTTAGGCTACACAAAACTCATTGTTTTGCTACTTGTTAAAAAGATATTGTTTTATTATTCAGAACTGAAAACTGTGAAACTAACCCTAAACCTCTTTATTTTACCTGTTTTGTATGGTAACACTTTCTATGAAGCTTGTATTCATAAGACTCGATAACCACATCCATAAAGGGTTATAATGGTTTAATAAAGCTTAATAATGGTTAAAATTAGTATGAATAACTATTTATTCATACTCATGAGTCATGACTGCACTCGTAGGTGAAGCTTTATAACCACGAATGGACTGTCTCACTTGAAGTTGGAACAGGGCTTATGACATAGCATTGTAATGCTTTATGTAGCCTACAGCCTTCATAAATGTGCTTAATATATAGTGTTACCCAATGTATAAATAAAGTTGCTTGTGTTGCTTTGCCTTCGCTCACAAAAAACTGGAATAAAAGCCACAGTAAACTTCCTTTGTATTACCGGCAGAATCATTAGTATTAAAGACCATACATTACACATCACATAGCCCTATAATATCACACAGCCATATAATATCACATAGCCCTATAACATCACATAGCCCTATACCATCACATAGCCCTGTAACACAGTGACGAAGTAAATGTGTATAGGCATTAATAGAAAATAGGTATTCATAAATACAGTATATAGAGGTGGGCAGAATGCCAGTGCAGTTATGCTTTTATGGGCATTTTTTACTGTTGAGGATGATGAGGATATATTTTGTGCATCAACTGAAATCATAAAAATATGGCCACGGGTTGTGCATAGTGTATCCCACCATGGCTGGGTAGGGTGGAAGGCCTGTGGAAAAGAACCTTTTATAATCGAGTTGAGTCCAGCCTGCTGTATCAGCCTTTGCCCAGTTGTTTACAACACAAAGCTATGCTATCTAATTTTACCTCACCTCCAGGAGTTTTAGTTTAAACATAAAAACTTGCCTTGTCGATCCCACCCCCTCCTTCCCTTCCCCCACCTCCCAGCACACACAAACAAACAAACAAAAAATGGCAAACATGCCGCAGATACCTGAGCTGGCAGATTGCATGGCGGCATGAGGATGCAAGTGAGGAAAGCATTCTAAAAACTAAAACTACCACGCTTTTAGCTTCTCTCTGTCTGCCTGCCTGCCGGCCTGCCTGCCTGCCTGCCTGCCGGTCGGTCTCCAGAGAACCATCTGAATCGCAGCCAATTCAATTCAGTTGGAAGGAGGTGGTGGGGTGGGGTGGGCAGGGGTGCCGTGGGATGGCGTGAGGTGGAGTGGGGGCGGTGGCGTGGGGGGGGGATTAATGGAGGTACGGGGCACACCGCTGAGGTGGGGTGGGGTGACTTGGGGTGGGGTGGGGTATTAATGGAAGCATGGGGCACGGCGCTGAAATGGACACATTTGTTTTCATTTGGGTTTCAGTTTTCCTCGCTAGACTGGGGGGGAAACGGCCGCAGCAACTCAATGATGTAACCGAGCCTCAACGCCCTGAGTCAGAAATACACATGCAACAGGACAGACACACATATACACACACGCAACAGGACACACACACATACACACACGCAACAGGACACACACACACACACGTGGGCAATCACACCCAGAGCAGACACACAACACAACACAAAACACACACGTGTCAAACAGAGTCACACTGAACTTTTCCTGAGTTTCTCATCTTACTATTTGATATTTGTATGCCATTGCTCTAAATCTTCCTGGCCCTGCCCACCAGTCTGTGCCATTGCTCTAAATCTTCCTGGCCCTGCCCACCAGTCTGTGGTCTGCTGTGATCTAGTAAAGGGGTCCCCAAACACGATGATAGATGGGGCAACTTTTTGAGCAATGTTGCCGAGCAACAGCACGATAGGCTCCTAATGTTAGACGGAATGATCGTGACAAACCAGCTTGATGAGGTAACAGTCCTGCCACGTATTCCTCCTGCATGTGCTCCTAAACCAAGTGATGTCTCTTCATAGCCCACCTATCTGGTTATAGAGGTGGCCTAATTAGGACCGGTTGGTTCAATCAATAAGCCCGAACCAATATGTGGCAGAACTTTCACTGTCTGACCATGGGCTGCCTCCCTCTGCTGAAATGTGATTCGGTCTTGGCACTAGATCACACTGGGGGGGCTGGTGGAATCGCTAACAGCGTCTAGTTGCCTCACACAGCTGGTGTGTGTGAGCCAATAGTTCAGCCTGACCGCCTGGTGCCCTAAAACCCAATCACCTATTCCGCAGCCATGTCCATGCATTTCTGCGGAGGATGACTGTGCATTCACATTAGAAGTACAGGTAGAAGTAGAAAAAGAAGTCTTTATTGTCACTGTAGACGAACTGGAGATATTGTCTGGAGCATGCCAACAGATGCATACAGTAGAAAGCAGTAGATAAGAGCTGTTAACAGAATATAGATACTAAAATGAACAACAATATATACAACTAAATATATAGTTGTCTGTATATATAAGACAGATAGGCATAGTGGCAGTGTTATATGAGGACTACAAGAGTAGGTTGAAGGAGGAGCCTATAGCTGTGGATCCACTGCCATTAAAGGGGCTGGGGGATAAACAGTGGTGCTCATGTCTGACACAGAAAGCCGAAGCCTGACCTGCAGTTCCCTCTGTGTTGGTGGGTTTGAGGTTGAACTTCATTTTTCCAGTATGCTTTTTTAGCTGCTCTGCACACCCTAGTTTATGACTAACATGCCCTCTGTTGCTTTACCTGTCCATTCAGAACTTCAAGCAGAAGAGATGAAGAGAAATGAGTCCTCACTGGTTTCCTACACCACTGTCCTCTACATTTTAAAGTTGGTTGTTGCTGGCTAAAGTTGAACAACACAACACACTGATATCAAGTGCTTTTGACAAAATCAAGCTTTAACAAAATATTTCTTGGCCACCACTTTCGTTGGACATTATTATAATTGTAAGACAATATTATATGTTTAAAGTGTATTGCGCTATTGTTACTTGCATACAAATACCTAAATGTCTAGGAAGAGTCTCTTACAGAGGGATTGGCTTTTTGATGAGAGGAACTCCATCAGCAAAAGCAAGGCAAGAGTGGCAAGAATGGTAGATAGGTCAAGCTACTTCATGACGAGTCACTTCCTGGAACAATGAACGCACGAGGCGGGGACACTTATCCCCCATTACACAGTGAAGAGGCACACTCTTTAACACTGAGGTCTATGGCAGAACCCTAGAATTTCACACCAGGAGAAAAGGTCTTCGAAGGTCCTATGCTCACCAACACCATGGTCAGAACTCTGAATGTCCCACAGGGAAACAGCACACCAGTCAACCCCTTGCCACCGGTACTCAATTAATGAGCAGGCCGAGGCAGCCCTGGCGATCGCCCATGAGACTCCTCTGACCTGCCAGAAGAAAGCTCAGACTGTCAGCCTTCAGCAAAGGGACATGCTGATACAGCACAGGTGGAGTGGCATCGGCCATTCTTCACTTTCGGGAGAGGCTAAGTGCATTGACCTTGAGAGAATAATTAGGTTTGGGGGTGAGTGTATTTCAGATCAACTCATTGTCCTTATTCATTTTTAATGCAGCCTTCTGAGAGGAGGGTGAAATGTAACAGCACTGCAGGGGTAATCCCTGTGTGTCTCTAGGGGAGGAGCTGGGGGTTGCTGCGACAGTGCCGGACATTGAGCAGCTAGCCCCCCGCCCCCCAAAACTATGCCTAATGCCACTACCCTGTGCCTGCTGTAGTCCCTGAAGCTATGATCCCAACTGGACCAGCACCCTAGTTGGACCAGAACCACAGAGGACACCAAAGCAATGACTCTGAGGGCCGAGCATCAGAGCAGTCTCCCCTCCCGGTGCACCACACTGTCCACTGCGCTACCACTATGTCATCATCATTTTTTACATTGGTCTAAGTTGTCTAATTTCTCTAACATTATTTTTTCCAGTATCATGAACATATGTTACTTGAATAGTGCATGTTAAGCCAACGTAAGAAGATCCATGCAATACACTGCCCTAACATTAAGTTTGTGTAAGTATTTTTGAGCTGGCTCTGAGCACTCTATCTCCAGTGTGTGAAGGGGGAGGGTGGGGAAGGATGCAGGTCAGAGGTCAGCCCAGAAGGCCAATAGGAAACATGTAATCTCTCAGGATGCACTCCTGACCAACCCTGACCTGTCTGCAGAGGACGATCTCTGCAAGTGCCCCCTAGATGGACCACTGTCCAGCAGAAACACACATCGATGTGGTTAAAGAAAGGCACTAGGCCCACACACACACACACCCACACACACACACAAACACACATACACACACACACACACACACACTAGGATCTGTTGAGGCAGCCAACTGTTTAAATTGGTGAACCATACCCAGAAAAAAGGAGAATGTGTTACTCCCTGACATGCAAGACTGCTCACTTAAAGGTCCCATATTAAACTCTTTTTCAACAAGTTAGTGTAGGTCTATGGGCTATAAAAACACCATTAAGTTCTTTGCACAAAATCACTGTCACATGAAGGAGATCTGACCAGTTCTATTCTGGACAGTTTTTTCCCCTTTTAGAACGAGTCGTTTGGGTTTTTGCTTCCATGCCCAGCCCCACCCACCCCACGTTTACAATGCACATTCAGTAAGCAGAGGCAGAAAGCAGAGGCGCAATACAATCGTATATGTTTGACCCCGAGTCGGATGCAGTTCAAAAAGAAACAGAGCCACCTGAGCAGGCAATAAACTGTTTTTTAATGGTCAGTCAACTTTTGAAATTGTAAATGTAGCCTACAGATTATTTATTTAAGTGCTAGTCTGCTGATGTTAGCTTTTAACATAGCGTAGCCCACGGATGTCTTACCCCGCTCTGCTATCTCGCACACCGCTATAGACGAACTTTCGGAGGCCGTTTCTCGTAGGTGAGGCTGAGGTCTTGCCACTCGGCCTCCGGCGAAGGTGCTTCAGTACGGCTCAATCTGGTGTTGTTTGATGATGTTTGGCAATATTGTACAGTTGTTGAAGGCTAAACACATGCTTCATAGTCCTTTGTGCACACACAGTAGGAAATATAAAAAATATAAAAATTCTAAGTTTGACATTCTGTTCTGACGTCATGTCGAAAGCCAGACAAGAAACTGCTCATAGAAGCACAGTATTCCTGACACCAAAATCTTTCAACTGACTCACAGCAAATGGATGTTTTTTAAAAGTGATTTTTGCATAATATGGCCCCTTTAAAGGTAAGGTAGTGTAACTGTGCTTCAGCATTTTGAAATATTCAGTTGAAATGCACTCAATAGTTCAAAAGATAATGGGCTGGTCGTTAAAAGCTGTTTTGCTTCCCTTTGCATATTCTAAAACTGCTGAGAGGAAAATGAAAAAGTCTGGCCAAGGGAAAACCTGCCTCCAGCATGTGACCAAGCCTTACATGTGTGAGAGCGATATATCTACAAGCACGTAGCATTTCCAGCCATCTGCTCACTAGTCAGCACAGGGGCGTCCATGACCTCCCCACACATCAGGTCTGATAATGGGGCGCAACCCCAGAGGAACCCCTGGGAGGTTTACAGCTGCAGAGGACTAGGAGAGGTACAGGACCGTGTATCACTGCACGGTGGATCCCATGCTGACGAAGTCATCTGTCGCGCCTCGGCTCCACGACAGGCAGGCTAGAGCTGCATAATAAATCCATTTTTAATCAAGAGTGTTCGCAATTGTTGCTCCGGTGACTCTTGTCAGATCCATGATGTGTATGTACAGTATTCAGGTCGTCATCCTCCTTTTGTGGCGGACATTAAAAGTCCCCTATCAGTGGTCCATGTCCCTGTCCTTGTGATGTGCCAGGCATGCTCTAGTGACCAAACGTAAAGCAAACTATGGAATGGTAAACATTACCTGTTAATAAAATTTCAATTACAATATCTGTCAGAAAATGTGCAATTTGATATTGTCCCCAAATCATGGCGCTCCACTGCAGATGGCTTGTGTGATGAACTGGAAGGGAGGGACGGCTGCTGGGGTCCTGATCTCTGGATTTCCCATAGTGCCACTCACAGAACGGCGTGTAAAACGCTCTATGGAAAAATTCACAAGTGGGGGACTTTACAGGCAAACTGAAAAACACCATGACAGTGTCATTCATGGCTACTAATGTTACCAAAGGGAGGGCTCAGGGGAATGATTGACGCCCTATCAGCCATTCAGCAGTGGGTGAGAAATGCTTTGATTGGCTCCATGCCCACATCATCTGCCATGTGGTAAATCGCAGCATCAGGGAACTGTTCCGCCTGACTCACTGAACTGGACAGCAGTGGGGACACCACTGCTACTACTTGTCTAGGACCTGAGGGATCATGCCACAAACTCCACTGAGACACCACCACTGGGGACACCACTGCTACTGCTTGTCTAGGACCTGGGGAATCATGCAACAAACCCCACTGAGACACCACTACTGAAACACCACTGCTACTGCTTGTCTGCGACCCATGGGCCTACCTTTTCTTATTTATGTTATTCATAAATGACGTTATGAATCACACTTTTTAAATATAAAATGTTATCACGTAGTAAGTAACTTCTAAAATAAAATCTGAAATCTTAAGCATCCTGCACATTGTGCCACAGAGATGCACTAATTACAAACAATAAGCGTTGGGAAGCAAGGGCCTGTTAGTTATTTCAAGAGAAATCTCTGAACACCATCATACAAATATAAAATCTAACTGTTTTGCATTTTTACAGTGCTCTGTAGATGAGTTCATACAGAGTGTGATCAGCTGTAAAGCTCCTATTCCTTTTCCTCACACACTCCCATGATGCAACTGTCAACACACAGACACCCAGCGTGCCATCAGTGTGTCCTATAGGAACTGGATGGGTCCTTGGTGACTACAGAGCATAGAACAACACATAGATACCAGTGTGTCATCAGTGTGTCCTATGGGAGCTGGATGGGTGATTAGTGTGTCCTATAGGAACTGGATGGGTCATTAGTGTGTGCTATGTGAATTGGATGGGTGCTTGGTGACTACAGAGCTCCATCAAGGCCAAATGCTCAAGACTGCAGTGTTAGCAAAACAGGAAAAGGAATTGTAGTTGAGCCTGTGGCTCAGATAGACATCCAAAAATTCATCAAGGTTGCATCTTGGCCAGTGCTACACCTCTTAACTAGAAAAATTACGCCGGTAGTGTTTTCCCCCATAATCCTGCTGACAAACATTCTGCACCAAAACACAAAACTTCCTTGGCATGTTAACTTTTCTCACTCTCTCACAGTCACACATATACACCTTGCTTGCTCTCTCTCTTTCTGTCTCTGTCTCTCTCTCTGTCACACACACGCCTCCTTGGGCTCAGGCATCCTGTCTAACTCAGGAGTAGCAATAAAGGCTGCGGGTCATTTGTTAATTACTTTCGTGTGCTTAAGGAGCTGTCA
>CM050204.1:33718209-33758209 GCA_027475355.1 Coilia nasus
CCATCTGTTTGAAGTCATTAAATCAGGTTGAGCAGTCAGGCAGAACAGGAGAGAGAGAGAAAGGCAGAGAAAGGGAGAGGATAGAGAGTAAGATAGAGCAAGGATAGAGAGAGGGGGAGAGGGAGAGGACAGAGAGAAAGAGCGGATAGAGAGAAAGAAGAGGAAAGAGGGATTGAGAGAGAGAGAGACAGTAATTTGGGGGGCCGAGAGGGGAGTGATCCAGCAGCACAGCACATAACGGGGTGACCATTGCTCCTGCGCCCCCTCTGATGGAGGCCACGGGGGGGGGGGGGGGTACAGAGAGAGACCAGCAGACCGAAAATACATGGGGAGAGGTAGACAGACAGACATACAAGAGGACAATGAGGGGACACAGAGGAACAATGAGGGGACACAGGGGGACTATGAGCTATGAGGGGACACAGGGGGACTATGAGCTATGAGGGGACACAGGGGGACTATGAGCTATGAGGGGACACAGGGGGACTATGAGCTATGAGGGGACACAGGGGGACTATGAGGGGACTATGAGGGGACACAGGGGGACTATGAGCTATGAGGGGACACAGGGGGACTATGAGCTATGAGGGGACACAGGGGGACTATGAGCTATGAGGGGACACAGGGGGACTATGGGTGGACTATGGGGGGACACAGGTGGACTCTCACACATGAAACACACACACACATGAAAATGGCGTGCATTGCCTCAAGCTGAAGCTTCATAAGTTTCTCACACACACACACACACACACACACACACACACACACACACCCAGAAAGCCAGCCATGCATGGAGACAGTCAGAGGGCCACACTGGGGGAGTGTAGGACACGAAGCGAGCGACACCATGAGAAAAAATGAAAAAAAAGAGCACGACTGATAGCCATGGTGGCTATGACGTAGCGCATTCATCCAGCTCATGGAAATGGTCAGTGCTGAGTTGTAGGCAATTGGACTTCTTAGTCTTAGAACTGAAGAAACCCTTCAAATGAGAGGTGAAATGTGCTCAAGATAAAAAAAAGGCCAGTTGTCTACGACTCCACACCAATGAATATGTGGCTGGTCTGGTGTGGTGTGGCTGGTCTGGTCTGGTGTGGTGTGGCTGGTGTGGTGTGGTGTGGTGTGGCTGGTCGGGTGTGGTGTGGTGGGGCTGGTCTGGTGTGGTGTGGCTGGTGTGTTGTGGCTGGTCTGGTCTGGTCTGGTGTGTTGTGGCTGGTCTGGTGTGGCTGGTCTGGTGTGGTGTGGCTGGTGTGATGTGGCTGGTCTGGTCTGGTGTTGTGTGGTGTGTCTGGTCTGGTGTGGTGGGGCTGGTCTGGTGTGGTGTGGTGTGGCTGGTCTGGTGTGGTGTGGCTGGTGTGGTGTGGTGTGGTCTGGTGTGGCTGGTCTGGTGTGGTGGGGCTGGTCTGGTGTGGCTCCTTCATTCCCAAAGACCTTTCTGCCTCATACACTCCAACAACCCCTCAGACTCTCCGGTCTTAGTCTCACTTAAACAATACACTCACACACTCCACCAACCCCTCAGACTCTCAGGTCTTAGTCTCACTTAAACAATACACTCACACACTCCAACAACCCCACACTCTCCGGTGATTCACTCCAAACGGCAGGGTGGCCACGTGAGTGTAAAAAGGCTTTTGCACTTCCCATTTCACCCACATTACATTGCATAAGCACATGCATACACACACACACACGCACACATGCACACACACACACGCACACACGCACACGCACACGCACACACACACGAACACACACACACCTGCAAAACACAATGGTGCCACAAGCTGCATCCCGTCGCTTTCCTTGTAAATGTCTTTCACTCTATAATGATACACTGCTTGCTGTGAATATTGGGGTCTGGGGGATGAACTGCTATAAAGAAGCTCAGCGAAGTCAAGAGCTGCAGCTTAGTTTTCATTTAGAGCAAAACATCATGTAGTTAAAATATGACCATGAGTGACAGCCTGCCGTCTGCTAAAGACGCTGACCAAAACGGAACAGCTACAGTCACACAACGCTATGCTGTCTTTTGTCTGTACCCTACACAGCCACAGGCTATATATCTCACTTTGATCACACCTATCGTCCACTACAAGCTCTGTCGGAGGTCCGCCGGGGGCAAACAGCCTGGGTGAGCCGTTCTGTCAACTTTGTTCCCAAAAATGAATCTGGTGATTCAATTATTTGATAAATGTACAGCGTTCCTTGTGTGAACCCCTCAAAAGTTGTTTGAAAGGAGATGAACATGAGAACAAACAAATGACTACATGGACACAATGCCCTCTACTGTCTCTACAAGACCTGGGCACTGCCACTAGGCACTAATCTCCCAGTGGATCCTGCCTGGCAGTTTTCATGTTTTAAAAAATACATGATTTCTCTCATCACTTGTCCTTAAAACTGAGAGTACCCCTGAGGTAAAAACACAACAAATGAAAACACACAAATGCAGGAAGAGGGACAGTCTTGCGTGGACCCTTCTGACAAATAAAATTAATTTAAAACAACAAGGTTGTCACCTGTTTAAGCACTGCATGTCTCTTCCCCTTAGTGGAGTCTTCTTCCTGCCTGTGTAGACAGCATCTGCAGGATTCCCTCAAAAATAGGTACAACCTCACAGAAGACTTCACTCCTACGGTGACAGTACAACATTTTTTTTCCTCGTAGTTGTGCGCTGTCTGACATCCTCTCAGACTTCAGCAGCAATAACGGATTAGCGCAAATGGATGGAGAGGACAACTAACTACAGAGGCTGAGATGGATTCTAAACAGACTAGATAAAATATAAGTCCTGTCTCCACTTCATTACGGCGAAACTTCGAAGGAGGAATGGGTAAACTCTCTACAATAACATCAATAAAACATTCTAATGGTCAAATAATCTACTGACATAATTTCACTGCTCCTGTGAGGCTTACTGTAAAACGGGACAGGACTCCTTTGTTTTGCGTTTAGCAGTAATTGGCTTCAGGTGCTATGCAATCAGCCTAAGATATGACATTACGGAAGGATAGGTCCAGAGCCCAGGAGACGCTCATTAGTGCAGGTTAAGTTGAAAACATCATTCGCTACGTAAAAGTATCACAAGTACATCAGTATCATCAGAGCCACTGTCCAACTATACAAAATGTAACGCTTTAATCATTATGCACATTAGCCTTTCATGCCACATTTTGGTCACAAAAGATTGTCTGTTTTATCTTATGCAAAAAATAAAGGTGTCATGTAAACGTTTCATTGTGCGAGGGACCAGCAACACTGATGAGGTGAAATTCATAGACCGCTGGCTTTCTGTCAAACACCACGTACCCCAAAGCAGTTCAGTCGGGCTCAGCGCAAGAGAGTCTGTAGCTGCGTAAACTGGCCTGGCCGGAGTCTGTTCAGGTGACATATAAATAAATAACGGAGCCCCGCGCGCTGCACAGCAGGCGTTGCCGTTGCCCAAGCTACCTGAGACATCCAGCGCATCCGATAGCCTGCCTATCTATTCCGAGAAGTCTGTGAGTCATGCACCTGACAACAGACTTCCAGTTAAGCATGTCAACCGTCAACCATTTTAGTCATTTCATCTAGAAAAGAAAATTGAAAACCAGACTATGACAATGAAAATAAATATGACTTTTTAAATACCCCATAAGAGTTTTTCACAGTCACTCGTTCTTTGCTGTGCACCTGTCAACGAGTGTGTACAGTGAAGAACACACAGCCGATTCCGTTAATGCTGCCTGCTGCACCACGACTGAGTGGTGTCATGTCTTCATATAAGTTGTCTGGGTAGGCTGTTGTGCTATAGCACAGTTATGAACTCTAAGCATTACATTACTGAGCACAGGCATGGCCAACGACACAAGCTCTCCCGACAATAAGGGACATAGTCCACTGGTACTTTAATTTTAGGGTTAACACGTTCAGCATAGCGACCGCATAACAAATTGTTTATAGTAATTGTCATGCCTTACCTGCCTCGTCCGAGTCCGTCGGGGCTCTGAGTGTCGTGGGATCCGATCACTGGTCTTGCAGCTTTGTGCAAAGAGTAAGGAGGCGCTGTTTTTTTATTTGTGCACGCGCTCTCTTTCGCGCTTGCTCGCTCTTTCTCTCTCCCCCAACACTGCAGTGTTCTCATAACTTGGAGTTTGACACCTGTCAAACGGTAGTGAAGCAGATCCGACTAACACGTGACCATGCAGCACAAAAGCCCAAGGCTCTTTTCATTCGGACAATAGTGTCTAAAGTAAAGAAGGTAAACACACTATAATATGTCTACAAAAAAGTAAAAAAGGGTCAGACTAACAGGCTTTTAGGCTTTATTTCCAATCCTTGAAGCACATGTAAACATTTTCCATTTTAAGGGCTGCTAATTTAAACCGAAGTCGTCTTTTTTGGTTTGTTTTTAAAGCTTAATCTATTTGTTTAATAAAATTAGAAGCATTTAATTGAAGAAGAAGATAACCCTTTTGTATTTTCGCAAGCAGGTTAAAATAAATACCCACTGACAGAAGTTGTCTTTTCATCACGCAGATTTTTACTTCACCTCAGTGCTCCGCCGCCCTCTACTGGGTTTAAAAAGAAAGGACAAGTCTTGCTTAGACTTTTTTCCTTTTACTTTAGGAATAGTCTTACCTCTTGCCTGGGTAACTGATCCATAATACAGACTAGGTCCCACTGTATTCCTTGTACCGGTGTTGGTATATTTAGTTATGGTGCAATGCCGACTGTTATACACAAACAGGCTGCCCAGTTAAATGACTTAGTGTTTTATGCGTACTGTTCTTGAACCTTTGCGCCTAACTGCAACAGTGGTTTTAATCACTGGACAATCATTAGGGGAGACCGGGGCTGGTAGGATCACTTTTCACACTCCGTTATATTTCTCCGTCTTACAGTGCGTTATAGCTGTCAAAGTGTGATTGACTGAAAGCTCAATATCTCATCTATAAAACAGGTGTATACAATGTCAACAAAATATTTCTTGTTTCGAGTAATGTATGATATAACTGGCTTTGAGAAATTGTGCCAACCTGCCCCAGCACGGGGTTGGTTGGCTCAGGTAGGCGGGGTTGGTTGGCTCACATATAAGCTAATGTAAAATAAATACAGTTCACTCAATAAATGACTGAAAACGTGTAGCCTAATCATATGGTTACCTGAAAAGTCAACTCTAGAACCTGTGATTATATATTTTTTGGATGTACGTGCCTCTTTTCTTCTTTTATACTGACAAACAGCCAACAGAGAAGCAGACAGAATATAAATATGTTTATAACTGATTTATGGATGACAAATAATGTGAAAATAATGGTTAAAAATGATGAACAAAGGGTTAATTCAGTGTTTGCAAATACATTATACATGATTTATAGGGAGTAGTTATTATAAAGTGTTACCAAATAGGGTTGTATTTGAATTATAATTGAAAATGTATAATAATTACAATTATGCCTAATCCACTTTTTAAATATTCTCATTTCAAATTATGTCATTTTTTTAAACACCCTGTATAAAATGCTAATTTTTATGAGTACCAATGGGCCTTTCTCATGTAAATTGTTGAGCCAACCAGCCCCAAAATTAGTGTGCCAACCAACCCCGCCCACAATGAGGTACAGATTTTTCCACAAACACTGTTAGCCTGCTACCATTAGTCATCTCAGGATCTCAAACTTTATTTTACATTATAGCTGAGTCCCTTGACAATCATTTAAAACAAGTTTTTTTTTTTTTTTAATCCCTAACTGTTACCCTTCTGGGAGTTGTTAAGTGGAAGGTATAAAATCCAGGAATTGACCCCCCAAAACTAAAAAGTTTTACTCACCTAAAGGGTTAATGACCTTGAGACTTATTACATAACTTGACTTACTCTGGTCCTAATGGGCATCATTTTAGTGTTGGAATTGTGTCTCAGCACCCTATAGTGGCTTGGAAATTAACACTGATTCAACCTGCCCCTGATCCAACCAGCCCCGGTCTCCCCTACTGTAGGATATAGACTCCAAAAGTGACAGAAGTGATAACAGACTCTAAGTAGCCTTGTCCATCTATATAGGGGAGACCGGGGTTGGTTGTCACATTTTTTGCTTTCATTTGAATCCCTCATAAATGGTGTTATGAATAGATTCCCTTTCAATGTATAATGTAAGCTTAAAGTGTCAGGTATGACTGGAGTGTTGTAAATCGCCTTAAATTCATTGTGTTCAAAAGATATGGGCTGCTAAATAGACATTGACAGCTTGTGACAACCAACCGCATCGCAGGGTTGGTTGTCACACACTATGGGGTTGGTTGTCACAATGTTATTTCAGTGGGGGGAGAGGAAATGATAACAGAAATATTTTTGAAAATTATGCAAAAAAGTGAAGTGAAATTTATTCAGAATAAAAGTATAACACATAGGCATTGGGAATATCGACATTGGGAACATTGAAATAAAACATAGACTTGCTGAATACATACTATAATATATTATTTAAATATACATGTTATGCACCAAAAGATAGATTAGAACAATTAGATAAGAAGGCCTATTGTTACTTTGTGTGTGTGTGTGTGTGTGTGTGTGTGTGTGTGTGTGTGTGTGTGTGTGTG
The DNA here is from genome assembly GCA_027475355.1 of Coilia nasus. Classification (NCBI taxonomy): domain Eukaryota; kingdom Metazoa; phylum Chordata; class Actinopteri; order Clupeiformes; family Engraulidae; genus Coilia; species Coilia nasus. Next base: position 33,724,798 of record CM050204.1, read on the forward strand.
TGTTTGTATGTGTGTGTGCGTGTGTGTGTGTGTGTGTGTGTCAGAGAGTGAATACATATATGGCCATATATGACATTTTTGTATGGGAGACAACCATGTGACAACCAACCCCAAACAGAGTGTGACAACCAACCCCAAACAGAGTGTGACAACCATCCCCAAATGACCTTGTATGCTAGCAGTGACGCTGATGTGATATGAAAAACCTTAATATTGATCTCACCTCAAGACTTTGTGTCAAATACTTGAACTGTCAATGTAGATGACCCATAACACTAATTCTGAACATTTCTATGTCAGTGGCGCTGATCAGCGCCCTTTAGTGGCTGAGATATGATGAGTGTGACAACCAACCGGTGTGACAACCAACCCAGGTCTCCCCTACTTAAGCAGACTTTTGCCAGAAAGTCTTAATATGGCCTGATAATAGAAAATACTTAGAGTAATGAAATCAGTATATATCGTTGTACTTCTTAGACAAATAATACACGTTAAATATTATATTGCAGTTAGGTACTGCCCTCTAGTGTTAAACCTCAGAAATAACATGGCTTATTTCTCTCCAGTATGAAAATGTATTTACAAATGCATTACAATATCCACTCAGGCAGTCCAAAGAAGAAAAAAAAACACACAGGCAACAAATGTGGTAGCTGCACTAAAAGGAGAGCAGAGGCTGTCTTGCCTGTGCTTTATAACAGCACTGCTCTATGAAGGATGCAACCTTGCTCTGTGAAGGATGCAGACTTTGCCTGTATGAAGGATGCAGACTTGAGTTGCAAGTGAAAGTATTTCATCAGCAGAGTTCTGCAGTTCTGCATGCTCAGTTTAGGTTGTATCTTTGTGTTCTTCAAAAGCTTCTGACAATGAATAAAAAAGGTGCAGATGCACGTGATGACAGACTACTGTGTCCATGTGCCGATGTGCCGATGTACGTGATGACAGACTACTGTGTCCATGTGGAGATGTGCAAAACGTTTTGTATCGTGACGTGTCATATGTCACATCGTACAAAATACAATAACTCATCACAAATACATTTTTCATACCGGATAACTCTATACAGCTGCCCTGACTATTTCCATAAAACATTTGTTTCAGATGGACTTTTAAAATACACTTCCAGTGCGTTACCTACTTTTCTATTTGAAGTTCTCTTCTAATTTGATAATGATAGCAAGCAAGCAGTGATTGTTCTGTTGACAATACGCAATAGACAAGATGACCCTAAATGCACAGCATGCAGACAACCTTAACTCAAGAGCTGGGCTGAAGAGAGAAGAGAGGGGATGGGCTAAAGAGAGAAGCAGGGAAAGAGAAGAGTGTACTTCATTCCTGGGGCCATATTGCCATGCACTGGGGCCATACTGCCATGCAGAGGACAGGACACGCACTTGCTGCAGACAGACATGTCATGTCGACATGGCTGACTTCATGTCCAACAGTTTAAGAGTCATGGAATGTTCATTGTGATCATCAAAGGACCCTTTTCACAATTCATAAGCATCATCCACCACTACTACACTTTCAGAACACCAAAAAACCCTAAGATACTTACGTAAGTTACGTAAGGTACGTAAACGTCAACAACTTCGTGATTGGTCAATGGAAAAGAAATGTAACTCATTCATCACACTGATTATATTAGATAAAATAGACCTATGACCAAATGTTCGCCTAACGTAAATGAATATAATTTGCCAACCACAATTGTAAAAGAAATGGTCAATAGCAAATGTGTGTGCGCCTTTCTTGCATTGTAGTTTAAAGACAGTTCCTTGCAGTTCACAGACCTAAAGGCCGCTGTCGCCTATTGGTTTAGGAGTTGGTCTTGCAATCGGAAGGTTGCCGATTCAAACCCTGCCCTACCCATGGTTGAAATGCCCTTGAGTAAAGCATCTAACCCCACACTGCTCCAGGGACTGTAACCGAAACCCTATAAATATCTGTAAGTCGCTCTAGATAAGAGCGTCTTCTAAGTGTAATGTAATAAAGTCATCAGACAGCAGTCACACATGCAACGTTTTCACACAGGTTCTCTTTTTTTATATCAGCAGTTTTATTTGGATTGAAAGAGGAATTCCTCAGTATCTTACATGATTGCCCTGAGGCTGAACTCCACTCTCTGTTAAAGGTTATCAACCCTCTGGACCCTACCAAAAGCTTTGGCCATTGTCATGTTATTAATATTATCAATACTACTACTACTACTACTACTACTACTACTACTACTACTACTAACAACAACATTTTTTAAAATTTCTGTAACCTTTATTTTACCAGGAAAGTGTCCCGTCGAGATTAAAATTGTCTTTTTCAAGGGAGTCCTGGCCCAGAGGCAGCAAAAGTTACAATTACATCAACAATCAAAGATTAAAATAACAAATAATAATAATAATAATAATAATAATAATAATAATAATAATAATAAGAAGAAGAAGAAGAAGAAGAAGAATAAGAATAAGAAGAAGAAGCAAGGAAAGGCATGTTTATTTGTCTAGCCCATTTCATACAGAGGCAGTTCAATGTGTTTAACAAAACTAAAAGCAAAGAACAGCATGTAAAAGTATAAAAGATGAGAAAACAAATGAGAAACTGAGTGTGGCACTTCATTAAGGGGTTCAAAGGTAAACGTCATTGTTTTGTAAAGTTATCATAAATATAAAGTTGCATGTTAATTTGCTTCCAGTGTGGAGACACCTGCAGCTGTAAGCTAGAAGAAGCACTATCACACAGAGAGGGAAAGGGCTTGGGTAAACAGGTAGCTGATCAAGGCCTCATAGCTCAGTGGTTAGAGCACTGGTCTTGTAAACCAGGGGTTGCGAGTTCAATTCTCGCTGGGGCCTGACACTGTCAAAATGACATCTCACTATACTTTGTAGACAATGAAGACTTCTACTAATTGAAGCAATAAATGGAGTCCTTCTGGAGGAATATTCCAAAGGAACACCTAAGGACCTGCCCCCAAACATAAGTACATTACAATGGCATTTATTATAACACAGGTGTAAGCATGTAATTGAAGAGGAAATAAATCGTTTAATGACAGAGTCCTTCTGAAAGAATATTCCAAAGGACCTGCGCCCATACGCACAGATACATTACAATGGCAATGGCATTCACCAGCTGCTGTCATTCAGTATGACCTACGACTTGCAGTTGTGAGGGAAGGATGCTGAATCGCTCAACAGTTACAAAGAGAGTTCACACACCCAAGACATTCTGAATAAACATTTCAGCACTCTCACATACCAGGAATGAAGGAGAGGCCTACTGTAATGTCTTCTGCTTGATTGTAAAATAAGTAACAAGAGAAAGACACTGTATTATACATTAAAATTAAGTTGTGCATCATGGGATCGCATCACTACACACATACTATTTCTCAACATAGTTACCACCTTGTTTGACAGCAATATTCCACCTTCATATATCCCAGCTCCAGAACTCTGCTGGTTGCTTGTTGACAGCAGCTTTCACTTTGTCATCATTTCCAAAATGATGGCCTCGCATTGCTTCTTAGGTGGTACTCTTGCATTTTGTAGCCCGTTGTGAATGTTGATAGCAGGTTGATAGGGGTTTCTCCTTCTTGAAAGGAATTCAATCACTACTGTTTGTTTCCGACATACTACTTCTGGAGAATTGGTTGAAAGTTACCGAATTGCATAAAAGACTAAACCCGCTATGGTGAAAAAGGGATCTGGTCTTGTACTGACACGAACAGCTATGACTGAGAAATTGGGAGGGGAAATTAATGAGTGTAAAAACACCAAAGCATCAAGAGATAAAAACCAGGATGACTCAGTCGTTACATAACTTATTGCTTCCTCAGTTACATCCTCACATACATCTGTCTTATGATGTCATGTCCTCCATATCTGCTTTGCTGCCACAAATATGGTACACCTGACATTTCCACCTTGTGCTTAGCCTTGTATTAATACAAACAGCTATGACTGAGAAATTGAGATGGGAAATGATGACTTTAGTCATTGTAAGAACACTGGCTTTGAGAGCATCCAGTGACATTCAGAGTCTGCCTGTTCAGTTAGAGCCTCTCAATAAACCATCTGTGATCTTTTTTATTGAGTCTCTACATCCATAACATTGGACAATGCATTAATAATAATAATAATGACAACAAAAACAACAATAATAACAATATTAATTTAAACAAAAATCCACAACAAGGGCTTTAGTCAGTGTGACGTTTGATGTGACATATTAAACCCCATCTCGATTTAAATGTTTTCTGGCAGTGTGGGCAGCTGTAGGGCCTCTGTCCCGTATGTTTGCGTTGATGTTTGTGCAGGCTGTGCATTCTAGTGAAACGCTGCCCACACACCTGGCACACGTGTGGCCTTAGACCTGTGTGGGTCCTCTGGTGACTCAGGAGATCTTCTAGTACTTTGAAGCCCTTGTGGCACTGGATGCAGGTGAAGGGCCTCTCCTCTGCGTGCCTTTTCTGGTGTATTCGCAGTGTGTCGATGTTGGCAAAGTTCTTCCCACACATACCGCACAAGTGTGGCATCGTGGTGTCTTTTCTTGAGGCTTCTCTTTTCCTCTCTTCTCCCATTCCACTGGTGTGGACCCTCAGATGTTTGGTAAGGTGCTCTGAACGAGAGAAGGCCTTTCCGCACAGGCGGCACACGTGTGTCTTCTCTCCTGTGTGGAGGATTGCATGTCTGTTCATGTTACACTTGTGTTTGAATATTTTTCCGCAGGTGGGGCAGGGGTAAAGTCCCTTGTCCCCGTGTCTGTCAGTGCTGTTGCTCTTCCCACACAAGCTAAGGGGCTGACTGGAGCTTTCAGGTTGTGTCTGTGGTTCATCAGCTTCTCTCACTGCAGCTTCTGCCTTGGGCCTGTAGCTCAGGACATGACAAACACGTCCCTCTTGATGTGACTTCTTGGGCTCGGTCAGCATCAACACTTCAGTGTCACTCTTTACTCCCTGTGTTTCCTGGAGACTGTCCTCATGTAGCTCATTCAAACTGGCCTCTGCATCCTTCTGACCACCATCTGTGCCATTGACACCCACTACCTCGGACTCCTCTTTTGGTATAACACGATCCTCGAGTGGATCCACAAACCATCCTGCAAGTTCTGAAGGCACATACTCATCTATAGTCAGCTCTGACTTAATCTCCGTTTTGATATCAAAAAGCTCATGATCATTGTCAGCACTGCCCAGACTACAACCAGCCCCTGTTGGGTGTGATTTCAGATTGGAGAAGTAAAACCTCATGTCAGGCTTTGATATGATAGATAAAGGCATAGACACTGCAGCCTTAGAATCACTGCTGGCCATGGTGTCCCAGTTGTCCTAAGTCTCTGCTTTAAGACGTGGAGATGTCAGGTAACCCAGCGGCTTAGCAGTCTCCATCGTTAGTTTGACTGGTCTCTCTCTGTGGGTTGCTCTTTGGTCGGATGATTTCTCTCACAGCCATTTGAACATGCCAAAGAGGATGATGTCTCTCACAGCCATTTGAACATGCCAAAGTGGTAGGTTGCAGAAAAACCTTGAGTCAGCAAAAAGGCAGAGATGAGTCAGGCCATTTGCACAATGATTTTACTAAATCATAACATGCCCTATTACTCAGAAGTGATTCGGAGTTTTGTAATGTTACTCGTATTAGTAACCTTTGCCTTGAGACCTCGTGCTCACCTAATTCAACTGTGCCATAAAATCCATATAGTTTCATTATATTCCCAGCATAAACTTTGGCTTCAGAGGTTATGCTCAAAAACATGGCAACTGTACTGTGTGTTTCAGTGTGTCTGTCTATGTAGCCTAACAACCAAACCTAAAACTAGAATAAAACTACAAGGACAGGTGCACTATCATCTTCTTAAACTTAACCAAAACAGATGTTGCCATCTTGTTAATAACTTGCACAAGTTCATGTCAGTCTGCATGTCAGAAAAGGTATGTGAAAATATGAAGCAATACTGGTGACACAAAAATGTCTCTAAATGTCCGACATAATCCAGTCTTTTGTTACTTTCCTAAACTGGCAAGAGTCTGCTCATGTATTCAAAAAGACTATAATTAACTGAAAAAATATAGACGCGAGTTCAACAATTCAAAATTAAGTCACTTAACATTTCACCATTACGAGGTCACACACAGCAAACAGACCAGTCTTTAGACCTGACAAACAAAAGACGAAGGGACTTTATGTCTTGTAAATTTGTTCGACACAATCACATGCTAGCTTAATAGTCTGCCAGGACACTACATTTTGTTCTGACAAAGTGTGACTACCCTTTATAAACTCACCAAACTGGGTGTCCTGCTTTCCAACCGGTATCGTTTACCTCAGATTACTCTCGCCCAGAGCGCTCTGTCTGATCTCGCTGTGTTCGTAAATCTATTTATTTTAGCTGTGTGAAGCCAGCGACACTAGCAAAAATTTTAATATGGCCGCCACTCGGTAATTTTTCAAAATAAAAGCCTATTATAATACTTGGGTTTCTTTCTATTTCGAAGAATATCAATAAAAATGCCCATTTATAATAAATTCATTTCCAAAGGTAAAATATAAGTCAAAAATGAATGAATGAATGAATGAATGAATGAATGAATATGAACATGAGGTTAAAATAAATAATCCTTTACAGATAGCCCACCATCGTTACATGTTAAAAACGTCAGCTTCAGGGGTGTAAAAAAGATAATGGTACATGATGAAAAACGGGTAAAAAGCATAATCACATCTGGTCAGACAATTACTACATATATAGAACTTATGTACATAATTACATAATTACACAACTGATTCTGCCTACCATTATCATACAAGCACTACTTAGCAACAATGTGAAAATAACAAATTGTACGGTAGTAAATGTAGATCAGATAAAATGCTTATATCATATTGTTGAAGATTATGAACAGATATTTAGGCAATATTTGTCTGTGTAGGTAATGAATGATAAATATTATGCCTGCCATAGTAATACACACATGACCTTAAAAGTGTGTGGCTGAGTAAACAACAAGTTGTGCATATATGAAAGGGGGATGAAATTAAATCCTTACATGATGTACTTTAAGAATAATAACAGGTAATTAATCAGAATTCGTCTGTGTAGGTACCAGACCACTGAAAATCCCAGCCGAATGGTATATTGTAGGCCTGCCATAGTAGTGCACACATGACCTAAAAATTGTGTGGCTGAGAAAACAACAAGTTGTGCATGTATAAAAGTAGGGTGAAATGAAATCTTTACATGTTCCACTTTAAGAATAATAACAGGTAGTTATTCAGAATTCGTCTGTGTAGGTACCAGACCATAGAAAATGCCAGCCGAATGGTATATAGTGGGCCTGCCATAGTAGTGCACACATCACCTAAAAATTGTGTGGCTGAGAAAACAATTCGGCTGGCATTTTCTATAGTCTGGTACCTACACAGACAAATTCTGAATAATTACCTGTTATTATTCCTTAAGTACATCATGCAAGGATGTCATTTGACCCCCCCTTTTACATATGCACAACTTGTTGTTTTCTCAACCACACATTTTAAACGTCATGTGTGTATTACTATAGCAGGCCTAATACATACCATTCGGCTGGCATTTTCTATGGTCTGGTGCCTACACGGACGAATTCTGAATAATTACCTGTTATTATTTTAAAAGAAAATAATGTAAAGATTTCATTTCACCCCCTTTTGAATATGCACAACTTGTTTTCTCAGCCACACAATTTTTAGGTCAGGTGTGTTTTACCCCCCTTTTGGCCTAATACACACCGTACGGCTGCATTTTCTATGGCCTGATACCTAAATGGACAAATTCTGCATAAATACTTGTTATTATTTCTAAAGTACATCATCACCTTTTACAAATGCACAACTTGTTGTTTTCTCAGCCACACAATTTATTTATATATATGAGGCCTACCATAGAAAGGCAGACGACTTTCAAACTGTGTGACAGAAAACAAGTTTTGCATATGTAAAAGGGGGAAGGGGGGCTGCAAATAAAATTCTTACATGATGTACTTTAAGATAATTAAGAGGCCTTAATGCAGAATTCGTCCATGTAGGTACCAGGCCATAGAAAATGCAAGCCAAATGGTACATAGTAGGCCTGCCATAGTAATGCAGACATTACAAAATTGTGTGGCTGAGAAAACGAGTTGTACATAAGGCATGATGTTTACATTGTGGAAGAGACACATGCACACACTGGTACAGACACCTAATCCTTAATTTTTATGTCATAACATTGGAGAAATAAAGGATGTTAAAATAAATCAACCCGTGTGAGCCGCTCACAGCCGCAGAACCTTAACATGGGAAAGTTTCAATGAACTGACCAATGACATGCGTCCATTTTTCGTGATCCTGTTTTCTACACCAGAGCCAAGACTCGTTCCTAGCCTGCTTCATCAGACCATGGCCATGTACTCTTTGTGGTGCAGCCAGACCCCTCCTCCATCACACTCACACAAACAGAAGCACTCTTACTTTACACTATAAAGTCCACCTGACTATTGTCTATTGTCTTGAATAGTAGTATCTAAACTATTATTTAACAAGTTGTGCTTGTCTGATATTTGCGTAAAATTAAATCCTTATATGATATACTTTAAGGATATTAAACGATGCTCATGCAGAGTTCATTCATGTAGGTACCAGGCTGGTGTGAATGATGGTATGAAGAATGGTTTGAATTAGCCCTACTGCTACAAGGTACTTTCAAATGTTGTGCCTGAGAAAACAACAACGTTGTGTATACTTGATATGGCCCTAAAATGAAATCACTAGGCCTATATGACATTTAAGAATATTAAGAGGTAGTTATGCAGAATACATCTGTGAAGGCCATAGAAAATTCTAGCCAAGTGGCGTATGGGCCTACAGTACACATGTAATCTTCAAATTGTTTGACTGAGAAAACAAGTTGTGCATATCTGATATGGGGACAAAAAATAGACCCTACATGATAAACTTCAAGGGTATTAACATGTGTATATGCAGGTATGCTTTTCCCACTGCACTTCTACACTTATGACTGTACTTCTAATGCCATATAAAATGGCTTCTGAATGGTCACAATGTTCTAATAAATGTAATCTTCAGGTTTTTTAAAGTGAAAACAAATTGTGCATATAAAGGGGACAAGACTAAGTCTTTAAATGGTACTGTTTAAGATTACTATTATAAGGTATTTATTGACAGTTTACCAATGCAGGCCCTAGGCCTAGTAAAAATCGTTGGAACAATATTAGACCGTTTGCACAATTTAAATTCGAAATGTCTGACTGTGAACATAAGAAATTGTGCATATCTGATAGAGGTAAAAAAAAAAAAACCTTGCTAAGAATATAAACAGCTACATGCAGAATATACAATATATCCGCGTATGTACCATGTAGGCTATATACAGTACTCACGTTAACATGTCTCATATGCAAAGGCGTAACACTTATGTGTGATACAAATAATACAAATTACACGTTTCCCGCATGTGCAGGGCTAAAGATCTTGTATGCCGTTTCCTGTCAGATATTTGCTATTTTAAAGTAGGATGTAGCCTACAAATCCGTTTAATGTCTTTTTCATGTGGACAGTAGGCTACATGTACGGTGTGTGGCTGTGAAAACGAGTAGTGTACATCTTATGTCTCTCTCCCTCTGTCGCTGGATTTGTCACCTGTTCCCTGGTTCCACCACTCGGTTAATGTGGGCTGCCGCTGGACTCCCAGAGAGACTTTGGGTGTGTGATTATGCAGCGTTAACTAGCTTTTAAATCGCGAGACGAGTCTGATAAAATTGTAAAATTAGCCTGAGCCACACTGTATTCTACATTCGCGTGGGTCAGTAAACGCACTAAAATCGTAAAAACATAGAAATTGACAAAAGCAAACCTCTTACCTGAACCTATATATATACTTTTATTTTGGTAGTTTTTCGCCGCCATTTTGATCCTTATTGTCGCGTACTGTCGCTGGCTACACGCTACTCTACTATTTATTTTGTTGTAGTTCTTCTTCTGTAGGTTGTGTTGGCGAGTTACAGACAATGTGTACTACCGCCACCTGCCGGGTTGAGGTGTGCTCCCAAGTGATACTAAACCAATATGGGTTAAGAAATAAACAAACAAACAAACAAAAAACATCCAAATGTGCCTTTTTCCCCGTGCAGGGCTATGTATCTGCGGGCAGCTGGGACTAAAGCGAGGAACTAATTCAGGAGGTGGTCATCACTGTTTGCTATGGTGCATAGGCATATGGTGGCTGTCATTTGCGTCTGACAAGTTGGGGGTGGGAAGGTGCATTATCTTGGATGCTATGTGTGAAATTTTAAGGAGTTTGTTCCTGATGGTGATAGTGAGGAAATGAGGGGAGCAGCAGAGATGGGGTTGAATGATGCCTTTGTAGAGTAGTAACAGGAGGTGGGGGCAGATACAGAACAGCAGAGGTCAGACATAATAATGCTGCAAAAGTTAGAGCCTCTCAATAAACAACCTGTGACCTCTTTATTGAGTCTCTACATTCATAGCATTGGACAATGCATTTATAATAATAATAATAATAATAATAAACAACAGCTTTAGTCAGTGTGAAGTTTGATGTGACATATTAAACCCCATCTCGATTTAAATGTTTTCTGGCAGTGTGGGCAGCTGTAGGGCCTCTGTCCCGTATGTTTGCGTTGATGTTTCTGTAGGCAGTACATTCTAGTGAAACGCTGCCCACACACCTGGCACAGGTGTGGCCTTACACCCGTATGGGTTCTTTGGTGTTCCATGAGGTCTTGTCGTACTTTGAAGCCCCTGTGGCACTGGCTACAAGTGAAGGGCCTCTCCTCTGTGTGTCTTTTCCGGTGCTCCCTCAGCACGTGGATCGTACGGAAGTTCTTCCCACACACATCACACGAGTGTGCACTCTCACCTTCTTTCTTTCCGGGTTCTCTTTCCCTTACTCCTCCCTTTTCACTGCTGTGGATCATAAGGTGATCGGCAAGGGTGTCTGAGCGAGAGAAGGCTTTTCCACACAGATGGCACACGTGTGGCTTCTCTCCTGTGTGGAGGATTGTATGTTTGTTCAAGTTACCCTTGTGTGTGAATTGTACTCCGCAGGTGGGGCAGGGGTAAAGTCCCTTGTCCCTGTATCTATTAGTCCTGTTGCTCTTCCCACACGAGCTTTCAGGTTGTGTCTGTGGTTCATCAGCTTCTCTCACTGCAGCTTCTGCCTTGGGCCTGTAGCTCAGGACATGGCAAACACGTCCCTCTTGATGTGACTTCTTGGGCTCGGTCAGCATCAACACTTCAGTGTCAAACTTTATTCCCTGTGTTTCCTGGAGACTGTCCTCATGGAGCTCATTCAAACTGGCCTCTGCATCCTTCTGACCACCATCTGTGCCATTGACACCCACTACCTCGGACTCCTCTTTTGGTATAACACGATCCTCTAGTGGATCCACAAACCATCCTGCAAGTTCTGAAGGCACATACTCATCTATAGTCAGCTCTGACTTAATCTCCGTTTTGATATCAAAAAGCTCATGATCATTGTCAGCACTGCCCAGACTACAACCAGCCCCTGTTGGGTGTGATTTCAGATTGGAGAAGTAAAAACTCATGTCAGGCTCTGATTTGATAGACACAGGCATAGACACTGCAGCCTCAGAATTACTGCTGGCCATGGTGTCCCAGTTGTCCTTAGTTTCTGCTTTAAGACGTGGTGATGTCAGGTGACCCAGCTGCTTAGCAGTCTCCATCGTTAGTTTTGAGTGGAAATGTAGTGTGGCTGTTCCTCTTCACGCCAGATGTGGCACATGCCAAATGTAGCAGGTTGCAGAAAACCTTGAGTCAGCAAAAAGGCAAAAATGAGTTAGGCCATTTGCTGGATGATTTTACAAGTCATAAAAAGCCATTTTGAGTTTATAATATTATTTGTATTAGCCTTTGGCTTGACAATTCACGTAAAACTGTCAAAATCCATATAGTTTCATTCCGTTCCCATCATAAACTTTGGCTTCAGAGGTTACGCCCAAAAACATGGTAATTGCAGTGAGTTTCAATGTCTGTCTAGGTAACAGCCAAATCTAAAACTAGACTAAAACTACACCAACAGCTGCCCTACTAGCTTCTTAAACTTAACCAAGCCAGATGTTGCCATCTTGTTGATACACTGCCCAAGTTTATATCAGTCTGCACACCAGAAAAGGTATGTGAAAAATATAACAAAGAGTAGTTACACAAAAAGCGGAGAACGGCTTTAGTTTTGTTTAAACCTTATAGGCTTAAAATGTCTCTAAATGTTGTTCGACATAGCCTTGTCTTTGGTTACTTTCCCAAACTGTTAAGAGCTTGCTCGTTTATTCATTAAGACCATAGTTAACTGAAAAACCTAGGCACACGGTGCGAGTTCCACAATTCAAAATTAAGTCAGTTAACATTTCACCAACCTTTACCTTACAAGGTCACACACAGCAAACAGACCAGTCTATAAACCTGAGAAATAAGAGACGAAGGGACTTAATTATGTCTTGTAAATTTGACCGACACACTCGCATGCTAGGTTAAAGTCTGCTAGGACACTACATTTTGTTCTGACACGGCGTGCCTACCCTTTTATAAACTCACCAAACGGGGTGCCTTGCTTTCCAACCGGTATAGTTTAGCTCAGATTACTCTCGCTATTTTCGTAAATCTATTTATTTTGTGGTACTTCTTCTTTCGGTAGGTTGTGTGGGCAGCTTGAAGACAGTGTGTACTACCGCCACCTGCCGGGCTGAGGTGTGATCCCAAGTGATACTAAACTACATATGGAGAAAGAAAGAAAGAAAGAAAGAAAGAAAGAAAGAAAGAAAGAAAGAAAGAAAGAAAGAAAGAAAGAAAGAAAGAAAGAAAGAAAGAAAGAAAGAAAGAAAGAAAGAAAGAAAGAAAGAAAGAAAGAAAGAAAGAAAGAAAGAAACTGTTACAGCTTTGACTACTGATTGAGTAATAGGCTGACTTAACTGTCCATAGTAACAGATTGTCTTGTTACTGTCCTCATCTCTTCCCTCTCACTTGAATACTATCCGCAGTGTAAAAGAACATGCTCCACTCTTTCCAATTCTCCACAGTGTACACAATTCCGAGACTGATGTTTCCCTATGGGAGTAGAGTTCACTGAGATAGCAGATTAGAACCAGTGTTGACCTTCTGGAAGAAAAAAAATCAGGATGTCTGAACTTCCGGTGACATTGTATTAAAACAAAGGACCCTAAATGATACAGCCAAACATGAAACTAGTCAACACCATATACCTATACAGTTACTTATCTATCTATGGGCAGGACTACTAGCCAGTTTTAGAAGCACCACATACAGCTCTGCAAAAAATTAAGAGACCACTGCAAATTTCCCTAAAATCAGCATCTCTACACGTATCACATATATGTGTGAAATTTGAAGGAGTTAGTTCCTGATGGTGACAGTAAAGAACTGAGGGGGGCAGTAGAGCAGATTGAGGTGAATGATGATTTTGTAGAGTACTAACAGGAGGGTAGTCAGTGTAAAAACACCAGATATCTTTCTTTGATTTCAGAGCATCCAGATACTTCAGGAACATCCTGTTCAGTTGGAGCCTCCCAAAAATCCACCTGTTACCTTTTTATTGAGTCTCTACATTCATAACATTATTGGACCATGTATTATTACTACTACTACTACAAAACATAATAATAATAATAATAATAATAATAATAATAATAACAATAAAAATCCACAACAAGGGCTTTAGTCAGTGTGACGTTTGATGTGATATGCTAAACCCCAACTCGATTTCAATTTTTTTTGGCAGTGTGGGCAGCTGTAGGGCCTCTGTCCCGTATGTTTGCGTTGATGTTTCTGCAGGCTGTACAGTCTGGTGAAACTCTGCCCACACACCTTGCACATGTGTGGCCTTACACCTGTGTGGGTTCTTTGGTGTGCCAGGAGGTCTCGTCGTGCTTTGAAGGCCTTGTGGCACTGGTCGCAGGTGAAGGGCCTCTCCTCTGTGTGTCTTTTCTGGTGATTTCTTAGTGTGTGGATGTCTGTGAAGTTTTTGCCACACACGTCGCACGAGTGTTCCCTCATGTTGTCTTTTCTTTTAGATCCTTTCTTCCTCACTCTTCTCTTTCCATGGCTGTGGATCAGAAGGTGATCGGCAAGGTAATCTGAGCGAGCGAAGGCTTTTCCGCACAGACGGCACACGTGTGGCTTCTCTCCTGTGTGAAGGATTGCATGTTTTCTTACGTTACCCCTGAATGTGAATATTTTTCCACAGGTGGGGCAGGGGTAAAGTCCCTTGTCCCTGTATCTATTAGTCCTGTTGCTCTTCCCACACAAGCTGAGGGGCTGACTGGAGCTTTCAGGGTGTGTCTCTGGTTCATCAGCTTCTCTCACTGCAGCTTCTGCCATGGGCCTGTAGCTCAGGACATGGCAAACACGTCCCTCTTGATGTGACTTCTTGGGCTCGGTCAGCATCAACACTTCAGTGTCACACTTTATTCCCTGTGTTTCCTGGAGACTGTCCTCATGGAGCTCATTCAAACTGGCCTCTGCATCCTTCTGACCACCATCTGTGCCATTGACACCCACTACCTCGGACTCCTCTTTTGGTATAACACGATCCTCTAGTGGATCCACAAACCATCCTGCAAGTTCTGAAGGCACATACTCATCTATAGTCAGCTCTGACTTAATCTCTGTTTTGACATCAAAAAGCTCATGATCATTGTCAGCACTGCACAGACTACAACCAGCCCCTGTTGGGTGTGATTTCAGATTGGAGAAGTAAAAACTTATATCAGGCTCTGATTTGATAGACACAGGCATAGACACTGCAGCCTCAGAATCACTGCTGGCCATGGTGTCCCAGTTGTCCTTAATCTCTGCTTTAAGACGTGGTGATGTCAGGTGACCCAGCTGCTTAGCAGTCTCCATCATCCGTTTGACTGGTAATGTAGTGTGGCCGTTCCTCTTCACGCCAGATGTGGTATCAGTAGATGTTTAATTGGTCTCTCTCTGTGGTTTGCTCTTTGGTCCGATGATTTCTCTCACAGCCATTTGAACATGCCAAAGTGATAGGTTGCAGAAAACCTTGAGAGTCAGCAAAAAGGCAATAATGAGTCAGGCCATTTGCACAAAGATTTTACTAAATCATAACATGCTCTATTATTCAGAATTGAGTCGGAGTTTTGTAATGTTATTCGTATTAGTAATCTCTGGCTTCAGACTTCATGCTCGCCTAACTCAACTGTGCCATAAAATCCATATAGGTTCCATTCCCAGCATAGACTTTGGCTTCAGAGGTTATGCCCAAAAACATGGCAACTGTACTGTGTGTTTCAGTGTGTCTGTCTATGTAGCCTAACGACCAAAGCTAAAACTAGAATAAAACTACAAGGATAGGTGCACTACTATCTTCTTAAACTTAACCAAAACAGATGTTGCCATCTTGTTAATAACTTGCCCAAGTTCATGTCAGTCTGCATGTCAGAAAAGATACGTGAAAAATATAAAGCAATACCCTATTGGCGACACAAAAAGCGAAGGAGGAACGGCTTCAGTTTCTTTTTTTAACCCCAACATAGGCTTAAAATGTTTCGAAATGTTCGACATGACCTAGTCTTTTGCCACTTTCCCAAACTGTTAAGAGTCTGCTAATGTATTCATAAAGACCAGAATTAACTGAAAAATCTAGGCACAAGTTGCGAGTTCGACGATTCAAAATTAAGACACTTAACATTTAACCAACCATTACACGGTCACACACAGCAGGTAAAAATGATAAAAGAGAAAGGGGCTTTCTTCTGTCTTGTAAATGTGACAGACACCCTCGCATGCTTAAACTGGAATAAAACTACAAGGACAGCTGCACTACTGCCTTCCTAAACTTAACCAAAACAGATGTTGCCATCTTGTTAATAAACTGCCCAAGTTCATGTCAGTCTGCATGTCAGAAAAGGGATGTGAAAAATATGAAGCAATACTGGTGACACAAAAAGCGGAAGAGGAACAGCTTCAATTCCATTTACAGACTTAAAAAAAGTCTCTAAATGTTCGACATAGTGTAGTGTTTTGCTACTTCCCTAAACTGTTAAGAGTCTGTTTATGTATTCAAAACGAATATAATTAAAAAACCAGTCAAGAGGTTAAAAAGTCCCTTAACATTTCACCAACCATTACGGTCACACACAGCAAACAGACCAGTCTATAAACCTGACAAACAAAAAACGAAGGGACTTTGCAATTTCTTGTAAATTTGACCGACACATTCGCATGCTAGGTTAAAAGTCTGCCAGGACACTACATTTTGTTCTGACAAAGCGTGACTACCCTTTTATAAACTCACCAAACGGGGTGACTTCCTTTCCAAACGGTATCGTTTACCTCAGATTACTCTCGCCGTGTTCGTAAATCCATGTTGTTCTTTTTCTTCTTCTGTAAGGTTTATTGGCAGTTTGCAAACGAAGTGCATTACCGCCATCTACTGGACTGAGGTGCGATCCTATAGGGAATTATCTACTACTGTGTCAACAAAAGGTCAAGAGAGAAAAAAAAGGAAAGAAAAGATAGAAAATAAAAAAAAACAACGGGGAATAGGAATGGGAAATTAAATCCTAATGTCTAGTCCTGTCTTAATCAGGAACCTAACCACTGCTGAGATTTGAATGTGTGGTGCACTTAACAAATTCTGTAGTGAAAGCGGTGCCTTAACCATCCTCCTCATCTTCTCCCTTTCTTCTGAATACTGAGTGCAGTGTAATATAACATGTTCCACTCCCTCCCTTTCTCCACAGCGAGAGCATGTTCCTGTCTGATGTTTCCCAATAGTGTGTAAACCACTGTTCAGCGCTGTGTGCCCTATCCTCAGTCTGGATATCAATACCTCTTCCCTGCGCTTCAGATCACCACCCCATCTAGTGCCCACAGACTGCTGTAAATTATAGAGGTGCCTTCCCCTACTTTCTGTGTCCCACCTCTCCTGCCACATTTTATTGATGTTCTCCCTAATAATTACTTTGTGCTCTGACTTACTCAATGGAGCCTCAAGTTCAACTGTGTCTGCCTTGACAGCCTCTTTTGCCAAACTGTCTGCCTTTTCATTCCCCTCAATCCCCCTATGTGTAGATTACTCTCGCCGTGTTCGTAAATCCATGTTTTGTTCATCTTCTTCTTCTGTAGGTTTTGTTGGCATTTTACAGACAGTGTGTACTACCGCCACCTGTCGGGTTGAGGTGTGATCCCAAGCTAAACTAATATGGGTTAAGAAAGAAAGACAGGAAAAAAACATTAAAATGTCCCTTTTTCCCAGTGCAGAGCTATGTGTCTGAGGGCAGCTGGGACTAAAGCGAGGAACTAATTCAGGAGGTGGTCATCACTGTTTGCTATGGTGCATAGGCATATGGTGGCTGTCATCTGCGTCTATCAAGTTGGGGGTGGGAAGGTGTATTACCTTGGATGCTATATGTGAAATTTGAAGGTGTCTGTTCCTGATGGTGAGTGGTGACAGTGAAGAAACAATGGGAGCAGCAGAGATGGGGTTGAATGATGCCTTTGTAGAGTAGTAACAGGAGGTGGGGGCAGATACAGAACAGCAGAGGTCAGACATAATAATGCTGCAAGTAAGGTCAAAGGGATCTGGCCTTGTGTTAATACGAACAGCTATGACTGAGAAACTGGAATGAGAAATGATGGCTTTAGTTGTTCTAAAAACACTGGCTTTGAGAGCATCCACAGCCATTTAGCAACTGCCCATTCAGTTAGAGCCTCTCAATAAACCTTTTGGCCTTTTTATTGAGTCTCCACATTCATAAAACTGGACAATGCATGTCCAATGGTTCACCAGCTTCTCTGGTTTCTTTTTCTCTCTCTCTCTTCCCACACAAGCTGAGGGGCTGACTGGAGCTTTCAGGTTGTGTCTGTGGTTCATCAGCTCCTCTCACTGCAGCTTCTGCCTTGGGCCTGTAGCTCAGGACATGACAAACACGTCCCTCTTGATGTGACTTCTTGGGCTCGGTCAGCATCAACACTTCAGTGTCACACTTTATTCCCTGTGTTTACCGAAGACTCTGCTCATGCAGCACATTCAAACTGGCCTCTGCATTTTGGGCCCGGTGTTACGAGAAATAAGGTTTCTGAGATTCTGAGTTTCCATGGGCGGGGTTATCATGAATATTCATTACTGGGTGTTGTCGCTCGCACGCAACCATGGTGTGTGAATGGAATGGAAGCGAGAATGTGGAAGTGGTGTTTGTTGCTCTGACAAACGTATGATTTGATGAGTTTTATCAGGCATGGCGTTAAATTTGTATGTCTTGTTACGTGAAAGGCCCTATTTCAAAACTTCCTTGGTAATCTTTTATTGCAAATTATTTAGGCTTCTATGTACACCTAACTAGTGTGTGGCCACACGTCTGTTTTTTTTGTTTTTGTTTGACATGGTAATGGATCCCACTTTAGCTTAGCATTTGGTCCTGTTTCTTCTAAGACAGGCACACTTAAGCTATAGGCTATGCTATATAACAGGATATGCATCATGACTAGCCTATGAGGTTCATGAAAATATTTATACTCAAATGGTAGGTTTGCTGTAACCTATGCCTGACTTTGTGTTTATGTATGCTGAATATAATGATGTGAATGTACCAAATGAAAGTCATGTTTAACATTGTGTGAAGTATACGAATAATACTACTACTACTGTTCTGTACAGCCCTCTTGCGATTCATATTGAATAAGTTTTATATTGGTATTAATTGATTGCTTAATATACTGTATTAACAGTTTTACATGGAAGATGAACTGTAAGCCTGTAGGCCTGCTTATATTTACATGGCTGCTTACTTGGGCTGAGTAAGAATGACTTGTGCCAATTTAATGATTGTGGAACACACTGTATGCTTTTAAAAATGTAATGATATTAGATATAAGACATTTGCTGCTGTGTAGGCTGTTGTTTTCATTGACAGATGATCTGTAGGCTATAGGCTAAGTTGCAGTATGCCTATGTCCTACATGGCTGACTACACAAGGTAGCCTGTACAGGCGTGTTGCCTACTACTTTTAAGAAGGGGACGTCACACTGTGTGTCAAAACCATTTTTCTGTGTAATGAAGAGGTCCATCTCTTTATGTCAGTATTTTAGTAGGCCTACAGATTTGGCAGGTGTAATCTCATATGTGAGAAATTATGTTTGGCTATAACTGGTTTGATATGTTACACTGCTACAATGGCTGCAACATCACTAGCTGTGCTTCGCACTAAAAAATAAAGCAATGTGAGCAAATGCAAAAAACTACTATGGATGAGGAGAAGGTGTCACTAAAAAATAAGAAAATACCTCTCCTGATCCGCAGCCTGCTGGGGTACAGCAGCGTAAATGAAGGCAAAATATTTGTATTTACTAATCTATATCCTTTGTCATTAAGACAAAGTAGAGCTGTAAAAAAACAGGTTAATTATTCTTATTTCATTGATACAAGCCCAAAGCATGGCTGTTTTATTTGTAACATCATTCATAACACCAAACATGAGCAGACCGTGGAATGGGTTACAGACACCTTGTTTCAGTTAACATTAACATTGTCATAAGGACAATGCTATGTAAACAGTAATATACTATAGACTGTAGCCTACACTATATAGACCCCTTCATAGAGAATCCACGGAGAACACAGATAATTAATTACACAATGCTACTTCAAGCAGCCTTTGTAGCAGTGTGACAAATCAAACCAGTTATAGCCAAATTTCATTTCATTTAATTTCTCACATATGAGGTTACACCTGACAAATCTGTAGGTCTAATAAAATACTGGTGAAAACATGATCGTTCAGATCTATACTGTCTATCGATGTATCGCAATGTCCAAGAAATCAGACTTGTGGCGACATGATAAATAGTTCACAAGTTCTAAAGTAGTAGGGCCTTATTGCACTGAGAAGTGTCCTTCTTGTGTGTAGAAGCCTATGCTAAGCAATATGTGTAGCCTACTCAGACTTAAAAAAAGAAAAGCAGTGAACTAGGCCTAGGCTAGCCCTTAATATCCCACTGGCACTAAACAGGCTACACAATATATTTTACCGTAGAAAATGAAACGCGTCTTCGGGTGAGTTGCCATGACACTAACGTCACATCTTAAATGTGACGGATAATGTGTTGTCCTAGTAGTCATATTTGCACGTAAAACCTCAAGACACTTAAATGCCATGTCTGATTTTAAAAAGTACCAAAGGTTTATTTTCACAGTGTTTGTCACAGTCAGAGCAAACTGTACTTTAACAGAAACACAAACTTTAACACACACACACACACACACATATATATATATATATAAAATAACGTATGGAAGAACATATGCATACATATCCTACTCTCCAGTCTATTCTGCATTGGCTCCCGATGGCTGCCAGAATTCAACACAAGGCTTTGACTCTAGCCTACAAAGTTACATTAGGATCTACCCCTGCTTATCTCAAGGTCATAAAGGCTTACATCCCATCAAGAGCGTTGCGATCCTCTAATACGAACTGTCTGGCTGGCCATACCCTCTCCTCACACAAGGCGAAATTTTCGTTGTGCCTCAATGATGAAACAAACATACCAAGCAGTCGCTACAAGAGCTGCAACATCCCTCTCGACCTTTAAAAAGCTTGTGAAAACCTCTCTTTTTCGAGACTGCTTCCCTTCCTAACAAAACTAATCTCTTCCAACCTACTCTTTACCTAGGTGCCTCGTGCTTGTATGAGTGTGTAGGGGTTTGTGTCTGAAGTGTCCCTGCCTCAGGAAACTTAGCTAAGGCACATGCATCTCCTTGTTTGTTCTTCTACACCTCTGTTAGCTTATGTCCTCCTTTTGTAAGTCACTTTGGATAAAAGCATCTGCTAAGTGTAATGTAATAATGTAATGTAACTGAGGAAGATGAGACTAAATGTCATTCCATGTTATGGTGTGTGCTCATGTAACTCACAGCCCGTCAAGCTTAAGTCAGTCACAATGGCATCAAAACAGAATGAACAGTTGATGACACAATAACATGTTTGCTTTGTGGTGCACACCAAAACATTTATTGTTTGTGGAGCTTCAGGTGCTGCCTGAGAGACTCTTGGTGACGGTAGGTTTTCCCACACGGTGCGCAGCTGAACGGCCGTTCTCCAGAGTGAGTGCGCAGGTGTTTCTGCAGCGTGTCGGCACGGCGGAACTGCCGCCCGCAATCGGCACACGAGTGAGGCCTTCCCATGTGGCCTCGAAGGTGCCGCCTCAGGTCGCTCATGTGGATAAATCGAGCGTCGCAGACGCTGCACACATGGGACCTCAGCTGGGCATGTCCTCGCAGGTGGGCCTTCAGGTAGCTCAGTTTGCTGAAGCTTTTCCCGCACTCGTCACACGAGTGAGGACGCTGCTGAATCTCCCGCCTCTTCTTCCTGGGTCTGCACTGCTCCGTCTCCGCTCCCGAGTGCGTTGCCATGTGTTCTGCAAGCCTGTCGGATCGAGTAAAGCTTGTTCCACACCTTTCACACCTGTAAGGCCTTTGTCCAGTGTGTATCCTCATGTGGACTTTCAGATAACTCCCATAAGCAAAAGCCCTGCCACAAAGCGTGCAGACAGCACCCCCTGGTGGACTTCGGCTGCCCTGCTCCTGTTTCACAGCCTCACTGTCCCAACTTTGTGTGACTGACTGCCTTTTCGTGTACCTGAGGGTTGGACAGACCAGCCTTTCCTGGCTACTATCTTTAAATTCTTGTAAAACCAAGACTTCGTGTTCACTATAAACTGAATCCTCATCTTTTATAATTGAGTCTGTATGGAGGAAATCTGTCAGTATTTGTTGCTCTCTTTTTATAAAGCTCTTGTCCTCCTCCTCTGTCCCGTCATGTTTAAAATCCAGGTTGAGCAAAACTGGCTCATCAGTTACTGCTGTGATGTCAAAAGTACCATGTTCTTCAGATAATGGTTCTGACTTTGTGATGCAAATGTCAACCAGTTCCTCCTTCAAATAGTCCACAGCAGGGAGAAAGTTTGATAATTGGTGCGTACCTGGTTGGTTAGACCCTTGTATGTGTTTGGGCCCAGTGTCAGTTTGAAGTGAGACCATGATGAGGTCAAGCCAATGCGTTGCCAACCTTCTTATCAGTCCGCTGTTCAAAGAAAAACAAGTTGTTATACTACTAATTATAACAAGGGTTATAATTGGTCAGTATGCGTATATGTGGGTCAGTATCCAGTGTTTCAAGTAACAAGTAATTGGATTAAAGGGATGAAAAGCCCGCCTGTGCTCATCGGCACAAAATGCACATCAAGAGATTAGCCTCGTTAGCTTTAGCGTGGTCCATCATTCGACTGTCGCCACCGCCAGAGGCCACTTAAGACTTCTTCAAAGAAAAACGTTACCATTTGACTAAGGCACTTGTCAGTACACTATTATTTAGGCGTTTAACTCGATTCTCAACTCGAACACAATTACATTTTCTTGAGTTAAAAGGCACGGTGCTTGTACAAGTGCAGCGAGAGGGACGTCTATCTTTTAGTTTCAGCAAAACCATGGGGAAACCAAAACGGTGAAAGCATAAAATCATAAGCTGTGGCGGATACTTGTTTTAACTGCATTCGGCATGTGGTCAAAGCTAAACTGTTTTGAATCAGCCATTTGTCTCCTGCTTACCCATAGACAGTAGAAGACTTACCTGACGAGTTGTTCTGTTGTGTGTACTCAGCTGACTGCTCCTTCCTTCCGTTACGTACTTAAATGGGTTCGCTGTTCGCGCCAGTAAACCTTTGGTTGCATAAAAGTCGTGAGTGGTGTGCGACCATAGACATTCTATACTGTGGGAATATTCTAAAATGTGGTTCAAAGTCTAGGTATCAACAAACTCTGGCAGAGTCAGCTGGTAATCAAGAAGTCTCAGAGAGCTTTATTTCGGCACCGAAGACTCACGTCATGTAGCAAACAGGCGTAGTCTGCCGTTACACACAAGAGCATCCGTTCTTATACCTTCATAAATCCATACAGCAACATTACACGTGGCACATTAATCAATTCACGTGTTTGGTTAGTCAACACCCAAAAGACAGCCCTTGCGACCAACATCTGTGTTGCTTCTTCCTAGGTCGACCTAACCCCTTTGCATTGTACTGTACGTGAGGCGCCACTTCTCCAGCCTCCCCTAATCTTCAGGGACACACCTTATCTCAAAGAGATGGCAGAAACAGGCGACCAGCAAGACTCAACACAGATGTCCCCACAAATCATCCCCCTCCCCTATGTGCTTGCACACATTCCAGGAAGGAACCTTAAGTCAGCAAAGCCGCAAAAGAGACCGTAAACTGACCCAGACAGTGAGACACAAAGAATGGTTACACGCCTCTATGGTCTTAGAGTAAGACACACAAGTTACACAGAATACAATTTAGATTCATTATAACCCACTGACATGATCATAAAGACATCGATTATACATATAAAATAGATGAGATAAATTTTATTCCCACACATAAAAGTCGTGAGTGGTGTGCGACCATACATTCTATACATATGTCTGTGTGCAATACCAAAGTCTTTCTAGTCTCTGGCGACACTACTTCGATTCAGTGCAGGCCAGATAACCAGAGGTGTTAATTCCAGCTTTAGAAAATAAAAACCCTGCTATATTAAGGCAACCATTTTCTTGCCCAATAGATTTAAAGAAACATACGGAGCATCAGACAGGTAGAACAGTTATTTAGTGAAATGACCTGTGTTAAGACCTGTTCTTGGTAGGCTTTTACTTCCCGAAGCTTGAACTGACGCCTCCAAAAGCAAGTGAAGTACAGCGCCAGTGTCATGCCTGTATGCCAGCAGCGTGTATATACTCTTATGCTGCGGAAACAAGTGTTATTGACTTTTTGACACAAATGAATGTGTGAAATGTTAATAAAACTAATGTACATCTACATAGCCTAGGAAACGTGTCCTGTTCAATGTTGCAACCAATTCTATGCAGTCGGTGGTTAAAACAGATATTGCATTCTGCCGTTTTCATGTTTTAAGTTTTGAGGTAGGCTATTTTTCTGCTCAATTTCAAGAAAATAACTCGTTCAGTTTAGTTAGCTGATTATTTGAATGTGTAAATATTGTCCAAATGTAC
This sequence comes from Coilia nasus, assembly GCA_027475355.1. Classification (NCBI taxonomy): domain Eukaryota; kingdom Metazoa; phylum Chordata; class Actinopteri; order Clupeiformes; family Engraulidae; genus Coilia; species Coilia nasus. Next base: position 33,748,914 of record CM050204.1, read on the forward strand.
TCTCCAAAACTAATATAGTGGTGCTTTTCTAGTTTTATTATGTGTGGCCTTGAAGGTTGCAATTTTCAACAAGATATTACATACTTGCTTTTTAAGTTACTCGTGTCTACCACAGTACATTCTTGCATTAGAATTGTTTTTTCGAGGGATGTCAAATACCGTTCAAACCAATAATATAAAGTCAAAACTGACAAATTTTATTTTATGAAACAAACGAAGCCTGGAGCTGTGTATGAGTTCAAAGTCTTGCAGATTCCACAGTTTTCACACAAAAATATGTATAGGTGCTGCCTGGTAAGGTTAGGAAATTACAACCAAATTAAAAAAAAGAACAAAAAGAAGGCAGTCAAAAAAGCTTTAGTCCAGATTTGAGCTTGTTCAGTTCTGCAGTGCTCCAAAGCTGTCCATCAGAACCGGTTCTGTTTTGGCTGAGAATACTTCAAGGAAGAGACAGACAAACAAACAAATAAACAAAGTTAGTTTTGTACACCCTGAATTGTAGATCTAGAATTCATATGTACCTGATGGTACTCCACACAAATTGCTATACCTTGGATTTACATGGTGCTGGGAGGGCTTGTCAAGCTCGACTTGTTGGTCAAAGACTGTGAGGGGGGTGTACGTATCCACCATTAAACACGAAGGCTCCTCTGACTGCCCAGGAACCTTTCCCAAAGGGTAAAACCTCCACGGGACTTTATCTAGGCAGACACATAGAGTATTAGTAATGCATACATATATATATATATATATATATATATATATATATATACACACACACACACACACACACTACACTGGATATATAAAGTATACATTTATACAGGGTGTTCGGAAAGTCACTATGCACTTATACAGCGTGGTCCGAAAATACAGACACATTTTAAATGCTTAAAGAACACTTCACCAGCCAAAGGTCATGAATAGTGTTTTCCACGTCGGCAGATCTCTGCACTAGACACGTTCAGGGTCAACCTGTTTTTTTTTTTTTTTTCTTGAGGACACTGCTTGTCTCACAAAAAATTGTAACAGCACGCATGCATTAAATTGAGGTGATACCTTTTGGGATGGTGCTTATCGCCTTCGAAAATGCTGTCTAAACTTCCTCTGGGCTGTAACCTAATGATGCTTAGAGAAGTGCACAGTAACTTTCTGTCCACCCTGTACATGTACACTGTCTTAGCGAGTCTTAGCGAGGGTGTGGGCGCTTACCTGTCCACCCTGTACATGTACACTGTCTTAGCGAGTCTTAGCGAGAGTGTGGGCGCTTACCTGTGCACACCTGCCAAGGTGAGCCCCGCAAGGCGGCCTGCCTCTGTTCCAGCACGGCCGCACTCAGCTTTTCCTGGAGTTCCTCTGTGGGCAGGCCCTGCGCACACGAGGCGCTGTGATTGGTCAGAGACGGCCCCGCCCCCAGCCCCTCCCTCCTGAACCTCTCTTTCAGGCTCTGCAGGGTGTAGACGGGTCTGGAAGGGTCTGGGTGGCCACGGGGCTCCTCGCGGTGACACTCCCCCTGCGTGTAGATGCTGGACAGGCGCAGCAGCTTCTCCTGCGTGTCCGGAGGGGGGGGCTCATCCATGTCCTTTAGTAACCTGGCACAAAGGAGAGCCAAGGCCACAGACACGATTACAGACATGCACTTTAAACTGCACCCCAGACATCTGGAGGAGGCCCATCCATGTCCTTTAGTAAGCTAGCAGAGAGGAGGGGGCCAAGGCCACAGACACGATTACAGACATGCACTTTAAACTGCACCCGAGACATGTGGAGGAGGCCCATCCATGTCCTTTAGTAACCTAGCAGAGAGGAGGGGGCCAAGGCAACAGACACGATTACAGACATGCACATTACACTGCACCCCAGACATGTGGAGGAGGCCCATCCATGTCTTTCAGTAATCTGACAAGAGGGGATATCAAAAGAAGAAAAGGGATTACAGACATGCACATTAAACTGTAGCCAGGCAAACCAGCCACTCTGACTAAATTTCATTTTGTACAGAGGAGTCAGGAGTCGCTGCCGTTGAAATTCATGTATGAGGGCCGAGCAAGTCCTAGCCAATAAGCGAACAGAGGGAGTGTTCGTGAGCCATGACGCTGACCTTGTGTGCAACATTTGAATTGAAGTGCATAAGCAGGCTAACTGCATACGTGACGACCAGACGTTAGCGATTGGGTAAAGGCAGAGACACTTTTTTTTAAACTTCAGCAGAGTCCACACCTCCAGGAAGAAATCGTTCTCAATGCAGTGACTCCAGACCCTCTGTACAAAATTAAATGTACGAGGGGCTGGTTTAGCAGGCTAATTAAACTGTACCATAAATGTAACTTATATGTGTGTAAGACAAGATTGTGTGGGAAGGAGAGAGCCCAGAAGACAGTAACAACAGACTCTACATACAAAACTGTGTGTGTGTGTGTGTGTGTGTGTGTGTGTGTGTGTGTGTGAGTCTACTCACAACTGTAGAAGGTAAGGAGTAGCAGAACATGGAGAATTCAAACACGCCGTTAGAAGTTGTTGCCAGCCAAGTTCCATCCGGTTCACGAAGAGCTCCATCATATGTGATTTCTTCTTGACCTTAAATGCACCTACGATAGTTCCAAAAATGGATGTTTCCATTGAGCTACCAGTTTTTAATCTGTGAACCTCTACCCATCTCCAGACACAACATACTTTTGTAATGCAGCACCTATTTGTTTTATTGTGAAAACGTGGCCAGAGGTGAGCACTGGCAGAGGGCCATTTTGTAAACAGTCCTACAAAGGCAAAGCGCAGTAACACCGCGAACATTAAAACTGAGAAAAATGCCTTTGAAGTTGTCATACTGCCCAGTCAAACATGTTGTAGTTATGTTACTGGTGATACTTATATGTACTCTTAATATGAAGAAGCACAATTCTATACTTCGGGCAGCTAACACCAGCATCAGCCTTTGAAACGAACAAGGGCAGTGCTTCCCGTCTCTACCATATCTCCATGGGTAGCACTCATAACAGGAAGTGATGGTGATGCATCTTACTCTTGCTGTTGCACAGCACCACCTCTGAGATCCATGCGGAGAGGTAATAGCTTCTGTGTGGCTCTGGCTCGGCGAGGAGCTCGGCGAAGAGCTTCTCAAGGACGCGGCGTATGAAGGTCACGCGACTCAAGGCCTTCAGCAGTGGCAGCCAGAACTGCAGGAACACGCGCGGAACACAGGGCCTCAGCGGATCATAGAACCCTGTGGGAGACGGAGACACACACACACACACACACACAAAAAACACACACATACAAACACACACACACACACACACACACATACAAACACACACACACACACACAAATACAAAACACACACCCACATACAAAACACATGCACACACACATTCAAAACACACACACATTCAAAACACACACACATACAAAACACACACACATACAAAACACCCACGCGCACACACACATTGATGACAATGGGCAAAAAGAAAACATTTTAGTTTTGCGTGTTTTGTGCATTAATACAGTAAATAAAAAAAACAACCATTTCATGTATAACAGCTTACTTATTATCAGTTTACTCCCTCACTAGGGGTCTACTACACTCCAATGTTCTCAATGGTTACACACTTTGTTTTTAGGCAACTTTAACAATACTTAAAGGGCTGCAGAGGCCACAAGTCTTGGCACCTATGAATGTCAACAATGTTTACCTGTTGATTCGATGTCCAGAGACTCCAACTGTTCTTGAGTAGGCACAAGAAATCCATCCTGAACCAATGTATCAATTAAGATCTCTCTAAATGGACAAACATATGCACATGTGCAGAATGTCGCATCAGTTTCAGGAGCACGAGGAGGTAGTTCTTTAAAAACTGCATCACAAAGGCATCTACAGACCTGGAGTCTGCTGCGAAGAGCTTAATCTGCTTCAGGATCCAGCTGAGGTCAGCAGTGGGGTCCAGCCACTCCCCAGTAGGCGAGCCATGTTTCAGCCAATCCTCGTACATCTGCAATGCAATCATCATCCTAAATTAGATCATTCCAATCCTCGTACATCTGCGATGCAATCATCATCCTAAGTTAGATCATTCCAATCCTCATACATCGGCAGCCAAAGCAATGACTATCTTATATCATTCCAATCCTCGTACATTTGCAGCTAAAGCAATGATGTTATATTATTATGAATCCATTATTTAATGATCACTTTATGTTATATCACCATGCATCCTATATTTAATGGCCACGTTATATCATTCAATCCTTGTACATCTGCAGCCAAAGCAATGATCATGTTTTATCACTATGTATCCTTTATGCAGAGGCATACATCCCAGGTTCAGGCTAGAGAAAATAAAAGTCCTGCCACATATTTGTTCCAGCCATTTCACTGTACAAGTGGATACTAATTAGCACACCTCTTCAGGCAGGTGAAGGAGCCAATTAGTGAAATCACCTGTGTTAGGAGCACATATGAGGGAACACAGCTCTGTCGAAAATGTAGAGGCCGCTGTAAAATTACCAGTTAGGGCTCATTCACACCAAACTCTCTGCGTATTCAGCGCGTGGTTGTATTCTGAGCGTATTCTGTCCGTATTCATTTAGAATGCACGTTGGCAGATGAGACCATTCCCACCGCAACCATGTTCTGAGCGTGTTCTGAGCGTATTCTATCACCATAGAAACATATTGTACGGACAGAATACAGCCACGCGCTGAATACGGAGAGTGTTTGGTGTGAATGAGCCCTTACTCTGACTACTTATAGGTGTATGTGTGAGTAAAGTGAACAGTTTTGTTTTATTCTGTAAACTACTGACATTTTCCACAAATTTCAAATTCAACTGACACTGGAAAGGAATGGCTGTCACATGTAGAGATGCTAATTTTAGGAACATTTGCATTGGTCTCTTAATTTTCTCCAGAGCTGTGTAAGTACTTTCCAAGATAGTTAGATAGATAGACACACTACATGCATACTGTAGATAAATAGACACACTACATGCATACGAGGTCACTCTAAACTTTTCTCGGTTGTTGTCCCTCAGTTGTGGAACAACCTACCAGTCCCTACAAGAGCAGCAACTTCCCTCTCGACCTTCAAAAAGCTTGTGAAGACCCTTCTTTTCCGAGACTGCTTAACAAACCATCTCTTTACATAGGTACCTTCAATGTTCTCTACACATCTGTTTGCTATTATGTCCTCCTTTTGTAAGTCGCTTTGGATAAAAGCGTCTGCTAAGTGTAATGTAATGTAATGTAATGTAATACTGTAGATAGATAGATAGATAGTTAGATAGATAGATACACTACACTACATGCATACTGATAACATGAAGTAGAAGTCTTAGACCTTTACCTGAAACCGTTCCTTTTCGTAAGAGATCAGCAGCTCTCTAGCTTTTTCTGAAGGTGATAAAAAGTTTAGACATAACAGCGATGCATGTTTTTTTTTTCTTAAGCTCATACTTTGTTGAAATGTGGGCTGAACATTTAATGGGCATGACACAGTTAACACTTAATGTAAATAAATACATCAATAAATAGATTAACTAATTAAAGAAATTGTGATCACATTAGGCAGAAATCATAAAATGGGTGGGGCCAGAAAATAAAATCAGGTGAGCCCAGCCCAAAACACATACCCTGCGTCCGAAACCTTAGTAGGCACTGCATTGTATGCAGTGCTTACCACTCGACCGTTACAGTAGTAGTTTCTACGTAGCAAACTAGCCAGTAGAAGGTACAATTCGGACGTACTATGACACCGCCATCTTGCCCGTCCTCTGACCCGGATGTTTACAATAACACCATGATTTTGCCAGCTTGTAGCACATGGTTAGCTGCATTTTATCAGATAACCTCAACATTTATGTGCATTGGTGACGTGAACAACTACTTACATGGCTTTTATTTACTGAAGTGCACATTTGTACACTGTCAGACAAGCGACTGGTGTCTCTGCCATCTTGGTTACTTTTAATCAGCGGGAAGTTTTGGGTTCTTCTTCTACGGTTTTCAACTTCCCGGTGACTTCTGGGATAGCGTAGTGTAGTTCGTTTTTACACTGCAAAATACTACCGGAAATAGCAAGCCATCCGGGTACTTTTGGCCCGGCTTCGCCTACTACTGAAAGCTTACTAAGGTATTCGGACGTTCTAGATCGTGGCTTCCTCATTTTTGCCTCCTATGCAGGCGGCTAGTAAGGGTATTCGGATGCAGCTATAGGCTATTTTTTTTTACTAAAACAGTCAATCAAACTTTTAGAGCCTTCTGATTGGGTGGGCCGTACTGACAAGTGGCTTCGCCCCTGTGAGGCACTCACTGTGGTTCTCGATCTCCTTCTGTTGGGTGAGCAGCTGCTCCTCTTGCCTCCGCACCCAGCCCTCGTCGCCCTCGTCGCCCTCCGACTCCGAGTCCCAGTCCTCCGCCAGACGAGTGCCCAGCTGCCTGGACCAGTACTCCTGCTGGAGCCACTGCAGCACGAAGGCACAGCCTACACACAGCCAACACAGATTACACCACTAATGCAGCACAAAGGCACAGCCTACACAGATGACAGTAATGATGCTCTACTGATCACTGCAGCCAAAACCACAGTGTGGGACAGGCCAACACAGATTAAACCACTAACCTTAATGATAGTCTACTGAAGGCACAGGCTGGGGCAGGCCAACACAGATTACGTTAACTATGCTTTACTGATCCCTGCAGCACGAAGGCACAGCCTCGGGCAGGCCAACGGAGATTACACCGCTAACCTTAACAATACCTTAACCTTAACCTCAACGACAGTCTACTGATCACTGCAGCACGAGGCACAGGGGCAGGCCAAGAGGGATTACATCGCTGACGTTAACTATGCTCTACTGATCACACTGATAGTCATTCTGATCACACAGCACACACAATAAATGTAACCTCTGTATTTAACCAATCACAAGTGTGAGCATTACATTACATTTAGGAGCCGCTTTTATACAAAGCCATTTGCAACTGAGGAGAACAGTCCAGCCACAGACACAGGAGATTAAAGCATATGAGCAGGGAGAACAGGTAGGTTAGTGCAGGTAGGTGTAGGAATCGGTTTGTGCAGGTAGGTGTGGGTTAGTGCAGGTAGGTGTAGGAGTGGGTTTGTGCAGGTAGGTGTAGGTTAGTGCAGGTAGGAGTGGGTTAGTGCAGGTAGGTGTAGGTTAGTGCAGGTAGGTGTGGGTTAGTGCAGGTAGGTGTAGGAGTGGGTTTGTGCAGGTAGGTGTAGGTTAGTGCAGGTAGGTGTGGGTTAGTGCAGGTAGGAGTGGGTTAGTGCAGGTAGGTGTAGGTTAGTGCAGGTAGGTGTGGGTTAGTGCAGGTAGGTGTAGGAGTGGGTTTGTGCAGGTAGGTGTGGGTTAGTGCAGGTAGGTGTAGGTTAGTGCAGGTAGGTGTGGGTTAGTGCAGGTAGGTGTAGGAGTGGGTTAGTGCAGGTAGGTGTGGGTTAGTGCAGGTAGGTGTGGGTTAGTGCAGGTAGGTGTGGGTTAGTGCAGGTAGGAGTGGGTTAGTGCAGGTAGGTGTGGGTTAGTGCAGGTAGGTGTAGGAGTGGGTTAGTGCAGGTAGGTGTGGGTTAGTGCAGGTAGGTGTGGGTTAGTGCAGGTTTAGATTACTGCAGGTAGGCGTAGTTTAGTGCAGGTTAGATGCTTAGTGAGTTTTAGGATAGGATAACTATGTCGGGCTCCTTAGCCAGTACCCCAGAGGGTGTACACACGGCGATGTAAATGCATCATGGCTTGTAGTTCCAAGTTCACAGTATTTGTTTCAGACTACTCACACAGAGTAGGCTACTAGATTACTTGTACATGTTTCTTAAAATTATTAACGTATACCCACCTTTCCTGCACCACTTGAGGGATGGAAGTCGTCGATGAGTAAGATCATGTCTTAGGTTTACAATCCATTCTGGAATGTTCATCTACAAGAGACACGTTTTCCAAAAAGAGGTGAAATATTTTCAGTGTTTTGTCAGAGCTGATGTTGGTGATATAGTGTGATATTACTACAAACAGCTCAGGACAACTTGAAAGTAAACTGTGTGACTTACATGACCAGCCAGACGTCTTAGAGGTTTGGCTACACGCCCCTGTTTCCGTTCTGTTATCAGATTGACAAACCTGACAGACCAGACATGTGTTTGTCAGATGTAGGAAATTAAGATGTCACATACTAGCCTATAGCTTAGGTGGACTGAAATTCATTTTAACTGCAGTCTTCACAGAAACTTCTGACACCCCACCTCACAAGAGCCATTCCATAGAGCAACACGAGGTCATCAGAATCCAGTTGACCCGAACTGTCAAGAACTTGGCATCGCACGAGATCAGCTGTGCTCTCCACTGCAACAGGAGTATTGTGTCCAAACCTGACACATAAAAAAATAACACACCATAATCAGATTAAACGGCCTTGGGCAACATGGAGGTAAAACATCTATGAATTGCAATATCCAAAGCTGACCTTCTGGAAACAACAGAAACGTAAAAATGTTAATGTTTACTAATGGTTGATACCACGTTTGACATATTTGACTCATCAGATAAAACTTTATTCATCACGGGAGTGTCTCTTTTTTCTGACAATGTTAAACGTGGTTAGTATAATATTACATATAAGAGAAAAAAAATCTTGAGACAGTTTATAATGTCTATAACGCTGGGGATCAAGCACAGGTAACTTTCCCATGACAGTGGCAAGTCAGCTAGATGGGGTAATAAACTTACCTCCCTTTCCATGCAGATATTCGCTGTAGTGCATGATTCTGTAAAGCAGCATCTTTCGAGTACAGGTAGTCCAGCACCTGGTCCCACTCCGCTTTGTTCATCCAGGCTACGACATGGCGCGCCTTGGTTGTCGGTTTGTTCTTCATTTTCAGAACAGTGTGAAGTAAAGTAAACGATGCGATGGGTTTCAACGATAAATACTACACGATGTACAGTGTGGGATGCCAAAATTCGACTTGGTCATTCATGGGCATCCATATAAAGGTTCCGCGTTTTTTCGTTACCTTGTTCTAGCCATTTCTGGCCCTGTTCAGCCTTTCGCTTACGCAGACTTTTCAGATTTGTTGCACTAAATCTTGCTCAGGTATCGATTACTAATTAACAGTTGAATAAAATGGGTTTGCTTTGATCTAGAAGAAAGACTAGTGCTAGCCAGCAAGCAACTTACAGCGGAAGGCGGAGCCCTGTCGCACAGCACACTATTCAATTTCCGGTTTAGCTCAATAGAATAAAAGTACTCTTTGAGTCAGTCCGCAATCTTGACTTAACGCAAAATAAATGGAAGA
>CM050204.1:33763209-33813209 GCA_027475355.1 Coilia nasus
CCAAAGCATTCTGGATGGAACCGACCTGAGCCAGTGCCGGGCGGAGAGGAACCCAGTCTATGTCGGTGTGAGTCAGCATCTAATGTGTGCCATGTGTCACTGACCACAGTGCTGGAGGTAAACACTTTCACATGAAACAGAGAAAAAACTACCCAGAATCCTCACCATCTTCTACATCATTAACTCCTGATTTATAGCCACTGTGATATATTTCTTTGATGACAATAGTCATGTATATGTTATATTTAATATAAGTTGTACAAATGATTTATGGTATGCATGATGGTTTGCAGTCATGTGTTTTACTTGTAAGTTTCAGACATATAAAATGCAGGACAGAACACTACAATGTTTAAAAGTCATCTGTGTCTTTCATAGTGGCTGAGTTTTGTTTCGAACGAATAGGTAAGACAAATGAGAGAAGGGAAAGGCCGTGCACAATCCGTTCCTGACAGAGATACTCCCTACTCTCGTTGGGATCAAACATGAGATGGACAAAAATCTGTAAATGCCGCCCAACCTCTCCACCCTAAGCAAACGAACACAGGAGAAGAATGAAATATCCCTCAATATTTAGACAGCAATTGAAGTATAAATCCCCACGGGAAAAGATTACAGATAGACAGTCCAAGGACTACAGATATCCAAGGGGCTTTGTCATTTTATGATGATGACAATGGAGGTTCAAGCACAACATACTGCTTTAATAGCAATGGGTATTAGGGGAAGGGAAGCATGCAGGCTTTCTCTCACACACACTTCACTGTATCAGTGATTCTTCTTTAAACAGAATTTTATGTTTCATAAAATTGGTAAAAACGAGATATTTATCTCCAAACTAAATTAATCCATCTGTGTACGTCTGGTGATGTACTTCTATACTTTGGAGGGAAACAAACAGGTAATAAGGTGACATACCTAATAAGCAGGTAATAAGGTGACATAGCTAATAAGCAGGTAATTAGGTGACATAGCTAATAAGCAGGTAATAAGGTGACATAGCTAATAAGCAGGTAATAAGGTGACATAGCTAATAAGCAGGTAATAAGGTGACATAGCTAATAAGCAGGTAATAAGGTGACATAGCTAATAAGCAGGTAATAAGGTGACATACCTTGGCATCCCAATCCTTGTTTAGGTAATATATACATGTGACACATCTCCCATCGCCATTGGGGTTGTCCACGTGACGGACGTAGCCTTTCCCCTCTCCTGGGTAGCACGCAACCATAGCCTGGGGGAGGGCAGACCAAAGACAGGCGTTAGACATCTGCTGGGACAAATCAATGTATGGATGTCAATATATACATATTGGTATACATGTCAACAGGTACTTAAAACTCTAAACAGGTGCATTATGTTGGTGATGCAGAGGTGATCGGTCCATAGTGTACACAGTGCTACAGTCCGCAGATGCCAGAATGAACTGCCAGTGGATACAACACACACACAGTCTCTTTCTCACGCACACACACACACACACACAACTAAATTTACTGCATAAGCTTTAGCAAACCCTTGAAAACTAAACTGACGTGAGGAAGTGAACTGGCACACAAGCGCACACACACACACACACACTCACACTCTCTCTCTCACACACACACACACACACACACACACACTCTTTCTCTCTCACACACACACACACACACACACACACACACACACACACACACACACACACACACACACACACACACACACACACACACACACACACCTTAATGTACTGCATGTGCCTAAGCACACCCGTGAAAGCTACACTGACGTGAGGAAGTGAACTGGCACACAAGCGCGCACACACACACACACACACTCACACTCTCACACACACACTCACACTCTCACACACACACACACACACACACACACGCCCACACTCTCTCACACACACACACACACACACACACAACTAAATTTACTGCATAAGCTTTAGCAAACCCGTGAAAACTAAACTGACGTGAGGAAGTGAACTGGCACACAAGCGCACACACACACACTCTCTCACACACACACACACACACACACACACACACACACACACACACACTCACATTCTCTCACACACACACACCTTAATGTACTGCATGTGCCTAAGCACACCCGTGAAAGCTACACTGACGTGAGGAAGTGCCCTAGCACAGTGGCTAACAGAAAGGCCCTGCAGGAAATGGCTGTTATGAAGCTCATGTTTACAAATGACGTCTATGTGAATGAGACCCTTGCAATGGGCCTGCTGGATTGCCCCACAGCACAACAGGTTCTTGTTCTTGCTTTTAGGCCATGCCTATGTTTACAGTTATGGTCAGGGGATTCAGCACCTACAAACACCATATTCAAAACTAATTCTAAAATATAAAACAATATATTACAGGAATAAGTATGAAGATACTGTAACTACAAAGACTTACATAATAGTATAATAGGTAATAGTATACATGGTTAATCGCACCATGCTTGAAGCAATGGTAATGACCACAACTACAGGGTGACATTGTGGCACCTCTATTACACCCGATATGTTTACAGGAGAAAACATGAAGTTGAATATGAAGATGCAGAAACGTCTGAGTTTGTTTTTACAAATACTTCAAATAAATCATGTTTTTAAAATTGTGTAGTCCAGGAACTATCAGTCACACTGCAGATGGGGTGTTTGGATTAAGTACAAATACCTAAAATTAAAACAATCCGACTGCAGTTTAATGCGTATACAGCACAGAGAGATGTTTTTTTTCTTTAAGAGAACCAGAGAATGGTTTGAGCTTATTAGAGAACACTAACAGTGTGGCACTGCAATCTGCTGTATGTCCAAATCTGATCATGACTTGTAACTGAATTCCCCAGGGTTGCACTGTCACAGTTGAAGACTCAGGTCCTGGTCAGCACAACATCTGCAGTACATGCGGAGTTTGACGGGACGCCAGAGGCACCATGATCTCAGTAGAGCAGCGGGAATAAGCAGCAAGAAACACAACGTCAACAAAAACTCATTCGGGGACAGCAGAGCAGCAGCAACAACACACACGTGGTCTGTCTGTGCCTCAGCACTCTTCAGTCTTCAGGCGAAAATGTTATATTACACGCTTAATTACCAGCAGAACTCCACTTTCCTCATGGTTCCCCCTGGCGTTCCATCACAATCACTCATTTGCTTAAAGCCTGTTGCGGCACCCATCATTACAGGGATTTCATAAGTGGAAACATGGAACTTTCTAAGGAGTAAGTGTTGTAAAGCTATGTAAAATCCTACATCCTTTTTTACACCAATTTGCACATATAGAATGTTTACCTGACATAATGTTATGACAAATACAGTGGAATTTGCTTTACACCTGCCTCGCGGATAGATTATGACACAATAAGGCATTTAAAAGGTGAGCGGATCTCGCACGTATCCTCGCCTATCTGATCTATGCGTATCCTCGCCGATCTGTGCGGTCCTATCAACACTTGGGCGGGTTCTTCCGCATTCTGCCGCTCACTCATATCAACTGCGACCATGGCAACATTATTTTAAACAGAGTGATGAGTAAATGCTTTTACATGGACTTGTGCCAAAAGTAACAAGGCATGACCTTCTTACTGTAAAGCCTGAGAGAGAGAGAGAGAGAGAGAGAGAGAGGGAGACAGTGAGACAGAGAGAGGGGGAGACTGATTTGATCTAGAGGTTTGTGTGTTAGTAAAAACTCAGATTCTGTCAGAGAGATGACGAGGACTAATAATGAAATAGCTTTAGTTGGAAGGCACATCTGAAATGAACTGAAATTAGCTAAATAGAAGAAACAAGTAAACAGCCTAGCAAAGCGTTAGTGTCCCACTCCACTCTGTTGGCTTAGCCCTAAAAACATAAAGGTCCCACACCACCCCTGATCCCTGTCTTGCATGTGTCCTATCAGTGGTATTCTTCTCCTTCGCCTGTTTCAACACTCCCATCTGCGTCAGTCCGCATGCTGGGGGCTGCAACTATCAGCTTTTCAAAGCCCTGTCCCTCGCCGACGCCCGCATCCACACAGCAGGGCCACGTCACGCTTGACTGCCGCTGTCAGGTAGGACTCGCTCCAGTGTTGTCTGCCATCAGGCTCTGGGTGGAGTGCGGTAGGTGGGTCATCTCACACACATGTACACACACGTGCACACACACTCACACACACACACACACACACACGCGTACGTTAGGGGGGTGTCCAGGGGATGGGCCCAGCATCACACTGCTGACTGGAAACAGTTTCCTGCGCGTGTTTGGGCTTCCTGTGCAAACCTTTCCCACAGAGACACATGCCTAACATACCCTGATGCCTGGCTTGCATGCACACACACACAAACACAGGCGCGCGCACACACACACACACAGAGGGGAGTGAACTAATGTAAACCCTGCGCTGCTGGCCCGTCTCCAAGAGGAGCAGTATTTTAATGATTGTGCTACGTGCAGAGCGTGAGGGAAGCTCTCCCCTGCTCCTCCGACCGTCCTGCCTGCTCCGCTCTGCGGGGAAGCCCCTGGATGAGTAAATATGTCTGCCCCCCACCCCCCACTCCACGCCCACAGAACCACATAGGACCGTCCGCTCACGCAGTGGCCCCAGCCAACCGGGAGGGGGGGGGGGGGGGGAGGTTGGGGACCCGTCTCTCCCATGAACCAGACACACAAAATGTATACATGACCTGAAATCACACCCATGCATGACATTCAAGCCAGCAATCAGTGCATGCAAAAAACAAGCAAACTTTTACACCCCAAAGCAGAGTGTGTTCATTCTGTATGACGCCATGGCCTACATACATGCTGACCAGAAAGACAAAACTTCACAGTGGGGGTAATGTCTTGATCCGACTGCTGGCACACTGCTCGTTTCAGGAGTCCCCTCATCCCTAATTGATCCGGCCGTTTGGGGAGTCCCCTCATCCCTAATTGATCTGGCCGTTTGGGGAGTCCACTCATCCCTAATTGATCTGGCCGTTTGGGGAGTCCACTCATCCCTAATTGATCCGGCCGCTGCCACAGTGTTCATTTGGGGAGTCCACCTGTCCTTAATTAGTGGCCCCCCAGGCACCTGAGGCCCTGAGCCCATAAGGACGGTGTTTATTCAGTGCCAGGCTGCAGCGATACGCTCGTTTCGGACTCCCAGGTTCCGCATGTGGCCTCTGCATGTTTGCGAGCAGTTGTACGTGCTGTACGAGCGATCTGTTTACTTTTGCTACTGCAGCAGGAATGCTGCTGTTGTACTGCACGAGGCCCATCCCCGGCCACACAATGGCTTCCTTCATTGTGAATGAACACGAATTAGCACATTAATCCTCTCATGCCAATTTGAAAAGTCAAGTACAACTGACATTCCTGACCCCACACTTCTGGAGCTGTGTCAACAACAACAAAAATATACATCACTAATTAATTATCAGCAATAAAGCCATATTAACATGCACATGCATGATGTAGCCAACATACTGCATATTCCAACACACTCACAGAGACACACACACACACACACACACCCTACCGCCATAGCACAGGCAAATCACTGTCTAGGATTTAGCAGTGAACACAAAGCTAACATTAACAAACATTTTTAAATGAACTATTGCAGGTCATATGATCACTGCATCACTCAGCAATGTCATCACATATCCTACTAATGTCCTACCCTCATACAGCCCTATCAGTAAAATATTTGCATTTTTAATGCTGTTTCCTGTTTACAGTCTGTTCAAGGTTTACTCACAAAAGTCTTAGCATTAGTGTAATCGCATCTGTACACAATTTATGTCTTTTCCACTAATTCTTTCAAATAGGCTTCCAGCTTCAAAGCGCTGAAGTGCAGCAAGCACATGGCTACTGCCCTGAAACCCAGGGGTCAATCCGCTGGCGAGACACGCTTGACTCCCGAGACTTCTGCTCCAGTGTCAGACATCATGGAACCACCATTAGCACGGCGGAGGACTATTACCCAACCAGGGGGGCACCCAAGTCAGAAGACCAGCTTGCCAGGCTCGGACTTTAAAGGCATTTCGGCCCACGCTGAGAGTTGAGATTCAGAAGCTCAGGGCACGGGGTGGCACCGTATTTCCTTCTTTGACAATTTCTCAAAAGGGTTAAGATGTCCAACAGCCAGCCATGACCCTCTCTGAAAAATGAATGTGTAAACACACAGAGGACTGCCACTCTACTCAACTGTGACACCATGAGGGTTAATGCTATTTAGCACCGAGTATTGACCTCAGCAATCAAGCGCAGTCATTCTTCCGCATTCCTCTACATTCATTAAGGAGCTACCCAGGCTGCTCCAAGTTCTCTACACAGAACAGATAAGGGAGACTTACCCACACTGCCAAACACCCTGGAAGAGTTTAACATGTATTGTGCCCAAAAGAAAATGGCAGACAACGGCTAGTGTGGACAGTACTAAAGGGACACTTAAGAAAATAAATGAATGGCCTGGTAAGGGCAGAATGGCCAAAATGTCATAATTGAAAACTTGGTTTCTGCTCTTTGACTTTCTGAATTTTGATCCAGCATTCAGATTACTTGAGACAGATGTGCATGCTTTAGGCCTACACAGTAAGGGTATGAAACCAGGAGAAAAGCCTGATGTGATGTATTTGGTACTCGGTGGACAGGACAGGATGTTTTGTCAAGCATTTTGCCTAAAAGCCCACTAAAGTCAGAATTATATCATCTGTAAGTTCCTCATATCAAAGAAGAAGTTTTTACTAATCACCAGAACAACAACAGAAATTAGGTAAAATTAGGTGTCTAAGTAGTGAAAATATATATAAAATCAGGGGCGTAGCCAGATTTTTTTACATGGGGTGGCCAAAGGATGGCCAGTGTTATTGAAGGGGTGGCCATGTTGTAACCAATGTATTTCGGGGGTCCTCCCCTGGATTTTATATCCTTAGCTTTGATATCCTGTATTCTGGTGTATTTGGTGGCATATCTGGTGCCCCATATAGTGGTGGTCCATATAGTAGTCATTCAATTAAGGCTGACCTGTTCAGTGTCCAGTGTTTTCTCCATATGCCCACCGCACGCCTTAGACCTCTTGACCTCTTTTTTTTACGGAGCAAAAGGCGCAGATGATTAGAAAACTATTAAAACGTACGTGTCTAAAGATTAACTTAGCCTTGGTATCTTGTTGAGTCAATTGCATGATTATAACGTGAATCAAAACCTGGAGGAGTTAACCTGAAAACGTTAAGTTTAGCATATTACTTACATTAGCAGCAGGGGTAGCCATTACGATGCTTCAGAAATCGTCTTGTGACCATATTTGTTGACTATACAATTTCTCATCGAGATGAACTCTGCAAATGTCATTTTGCCTATTATCTAGAGAATGCTTACGTTTACAACAATTTTTTTTTTATCATGAAATCTGTTGACTGAACAGATAACAAATAACCTTCTGCCCCTGCAAGAATTGTAGCGAATCTTGTCCCTCTAGTTAGGTAGTTGCCTGACTAGGAGACTGGAAAGAGTTTTAATAAATCAGTTTCTTTTTTATTCATATCTGTAAGTAACAGTACTGGCGGATTTTTAAACTTTATATTATTTTTGTAATTCCTACTGAGTAAGGCTGCTCGATTATGGAAAAAATCTGAATCACGATTATTTGGGCCAAAACTGAAATCACGATTATTCAAAAAATTATTTTGTTTTCCTCAGTAACATGCTTCATTTACTGAAAACATTTCAAAAAACATTCTTGTAACTTTGGATTTTCCCTAATACCTTTCTTTGTGAACATTAGTAAGAGTCCTTTGAAGTCTAATGTACAAACAGTAGAAATGTCTAATGTATACATCTAATGTACAGTACAAACAGTAGAAAACAATTAGGACAAAAACATTGTTGCCCTCGATTTTATTTGTTTTGAGATCGTTTGGCCCTGAAATCGTTATCACAATTAGAATTCGATTAATTGAGCAGGCCTACTACTGAGTATTTTATAAAACACAATTCTAACGTGTTTAAAGTAAATGTTAAATATAGCGATGCTAATCGCGGTTAGCCTGACTATAGACTTTTATAATGTTAGGCTAGCCTTACGCTAACCATTGAATGACATGCTTATTTGTATTTCGTGTTTTATTGTGCTTCGGTTTCACTAAAAAGTAAAGACCAAATGAGGAAAATTGACTTCTTATTGTTGGCTGACTTTGTTTAACTATCCGTCGAGCTAGTAAGCTTTTATTGTGAGTGCAAAATATCAAGTTCAACAATTAAGTAGGCAAAGGGTGGGTCCGTAGGGGGGGCCAGCCGGGTGGCCATCCTCTGACCAGTGGTGGCCATGGCCCCCCCTGCCCCCGACGTGGCCACGCCCCTGTACCCCTGTGAAAATTAGCCCTGTTCCCCGAAATCGCGATACGCAGAGCCACGAACCTGTCTCGTGGTGTAAGAAGGCAGAATTGCGACACCCCCTTTCATACTCCATCCTTCAGTACAGATCCAGCCACATGATATGAGCTGGTAGTGCTACCAAACTTTTAAAAACACTATTATTATGACCGCCGCTAGCTAAGCTAGTGAAAGCGGTCATTATAGAGTTGCCGCAACCTTTTTTCCCTTTTTTTTTTTTTCTTTTTTCTTTTTTTTCAGTGAATGTCTGTCAAGGATTCCCGGGACACTGAAACTCGGGGGGACATGAATCTTTGTAGGCATGTAGCCCTAGAACATTTCGAGCGACTAGAAGCTTTTGGTCCCCCGGGGCCACCCCCCCGCTGTGCCAGCATACGTCAAAGAGGGGGAGACTGGCAAAAGTTTTTGCTGAATAGCTCAGTGAACGTTTCACCCAACAACATAAAATTTTTGGGATATGTCGGTGTTACAGAAATGTATCGACCCAGCCAAAAAACGCTCACTTGAAGCATAGCGCCACCTAGTGATATGGGTAAATGCAAAAATTGGGATATTGAGTTGCCAATATCTTGGACCGTGAAGGTGGGAACTCCGCAAAATACATCATGCACGATCAGCACAAAGACTTCTAAAACCACAGCATGTGCCATACAATTTGGTCCATAGGGGGCGCTTTAATTGTGGAAAATGTCATTTTGCCTATTATCTAGAGAATGCTAACGTTTACAACCAAGTATATTTTTATCATGAAATCTATTGACCCTCACGCATTGAAAACACTGGTCGACGCCCACTTCCAACGAGAACAATTTGTGAAATTTTAATATTGCGAAAACGAATCTGAACGAACTCGTCATAGGCCGTTCATGTGAATCTCACCAAATTTGGTATATGTCATCTACAGACAATGCTGACAAAAAGTTATCAAAGGATTTATCTTGAGATAAACCGTTCCGAAGTTACACGTCAATGAACATTTAACACGTAGCTTAAAATTCTTCAAATGGCCGTATCTTGGCTTTTAATTGCTCAAATTTGGTCAAAGTTGACATGCCATCTCTAAACATCTTTCTTTTCATGTGTACTAAATTTTGTGACATTTCGTCATAGGGGGCGATGTTTATCGCCGAAGCTAGGTGTTGAAAAACTGTTTTTGTTAAATAACTTGTCAACAATTTTGCCCAAGACAACGATTTTGTGTTAGTATGTAGGTGTTACAGAGACATATTGACCCAGCCCATAAACTCTCACTTGAAGCATAGCGCCACCTAGTGATAAGGGTAAATGCAAAAATTGGGATTTTGAGTTGCCAATATCTTGGACCGAGAAGGTGGGAACTGCACAAAATACATCATGCACGATCACCACAAAGACCTCTAACACCACAGAACATGCCATAAAATTTGGTCCATAGGGGGCGCTGTAATTGTACAAAATCTGATTTTGCAGATTCCTTGCCTTCACAAATCACTCCTACACACTACACATTCAAACCCCACATCCATGCCCACTTCCAGGAAATCATTTCCACAGAAATTCTCACCTCACAACACTGCTCTACCACACACTCATCACACCAACAGTTCCCACATTTCAATATACTGCGGCGGTCATACCATGTACCGCTATGCGGTACATCTAGTTTTTATTTCACATTACTCGTCTATTTTAAAATACGTGGGTCTAAACCACAAAACTTTGATTTTTTTTTCGCCTACCTGCAAGCATCCTCCAACTGCGTGTCATTGACGACCTTTCAGTCATGTGACTGCCAAAAGTTTAGCTCATGCAAGGACGTGGATGAGACGGATTGTGACAGGCAGCAAACAATGGCTAGTTCAGGTAGTCCTGATTGTCTTGAGAGTAGTAGAGGAGTAGAACTTTTTCATTAAAGCTTATCATTGTTCATTTGTTCTCACTTGTTTTCTGTTGTTTTATTGTAGTCTTGACATAATTATCTCTAGTAGTGTGATTTTTTGTTTGGCACCTTTTCTGTTGTTTAGCTCCAACAGCTTGGTGGCTGACTTAGCCACCTATCACTTCACTTAGCTTAGTTTTTCAACCATCTTTTCCAAAACGTCTGTAGGTCAATTAGTGTATGCACCATGCTGAGATTTTTAGTCCCAAAGACTACACTTTCAAACAAGCCGGTTGCTGCCTCTGGTAGCTCAAACGTGGGTTGTAGCGAAAGAAATTTGGTGGTGACAAGATCTCACATTAGGACAAACACAGGTGGAAAACAATCGCTACTATATCATGTTACTTTGTATTATGGGAATGAGGACATGGTCTTATGAATCCTTTCCTTATGGAGTTGAATTCCATTTATTTTTCAACAGTATATTTATTTATTTATTTATTTTGCTATACTTTATATTATTCAATTGTACTTCAATTGTTAAATAAATGTAGTTTAAACAAAATGACTTTTCAGTTAAAAAAAATCGTGGGGTGTATCGAATTCCGTGGGTCAAAAATCGTGATACAAACCGAATCGTGAGTTGGTGTATCGTTACAGCCCTAGTGAAAATATAGCAGTTTCTGTGCTCAGACACCAGGCATGTAGGCTGAGGCGCTGAGGCACCGCCCATGCAAGGCTACACCAAAGACTATTGGCTATACTGTGCTGAGGCACCGCCCATGCAAGGCTACACCAAAGGCTATTGGCTATACTGTGCTGAGGCACCGCCCATGCAAGGCTACACCAAAGACTATTGGCTATACTGTGCTGAGGCACCGCCCATGCAAGGCTACACCAAAGACTATTGGCTATACTGTGCTGAGGCACCGCCCATGCTAGTGCCACCCTACTCACACCAACCACTGACTTAGTGCCACCCTACTCACACCAACCACTGACTTAGTCCCACCCTACTCACACCAACCACTGACTTAGTGCCACCCTACTCACACCAACCACTGACTTAGTCCCGCCCTACTCACACCAACCACTGACTTAGTCCCACCCTACTCACACCAACCACTGACTTAGTGCCACCCTACTCACACCAACCACTTAATTAGTCCCACCCTACTCACACCAACCACTGACTTAGTCCCACCCTACTCACACCAACCACTGACTTAGTCCCACCCTACTCACACCAACCACGAAAAGCTGACCTAAGTTGATTTATGTGTTTTCAGCATCTTTTACCAAACTAAATACGTTTTTCACTTTACTGGGTCTTACCACTGATCCTACCATGCTTGGCAAATTAAGTGGAAATATTGTGATTACGACAATAACAAAATATTAAAATGTGCAATAGTTACAGTTAACAGCCACTATTTTACAGTAGAGAGCAAGTTGCCTCTCCCTTCGAGTAAGCCCACTTTCAAAGCTTCTCTGGCTATTCAACAAAAACTAATTAATGGAACAACAATATTTGGTTTGTTGATTCGATAAGAGAAGCCAGATGTAAACATGCTCCATTCTCTAAAAAGTCTCGCTCGTGCCATTGTTTACTCTCGTCCCAAAGGTTGCCTGTGACCCCAGCTCGCCTTTGCCTTCCCAAAACTGAAACCAGTAAACAGTTAGGCAGGGAGAACACGTCCAAACAAAACACCACTAACACCATGGTGCAGGATACCCCTGTGGGATTTGAGAACACATTCTATGTTTTTGACTTCATTTCCTCCGCAATTGTGCTTGATGGAGTAGGTGAGGAGTAGAGTATGGGGGAGTGGAGTAGGGGTGGAGTGGAGTAGGGGAGGGTGGAATGGACTAGGGGTGGAGTAGAGTATGGGAAGGTGGAGTAGGGGTGGAGTGGAGGGGAGTAGGCAAGGTGTAGAGTATGGGGGAGTGGAGTGGAGGGGAATAGAGTATGGGGGAGTGGAGTAGAGTATAAGGGGGTTGAGTAAGGGTGGGGTGGAGGGGAGTAGAGTATGGGGGAGTGGAGTAGGGGTGGAGTGGAGGGGAGTAGGCAAGGTGTAGAGTATGGGGGAGTGGAGTGGAGGGGAGTAGAGTATGGGGGAGTGGAGTAGAGTATAAGGGGGTTGAGTAAGGGTGGGGTGGAGGGGAGTAGAGTATGGGGGAGTGGAGTAGAGTATGAGGGGGTTGAGTAAGGGTGGGGTGGAGGGGAGTAGAGTATGGGGGAGTGGAGTAGAGTATGAGGGGGTTGAGTAAGGGTGGGGTGGAGGGGAGTAGAGTATGGGGGAGTGGAGTAGAGTATGAGGGGGTTGAGGAAGGGTGGAGTGGAGTGGGCTGGAATACAGTAGGCCAGGGGTGGAGTAGAGTAGGGTGAACACAGTGAAGGAGTAGGCAGTGGAATGGAGAAATGGAGTAGTAGAGTAGTATAGTATGCATGGAGTGGAGTATGGGGGGGAGTGGGGTGAAGTATGGGGGGAGTGGAGTAGGTGAGTAGAGGGGGAGTGGAGTGGAGTAGGTGAGTAGTAGTGTAGTGGAGTGGGGGGGGAGTGGAGTAGAGTAGGTGAGTAGTAGAGTAGGGGGGGGAGTGGAGTAGGTGAGTAGTAGTGTAGTGGTGTAGGGGGGGGTGGAGTGGAGTAGGTGAGTAGTAGAGTAGGGGGGGAGTGGAGTAGGGGGGGAGTGGTGTAGGGGGTGGTGGAGTATGCGGGGAGTGGAGTAGGTGAGTAGTAGAGTAGGGGGGGAGTAGAGTAGGGGGGTGGTGGTGTAGGGGGGGAGGGGAGTAGGTGAGTAGTAGTGTAGGGGGGGAGTGGAGTGGAGTAGTTGAGTAGTAGTGTAGGGGGGGAGTGGAGTGGAGTAGTTGAGTAGTAGTGTAGTGGAGTAGGGGGGGAGTGGAGTAGTAGTGTAGGGGGGGAGTGGAGTAGGGGGGAGTGGAGTAGGTGAGTAGTAGAGTAGGAGGGGAGTGGAGTAGGGGGGGAGTGGAGGGGAGTAGGTGAGTAGTAGTGTAGGGGAGGAGTGGAGTAGGGGGGGAGTGGAGGGGAGTAGGGGGGGAGTGGAGGGAGTAGGTGAGTAGTAGTGTAGGGGGGAGTGGAGTAGGTGAGTAGTAGAGTAGGAGGGGAGTAGGTGAGTAGGGGGGGAGTGGAGGGGAGTAGGTGAGTAGTAGAGTAGGGGGGGAGTAGGTGAGTAGTAGTGTAGGGGAGGAGTGGAGTGGAGGGGAGTAGGGTGAGAGCAGTAGACGAGGCGATTGGAGTGGAGAGGAGAGAGAAGGAGAGGTCTGCTCCTGTCGCAGCGGAAAAGATGCTTATCCCCAACACAAGCACAAACATACACACACACAGCCAGTCTGCAGGAAGAAAAAAAGGAGAGGTTGGGAGAGGGCGAGAGAGCGGCAGAGGCGAGTGAGTAACAGAGGTAGAGAGGGAGAGAGAGGGGGAGAGAGAGAGAGACAGAAAGACAGGGAGAGAAAGAGAGAGGGAGAGAAAGAGAGGGGGAGAGAGAGAGAGACAGAAAGACAGGGAGAGAAAGAGAGAGGGAGAGAAAGAGAGGGGGAGAGAGAGAGACAGAAATACAGGGAGAGAAAGAGAGAGGGAGAGAAAGAGAGGGGGGGGGAGAGAGAGAGACAGAAAGACAGGGAGAGAAAGAGAGACAGGGAGAGAAAGAGAGAGAGGGGGAGAGAGAGAGACAGAAAGAGACAGGGAGAGAAAGAGAGAGGGAGAGAAAGAGAGAGGGAGAGAAAGAGAGGGGGAGAGAAAGAGAGAGAGGGGGGGAGAGAGAGAAAGAGAGACAGGGAGAGAAAGAGAGAGAGGAAGAGAAAGAGAGAGAGAGGGAGAGAGAGAGACAGGGAGAGAAAGAGAGAGAGGGGGAGAGAGAGAGAAAGAGAGACAGGGAGAGAAAGAGAGACAGGGAGAGAAAGAGAGAGAGGGGGAGAAAGAGAGAGAGAGGGAGAGAGAGAGAGACATGAGCCTGAAAAAGTGAGGGAAGCGTGTCGGTGAGGTCTGGCGGAGGATAACTGGCGTATTATCACTTGCGTAGGGTGCAGCTCCCACAGGAAGTTGCTGTTTAAAGTAATGACCTACTTTCTGTTTGTGTTGCCCCCCTCTCTTTTTACAGTTGAGTAAGAACAATGGCTACAGATATACATCAGAGGCTTCATCATTACCTTCCAAACTTACAGCAGCCTTGGCTGCTACAACCGAAATACACAAACTTGCGGCAGAGACATCCATACATGCATCTATACAATACACGAGCTATAGTCTTTGAGGTTTCCAAGATCACTCTAAAATGTAAGGATCTTAATATAAAGCAAATATATTCACTTTTTTAAAAGCATATTCAATCTATGCCGGAATGAACAATAAGACACAGAGCTAAAAAAAAGCAAGCACCAAATGTTAACATATCAATAACACACTATGTGTGTTTGGTTCTCTGAGTTAGGGCTCATTTCCACCGCACTCTCTGTGTTCAGCGCGTGGCCGTATTCTGTCCGTATTCGTTTAGAATGCACGTTAACAGATTAGACCATTTCCACCGCAAGCGTGTTCTGAGCGTATTCTGTCCCTATACACACCTATTGTATACGCCCACGTGCTGAACACGGCTACGCGCTGAACAAGGCGGTGGAAATGAGCCCTTACTCCACTTCTAAGTTTTGTCACTTGTCTAAAGGTGCGAGTTTGTGTTAGTGTCTGTGAGTGTTTGTACATGCTTGCATGGCATCACATTTGTAAAGATGTTATCATCAGTAGCAGGATAGTTCATAAAATAAATAATGATAAAAAAAAAAAACAAATAAACAAAGATAGCCCTTGAACACAGCCTATAATTTAGTCTTTTTTTTGGAACTGTCCATAGTGGACCATCAGAGGATTTTAGGCTGAGGAACAGTAATGAAACAGAAACAGTGGTGTTTGAGAGATAATGACATTTAAGAACTTAATGAAGAAAAGATGAGGGAATCACTTCTGACACCCTACTGATCTTTTTTCTTGTCCTTCTCACATTCCTCCCTGACCGTCATAAAAATGCTCACACACCAGGAGACAAACCCTCGGCACTAGTCAGCAACACACACCAGGAGACAAACCCTCGGCACTAGTCAGCAACACACACCAGGAGACAAACCCTCTGCACTAGTCAGCAACACACACCAGGAGACAAACCCTCTGCACTAGTCAGCAACACACACCATCCACATAGCTAGCCTGTGATGAACACACCATGACAACACATCTGCCGAAAAGCTTGTTTTAATCCCACAGAAGTGGGCCTTTAACTGCAAAGGCTAACAGGTGCCCAGTGAGACTGCTGCAGTGATCCTGAAAGGAAACGCAGGGGCGAGTGTGGCGCAGTTCTCTCAAGCTTACCTCATGTGACTCCCCACCAACGCACACCAGCAATCTAGGTCAAAGGTCAACGCCTGAGATGTCTGCTCTCATGCATTCACTGGTAACATTTATACAATAGTGTGGGTTTTTCTCATCCGCGTGCACAATCTACAGACAACACTCACCAGTAACATGTAGTGAGGTGAGGTCTTTGCAGACCACCATGGTTAACTGCCTGATCAACTGTGATTCTATATATTTAATTTGTAAGACTTTTGTATATGCATGAAGACTTACAGCATCCATATCTTCATTAATCATCATCATCATCCTATTCCCTGTCTAGGTTCATGGACAACAGCCAAATTAGAGCTTTAAGTAAACCATACCAGTTGGATTTAACACTCACAACAATAAACTGGATGTTATGCTTGCTTTACCACTGAGCCGAATATAATACTGACATTAAAAATTACAGAACTGTCCTGTCACTTATATTTTCTCTGCAGACAAACAAGCAGGGCCCTCAGCAAGTACTTAACCCTACTTCATTGTGATCATCAGTACATCAGTGGACTGTGATGATTTAAAACTATATTTGCTGAGGAGAAACACAGGCCTACAGGACATGTGTTACCGTCATGAGTCCTTCAGTCAGTTAGGCTTCAGAAATAAGGAAAGCCGTGGTTTAACTTGACTTGGACTTGACAGAAACTAGACCGTTTTAGGCAAGTGCTGTTGAGCAAAGTCTCTGTGGACATTTTCCACTTTACTTACTTTCGTTCTGCCATTTATGCTGTAGTTTCCAAGTCTACCATTACAAAGTCTCAAGAGGTCGTCCATCCGACTCATAAGAAAACGAATCTTCTCACACCCATCTTCGTTCCCCTCGATCCACACTATCTGGTCTCCCCGTATGTCTTTAGTGGAGTCGCCTCTCTGGCTTACCAACTGTCCATCAGTGAATTTGCCGCTTTGCTGGAGAGCTACAACGTTTTCCAGTATAGCCAGCCCGGTCTCCTCACCTAGAAAATTATCAAGAAAGCAGATACCGTGTTCATTCATATTACGTGTAACTATGTCGTCCAAAGAACGTTTGTTTGTCTGACCATTATGTTTTGTATTGTTAATTATTCCGGAAACATCTGCATTCGAAATCATCTTTTCCACTGGTTCACAGCGAGGTGTAACCGAATCCTTTCTGGTTTGTGGTGATGGCTGCGGGGTTTTAGAAGTTTTTACAGATTGTGATGGGACCTTGCTCTTGTCGGCCTCTTTGCAGACCAGCTTATGCTTTCTCCAGTCCTGCTTCTGGTGGTCTTTGCTACAGTAAAATGAGTTTCGGCAGCGTCCACATTTAAGCAGGTTCTCCATTTTCCCGCAAAGTTCGCAGTACTGCTCGTCTTGATCTGGGTCCTTTTTTCTATCCTTTTCCATTTTGACTGGAAATTGCACGACCCCTTAATACCGATACTTCACGTGCATTCTGTTACAGTTAAGTTTGGAAGCAATTCACCGTCCGTCACACCACAGCATAAGACAACCAACGCCCCCCTCCCAAAGCACCGACGAATTCATCATATGCGACCACTTGTGCCTGTTTTATGTTGATATAGCTCACAAATGCGCTATAAACCCGGGCGCTTCAAATGATCTAGAGGCTTCGGATCACCCATTCCCTGTCCAGTCTAATAAGTCAATCGCATGGCGCCGCACACTTCTGAGCCCTGCACGTCCTCCCTCGAAAAAAACCCTGCCTCCTCTACGTCAGCCTTTCTACAGCCGGAGAGAGGCAGTCGCTACATTCAATCACGCAATGTGGCTATAGCCCACATGCAGAAACTCTGTTGCTGGCTGTTTTACCTCGTTCTAACCCCCAGACATTTAAGGCCAATCGCAAATTACAGAAAGTTAACAGAGGCAAGTAGAGTTGTCTGTTTTGGTTCAGTAACTGTCTATGTCAAATACTTTGCAGTCAACTCCCTATATTAATAACCCAGTAAGCCTGGTCTGCGCTAATTTATCAAAATGTTCCAGCAGGCATAGGCTAGCGTTTATAAAGAAAGGCGGCATCATTATAAATCACTTCAGCTGTTACAAATAGTTATACACCTGCATGAACTTCCGTAGACTACATGATGGTGAACTAATCACTGCCCCCTTTGGGTTACCCAAGCGCTTGCGCGTGGTCCAGAGCTTGCGCTGCAGACGGGCACTGGTTCAGGGATCCATGGAGAGGTACGGGGCGGCACGTACACACTTTGGCAAGATTCCTACGCGGAATAGTTCCTGGAGAGGCAAAGTACTGATATGAGTTATCAAAAAGGAACGCTCCTTGTAAAACTCTGGTTATTACAAGCGTCTGAGAAATGTTTAGTAGATACCATTTTGCCCTAATCACATTTGGACTCTAGCTGTCAGTGGAGGCTTTGCGCTTTTTTTAGCGTTTAAGCTATTTTCCTAGCCTGTTTATTGTTTTGTGTTAGGCCTTCACAAAGGGAACACTTTTATATGTAAGTTAAACGACACATTTCAAAGGAAAACAGCCTGGTAGCGATAATTATCTTGCTTGTCTGGAAACTCAGTTGAAATCTAAAGCTGTCAACAAGTTCACTCACCACAGTCTACAGCTAGCCAGTTTATATTAATAATAATTAATAATTAAGTAATTAATTATAATAGTATTGTCATTAATGACAATAACAATATAATAATAATCATTTTGATGGATAAAAGGTGCAATCTTCTTTTTTTCCAAAAACTTTCATGCCCAATCCAAAATCACCTTTAAGCATTGCAATTTGCAGTCATGGCCACGTTTCATATCTGTCTGTTTTTATTTATGGCCTATGATGTGTGGTCCACGCTTACACTTTAATTTTTTTAAACATTAAAATCCTAAACGTGCATGTTCTCCTGTAAGTGTAATTCTAAACGAGACCGTCCTAAAATACATTTCCCAAAATGCAATAGTTCTTTACGCATATTAATGGCGCAAGTCCTGAAATCGAAAGGTACCCGTTCCACATGCCAGAGCTGAAAAATATCAGAAACTAGAATATAACCTTCTTCGACGCATCCGTGATGCAGACCGTATCACAACAAACACGTCGTTACATTTTTTTTGCCTTATCCGTGTACAGTTTGAGAAATTCTTCCCTGGGACAAATATTTCTAAACAAGGCATTTTTCTTGTTGCATTCACAGACTGACGTTACGGATGCGACAGTTAGCACAGAAACCCACGCTAAATTGTTGTGCATTGAAAACTGTATTTTGTAAAGAGTGTTTAAGCCTGTTGTCGTCGTGTGGCACAAGTTTACAATCAAGTCATGAGTAAAAGAGAAGGTAATTTGTCGGCCCGTTTTTAATGACACTGAAACGCATACTTACACTTATACATTACTCGGTTCGTTAGTTGACTGACTTGCTAGCATGTTTACATACAGCATATCACATACATTTCTCTGCAAAGTAACAGACCATTCCAGACGTTAATATTTTTGATCATTGGTGACTTTCTGAGTTTACAGTGAGGCCCCTAATATGTTTTTCTTAGGGGAAGGATGTCCCCGCAGGAGGAAGACCGATGGCACACAGGGACAGAAGAACGACCAACGTGACATTTCCAACATCAACCCATCTTCGGCTGTAATAGCTTCCTTCAGAGGTACTGGTCCAACTTCAATGTACAGGACTTAGCAGCTACCCATCAGGAGTTATTCAACCATGCTGGAGTTGATTCCTTAAATGTATAAACTGTAAGGTAATAAAGAGTGGCAACTGAAACGATGAGATAAAAATGGACCATGGCTAGACCATAACAACTATATGTATAGCATTTTCTGATCAAGAAGGCCCAAGTTGACAGTTCAGACAGTCATGTTTTTTTTTGCCAGATGTTGTGTTATCTTTTGACCGAAGTGTAATAGTGAAAGCAAGCACCAGCTTATTCCTCTCTTGTCAGTGTTCCAGCGGGAGCTCGACACCAAGCATGACAAGCACGAGCGGCTGGTGAAGATAAGTCGTGACATCACCATCGAGAGCAAGAGGACTATCTTCCTGCTTCACAGAGTCACCACGTAAGAACTTGCCATGTTTAGAAGCAGAGCGAAGATCACAAACATCAGCTGGTGGTGTTTGCTAATGTTTTACAGAGTTCCCAACATGTCCTATAGCCAACACATGGGCCTAGAACACAAAGCAGGTTCAGACGCCATAGGCCACATGCTCCAAAGTTTATTAATTAGACAAAAAACAAGCCAACGTTTCGACCACAAGGTCTGGGTCAGGTCTTGTTTCTTTTGTCTAATTAAGAAACTTTGGTGCATATACATTGTGCAGACAGTTTTCTAGTCTTCTGCCTTTGTTTGGCACCTGTAAAATAAAATAATCTCTATCATAGAAATGGCCATAATAAAATAAAATGATATAAATATAATGAAATGCCCATAATAATGGATGTTTGTGCTTCCCATTGTTACAACGCATTGGCCGCCCATCCGCAGGCACAGACACAGCTATATGTTGTGATATGTGTGTCAAATGACATATATAACATAACATATAATGGAAGTGTACTACCTAAAGTAAGTCATGATCTCTTCAGTGTCCCAAATGTGGAGGAGGTGTTGGAAGAAGCAGATGTGAAGTTGGATGGCGTGCGACAGAAAATCGGTCAGATTGCTGAGGAGCTGAGAGGCGAGGACTTGTACCAGTTTCACAGAGCTTTCACACCTGGTGAGTGCACAGACATCAGCTAGAACAAGCAGAGTCAGAGATGGCAACCTGGTCCCCCATATGGGCGGACAAACACACACACACGGACAGGGTCATTGCAATACCTGGTCAATCCCTCTGGGGACCAGGTAATAAGCTTTTGGTACTCAGAACTTCGTCAGGCTATACCGTCAGGAATGAAACGTTAAAAATGAAATAATCGTTTGTGAAATGGACAGTGGGCCGGAGTTTATTCTACATTCTGAGCTAAAGACGTGTTTGGTTACCTCAAATGTACCTGTTCGTAAGAGGTGTGCAATATTATTATTATTTTTTTATTTTTTTTATTTTATATGAGTACACCAGGGGTGGCCAAACTTGTCTGCTGGTGGACCACATACAGAAAATTCTAAGCTACCAAGGGCTGATTCGAAATTAAGCAACATTTTTGATGTGTGTATTGAGAGCAGAAAACCCCTCTGCTTTACAAAATATTCTACTTGATGCTGAACCGTTTAATGGCTCATATGAGTAGATCATTATAACAACCAGTCGTTCTGTCCATGAAATAAATGATGAATAAGACTAGGCAGCGGAGCACATTATAGTGAGTGGCGGCCACAGGTCACACGGGCTGTAGTGTGGCCACCCCTGGAGTACACAGGCATGCCACATTGGAATGGAAAAACAGGACAGTCCTTGTAAAAATGGATTCTCCTGTAAAGTCTCTGTAACAGCAGGCATATTGAGATGGGCCACCCCATGTTGCTTGCTATATTGGCTAAAGGCATCTGTAAGTTGGTCAGTTGGTCAATCAGTGCATCGGTCTGGTACATTGTAAAACCCATTAGTCAATGAACGAATCAGTCAGTTTCCATTAGATATTTATTCCACTTTTTCTTTGTTGTGGAGATTGTAATATGGACATTTTGCTCTGTAGATTTCCAGAGGTAAATGCCAATGATCTTTATGTATATTCATATACATTGACAGATTTATGTGTTTTATATAATAAATGATACCGCATTTAGTTTCCATGCAGTTGGCTGGTGTAGCATGTTCGTGTAGAAAACGTTCCAACATCTAAAAACCCCAAAACGCTGTATTGTGTTACTGGTATTATGCAGATTCACACGATTAAATACAGACCAGACCAGTCTCCCCCCACAAAAACGGCACCTCTATCTGTGTTTTCCTTCTCATTATTAACTGATATGAAAGTTATTTTCAGGGAGTTCCCACTTCGCATATACATCACGCACAGCCATCACAGAGCTGATATAACACGACTGAAACAACTACAGATAAAGCTCCCTCCTTACCACCATATCAGCATCTTTTTTCTGTTCTCTGCAGTGGAGACTTGACGTCTGCTGGTGTTTCAGAGGAAGCTATCAAGGAGGGAGGGGAGAGGGAGGGGGGTGAGCGTTTTAGCTGATATGATGGCCTGCTAGTGGGAAGTGCCCTTTTAGATTAGGGGCTCTGGGAAGTCACTCATGCATCCTCTGGCGACGTGACCAGCTCCACTTCCTATCAATTAGCCTCTGTTAAATAAAATGTATCATCTTTTTTCGATTGTGGAGGGAGCTGTGTATGTGTGCTCTCACATCAGAGCTGATGAAAACAGGCCTGGAAGGCTCTGGGTTTAATGTGTTGTTTTTGCAGGCTGGGCCATTATGGTTATTGCTGGGTCAAATTTGACAGTAATTGCCACTGATATGTGGAGAGCTTTGATGAGGGCACCAGACGGCCGACAAACCCTGTTTATGGCGTCGTGTGATTCGTGCAGGTTGGAACAGTCTTTGGTCCTAGATAAGGCCAGTCATGTTTTCAAACATGGGAACGTGCTTTCTCGTGTGTTAATAATCTCACATGCTGTATGGGTGTCGCCACTCTTGCGGTGGACACTGCCATGGGACAGCTTTGTGGATGTGCACTTGTGCAGCCTTCAGCCATGTTAGGTCTGTTTGTACCTCCTGCTTGTACCTCCTGGCTAACTTTTACTTTCACTCAACACACTGGGTTTTGTTGGAGCCTTCTCAAAGCAAAGGCATGCGGTGACAGACGTTGCCTCCATTTGCAGTCTCTATGTGTTGCTGTTGTGAATGAATATCAAAAAAAAGTGTGAAGGTCATTGATACTAAAGAGAACAGTCTCTGCACATAGCACCATAGCATCGGGCACATTGCTTGGCCTGCACCTGTCCTCACTGAGGTGGGAGAGACACTAGAGAGATACTTTCTTTTTACACAGCAGCTCTGCAGCGCTGCCACATTTAAATGTGTGACCTATGTGCCAATCTCTGGGCTCCAGGGAGATGGTGTGACTGACGTGCTGATGTCTGGGCTCCAGGGAGATGGTGTGACTGACGTGCTGATGTCTGGGCTCCAGGGAGATAGTGTGACCTACGTGCTGATGTCTGGGCTCCAGGGAGATGGTGTGACTGACGTGCTGATCTCTGGGCTCCAGGGAGATGGTGTGACTGACGTGCTGATGTCTGGGCTCCAGGGAGATGGTGTGACTGACGTGCTGATGTCTGGGCTCCAGGGAGATGGTGTGACTGACGTGCTGATGTCTGGGCTCCAGGGAGATGGTGTGACTGACGTGCTGATGTCTGGGCTCCAGGGAGATGGTGTGACTGACGTGCTGATGTCTGGGCTCCAGGGAGATGGTGTGACTGACGTGCTGATGTCTGGGCTCCAGGGAGATGGTGTGACTGACGTGCTGATGTCTGGGCTCCAGGGAGATAGTGTGACCTATGTGCTGATCTCTGGGCTCCAGGGAGATAGTGTGACCTATGTGCTGATCTCTGGGCTCCAGGGAGATAGTGTGACCTATGTGCTGATCTCTGGGCTCCAGGGAGATGGTGTGACTGACGTGCTGATGTCTGGGCTCCAGGGAGATGGTGTGACCTATGTGCTGATGTCTGGGCTCCAGGGAGATGGTGTGACTGACGTGCTGATGTCTGGGCTCCAGGGAGATGGTGTGACCTATGTGCTGATGTCTGGGCTCCAGGGAGATGGTGTGACCTATGTGCTGATGTCTGGGCTCCAGGGAGATGGTGTGACCTATGTGCTGATGTCTGGGCTCCAGGGAGATGGTGTGACTGACGTGCTGATGTCTGGGCTCCAGGGAGATAGTGTGACCTATGTGCTGATCTCTGGGCTCCAGGGAGATGGTGTGACTGACGTGCTGATGTCTGGGCTCCAGGGAGATGGTGTGACTGACGTGCTGATGTCTGGGCTCCAGGGAGATGGTGTGACTGACGTGCTGATGTCTGGGCTCCAGGGAGATGGTGTGACTGACGTGCTGATGTCTGGGCTCCAGGGAGATGGTGTGACTGACGTGCTGATGTCTGGGCTCCAGGGAGATGGTGTGACTGACGTGCTGATGTCTGGGCTCCAGGGAGATGGTGTGACTGACGTGCTGATGTCTGGGCTCCAGGGAGATGGTGTGATGGTGTGGAGAGTGAATCTGTTTGCCTGTATTTAGCAGTGCAGTCCTAGCAGCATCAGCATCAGTGCAGTCCTAGGAGTCACATCCAGTGGAAATGCGTTACAGCAACTGAGGAGGGTTTTTCTTAAGAATTAATCTGGGATTCCCTTACAAGATGAAATTGTAACTGTCAATTATCACTGTCGTGAACAATTTACTGCATCCTGCCATCACGAACGTGGCATTTGTTTGAAATCTGATGGATAACTGGTGAATTCAGAGCCATTTGGGCTTTGAAAGCAACTACATCTACAGTTATGGTAGAGTATGTTGTAGGACACTGCAAGTGTGACCTGTCGGCTACTGCTACACGTCGTAACACAAACATAATTTGTAGTGTTTTGCTTCTCAGACAAACCGCAGAGATCCTACTCAAGTTGGCACACTTAGCAATCACTCTTCTAGCTGATCGTGGGAGGCAAAGGGTACGGCAGAAGTGCTGTTCACCGCGTTAGGAGTTCATGTACCATGGGAACGATTTTGTAAGCAAGGCTCAGACAGGCCCTACCCCTTTTGTGATAAGCTGTTTCAGATCAACACAAGTGGATACAGAGTGCCGACACGAACATCAGACAAAATAACCTTACCGTGTAAGAACACAGTAATGCGATCTCAGTTCATCAGTCCTTCACATACACTTTAGCCTTTAACCCCTGACAGATGCTGCTTAATACTACATGTAGTTGTACTATGCTCCTAGTCAAAGTGACTGTCTGTGCAGCAGGATGCTCATTACCTAGATGTTGGACTTGAAGATTTTCTTTCTTTTAGTTTCCATGGAGACCTTAACTTCATCTTAATGACGATGTGTGGGATATGCATATCACTTCATGCCTCATATTGACACCCATAGAACAGAGGTTGCCGTGGAAACCACCTACAGTAGCCTTATGGGTGCAGTCTGTTTATTTTTTTTTAAATGTTTCAGTGTAGCACTTTGCTCGCTTTAATTCCATGACCTCGGTTATTCACAACCACAGCAGATTCAGTCAGGCGAACACCACAGGGCTGAGGCTAAGCTAAGGACAGTAGTGTAACAGTTAGCAACTTATCTGGAGTCTGGACCGCATACAGCACCCAGCCACTGAAAACGGAGAGTGTTGAGAGCCATTGTTCAGATAGTGAGCGCAACAAGGATTGCTATGACGGTTGGGTCGACGGGACACTGAGGTCAACTGCTGGTCAGCACTTGGCTGGACCGAGCCTCCTTTTCTGGACCTTTCAATGCACCCAGGCCAGGCAATGGCAGGCGCCAACAGTTTAATGACGGCTGACTTTATCAGTGTCCGGCCTCAGTGTTGGCATCCAGGACCCTGGAGTGGCAGCCAATGAGACTGCAAGCTAACCACGTTTCCGCACGCACCAAATGTGACCTCTCCAGAGAGAGGTAGAGCGGGAGAGAGAGGTAGAGCGGGAGAGAGATGTGATTGGCCACTCCAGAGAGAGGTAGAGCAGGATAGAGATGTGATTGGCCACTCCAGAGAGAGTTAGAGCGGGAGAGAGAGGTGATTGGCCACTCTGATCATGCAACACCAGGAGCAAAAGCATTAAACACTGATCTTTCATGTTGGCTCCAAGTTGGATATCTTCCAGTGGAATGGTGCCAGTCATTTGGAGAGCGGAGCCTAAGTGTTATTAGAGGACAAAATGTCCCTTTGGCCGTTGTCTGTTGGGTGTTGAGCAAGGATTATGACTGATGGGGTGATACCTGTAGCCACTGTGCTTTGCAAAATGCAAGTCCAAATGGAAACTGGTAGTCCTATTTTGTATTCAAAGCTAACAGAAATGCAAGTACTTAACTCAGATCTTGCATTCAAAATGAGCTTTACATGCAGGTTATTGGTGACACAAAACATTGGTAAACCTACAGTCCTGCTGTGTATGAAAGTCATGTGATGTGTCATGTGATACCTCCTCAGCCATCAATATGAAACGATCCTCCCCAGATATTCGAGTGTTGTTTGGACAGTATGTGTGTATTAGCTTAAATAAACCCTCTGAAGAGACACACGTGCGCAAGGATGCCGCCGTGTCCTCTTTGACATATGCATATGGCTTTGATGGTTACAGCGCATGGGCATTGCTGTGACATTGCTGTGGCATGACATTGCTGTGGCTGTTTAGGCTCCCAGTCATTGGCCATGAGCACTGCACAAAGACAGACGGTGAAGAGTGTAGAAAAGGTCGAGAATGAGTGGGATTAAGGCCTTTAATCCTTTGTAAACTCTTATTAGCTGAAGTTGACGTGTGTTTGAGAGATAAGGATCCCTTTGATGTTGATTGCAGTGGTTAAAACTCAACCACAGACCTGTAGTTTTTTGTTGGCTGCATAGATTTAACATGTTTACTGCCATGACTTTCTGAACTGTGTTAGTTGCGTGCTTCATCTTCCTCAGGTCTCTCACGAAGAACTCAGTGACCCTCTAATTAGGACTTTTTAGACTTTGTTTCTTGTGTAACCCTGAAATAGTGTCACATTTCCAATTTGTTTTCCGAGTTCTGCCATTGTTGAGTGCCAGCAAAGTTTCAGAAAGAAAAATGGTGTAGGTAGCAATTGTTTCTTGGCGTTTCCATAATACAAAAACCTTACGTTTACATGCGCCTGTGCGAGTATGGTTTGAGAAGTGGACCTGTGTGATGTGGTGTTGCCACCATGCGTGTGTTATTTTATCACACCTCCTTCCTGTGGCAGGCATCCAGGAGTACGTGGAGGCCGTGTCTTTCCAGCACTTCATCAGACACCGCACCCTCATCAGCCTCGAGAAGATCAACGCCCGCCTGGTGTTCATGAGGGCCCACGGGGCCGAGGACAAGGTATCTCTCCCCACACCGCTTACCTGTGCACACAGCAAACACACAGGCCAAGGTATCTCTCCCCACACCGCTTACCTGTGCACACAGCAAACACACAGGCCAAGGTATCTCTCCCCACACCGCTTACCTGTGCACACAGCAAACACACAGGCCAAGGTACCCATCCCCACACCACTTACCTGTGCACACAGGAAACACACAGGCCAAGGTATCTCTCCCCACACCGCTTACCTGTGCACATAGCAAACACACAGGCCAAGGTATCTCTCCCCACACCACTTACCTGTGCACATAGCAAACACACAGGCCAAGGTACCCATCCCCACACCACTTACCTGTGCACACAGGAAACACACAGGCCAAGGTATCTCTCACACCGCTTACCTGTGCACACAGGAAACACACATTATCCATCCCCTCCACACAGAAAACACACACTATCCAACGAGAAAACACACGAGACAGTTGATGAAATGTGATTTCCCTTATGTAGTGTGTAGGGCACTGCACACACGAGACAGTTGATAAGTAAACATTGTGGGCGGAGACACAATCTCTGTCGCACGCAGCACTTTAGGCCTTGTATTTGCTTAAGCACTTCAGCACACTATAACGCTGGTGTCCACAGAACAGCACAGTAGGTACAATGTGCAGGAGAAACCAAGCTGCTGCATAAAGACACGCGTGTTGTTTTGTCTCCTTGAGTTCAGTCTTCACTCTTTTTTTTTTTTCATATTATACATTATTGCTGCTTTTTCACCTGTGCATGTTCCTCTTTGATTTTTTGAAAGCAATATCAAGTAGTTTTCATCTTCGGTTGCCCTTCTGGTTGGAAGCGGAACTATCTCTCATTCAACTACAGAGAGACGGTCCGCTCCTCCACTCCTCCAGACTTACTTAGTGCGGTTACAGCCCATGGAGGGCGGCAAAGCCAATTCAGAAGTGCCTGTTACTCAGTTACAAGTTGATGAACCACTGAAACGATTTTAGAAACATTATTTTAAGGTTGAAAAAGGTGTAGTGTTGCTTTAACACTGATGCTTCACCCCAAACTCCCATCATGCATTTTGCTTATGCAGCTCGCCATCTGTATTCTTTCTTTATCCTCATACACAAACAACCCTTTTTTCTGACCTTCTTTCTCTCTCTCTCTCTCTCTCCCTCTCTCTTTCCCTCCATCTTCTTTTTCTCTCCATCTCTCACACTGCCTGTTTACTTCCGACAAGAAGTGACTACGTTTTTAACAGCACTCGCACGCTGCTTATCAGATGGGCAGGAGTCGCTATCTCTCTGCCTGCTATTTTGGGCCAGTGACCACGAGATGCTGCACGCCGCACTGACAAGATGCTTTGGGGGATTGCTGTTCGGCCACAAGCCAAACAGTCGGGTATATTTTGGATGCCAAACAGTCGTATATTTTGGATGCCTCCTCTACGTGCCTAGTTTAGCAGGAGCACCAACATCTTTTTTCTTCCTTGTTTGTTTTTGTTCTGTGGCGTAGATGTAATCTGTATGAAAATAAGCTGTGCTATGCTATGCTGTGCTATGCTGTGTTTAGGCAAAGATCTCTATGAAATACCTGAGGGAAGAAAGGAGGATCTGAGACTAAAAATAGGCCAATCCATGTTGTCCCAACATTTCTCTTTTTTATTGTCAGGGTTAAATAAACATGATGAAGAAATATCAAACATTAAAGCCACAGGATAATTGCATATGTTCATGTACAGTCAAAAGTATAGAGGAAGTTGTCATGTTTGATACTTTGGATCAGTTGGGTAAAGTTTTCTTTTCTTTACACAGGAACTAATCAAAAGACAATTAGATTTTTTGTTAACGCTTTCTTTTAGGGTCTAATAATTACAAGGTATTTACTAGTAATGACATGTAATAGTCCTACACATGAAATACTAGCACTATGATAAATCTGTGGCTGTGTTGGTGCACACAGTGGATATCTGTGGCTGTGTTGGTGCACACAGTGGATATCTGTGGCTATGTTGGTGCACAGTGGATATCTGTGGTTAGTTTGGTGCACAGTGGATATCTGTGGTTAGGTTGGTGCACACAGTGGATATCTGTGGTTAGTTTGGTGCACACAGTGGATATCTGTGGCTAGGTTGGTGCACACAGTGGATATCTGTGGTTAGTTTGGTGCACACAGTGGATATCTGTGGCTAGGTTGGTGCACACAGTGGATATCTGTGGTTAGTTTGGTGCACACAGTGGATATCTGTGGCTAGGTTGGTGCACATTGGATATCTGTGGCTAGGTTGGTGCACACCACAAAGATTTCTGGACAATATGTACTAACCTAGCCACAGATATCGCTACTGTGTGTATCAATCTAACCACAGATATCTCGGTAACTCTCAGGACTTCAGGTTTGACATCTCGTATTTACCCAACCTAATTGATAAGTACACCACAAAACCTTTGAATTAACCATGTCAGTACCAGGTAAATATGGACTGTAAAAGGAAGGGTTAGAGATTTTATTTGGCATTCAACACAAACTAATCTAACTCTCATTTTGCATCCTCCTCACCAGAGCGAGCAGGTTATACACCCCGAGCCTCTGTCGTATCCTCCTCGCCAGAGCGAGCAGATTATACACCCCGAGCCTCTGTCTTATACTGTATCCTCCTCGCCAGAGCGAGCAGATTATACACCCCGAGCCTCTGTCTTATACTGTATCCTCCTCGCCAGAGTGAACAGGTTATACACCCCGAGCCTCTAACTGTCTTATACTGTATTCTCCTCGCCAGAGTGAACAGATTATACACCCCAAACCTCTAACTGTCTTACACTGTATCCTCCTTGCCAGAGTGAACAGATTATACACCCCGAGCCTCTAACTGTCTTATACTGTATTCTCCTCGCCAGAGTGAACAGGTTATACACCCCGAGCGTCTAACTGTCTTATACTGTATTCTCCTCGCCAGAGCGAGCAGGTCACGACCTTGCGGCCCAATCCTCTAACTGTCGTACTGTGCCCCTCTGAGCAGAGCTAGGTGGTCATACACACCAATCCTCTAACTGTGTCGTACTGTCCTCCACAGCAGAGTGACGAGGTGGTGACGTCGCAGGCCGAGCCTGGCGTGCTGACGTTCCAGGTGACGCCCACGGACTACCTGCTGGGCGTGGCCGACCTGACGGGCGAGCTGATGCGCATGTGCATCAGCAGCGTTGGCAACGGCGACATGGACACGCCCTTCCAGCTGAGCGGCTTCCTGCGGGAGGTGCACGACGGCTTCTCCTACATCGGCAACACGGGCCCCTACGAGGTCTCCAAGAAGCTGCACACACTGCGCCAGAGCCTGGCCAAGGTGGAGGACGCCTGCTACACCCTCCGCGTGCGCGGCTCTGAGATCCCCAAGCACATGCTGGCCGACGTCTTCTCCAGCCGCGCCGTGCTGCTCGACCCCGAGGAGGGCGTGGCCTAGCCGCTGCCACGCGGTCCGCGCAGAGAGCTTCGCCCTGCTGGGGGGGGGGGGGGGAGGTTATTCTGGAAGGAAGGGGAGGTATGCTAATAAGGGGGTGGTTAGGTGACAAACCAGGTTTATTTAACGCAGAGGTAGTCGTGAAGCTGAAAGAAGAAGAGCTGCTTGGTATTTGTTTAGTTGAGAGAATGAAGCCCTAGGCTCTTCTGCTAACGTGTTTACAACTGCCTGTGGAATAACTAAACCGAGTTAACTGTCGCTTAACCACCTCTGTAGTGTTCCCTCCTCCCATACCTGGGTGTCCTAACCCAGCAAGTGGTAAAGCCCCCAGAAGTGGAGTTTTGTGGCTGTATCCTCCTAGTAGAACAGAGCCAGCTGGCCCTTCAGTTAGGAGGCTTGCCACTGACTCTGAGTGAACTTGTCTGGTGTAGTTAGTAAGCCATGCCCTTGGAGTACCCCCCTTTGCCACTGTGTTCCTCTGCATGTCAGGGGCACTCACGCATGCAGTCCCCTGGGTGTACAGTCAGGTGTGTGTTCTTTAGTCCTTACCTTTTGTTGTTTTGTTTGGGAGGGTGAAGCTCTAGTCGTAGGTGGTCTCCAGTTAAAGGTGGAGTCTTTGTTCGCTCTGTTGGAAAGTGGATCTGTTTGCTTGTAGCAAACAGCTGTTTGATACGATGATGTAAATGTGATTTATTTTGTTCCGTTTATTGGTTATGTAATGTGCACTGTAATGCAGCAAAGATATGACTTTTTAATAAAACATTTTGGTTATAAATGCTATTTGCTGATTTGTTTTTTCTTGTAGTGTTGTAAGATTTGTTTGGGGATATTTGAGACAAAGAGAATTTGTGTGTGTGTGTGTGAGAGAGGGAGAGTGTTTGTGGTTGTTCTGGTTGCTCCTTTGCTTCTGATTCCAGGTAGGTGCCGCCATTGTTCTCCTAAACCACTGGAGTCAAGTTTGTGGCTAGAATGGGCTAGAATGATTTGTTAGAGTACGACATCTAGTGGTGAAAATCATTTATAGCAATCATTGAAATAATATGCACAAGTCCTGACCAGATGATGAAACCGATCAAGTAAGTGATTTTGGATGTTAAACATTTCAGGCATTAACTAACAGTGGTATCTACAATCCGCTCAAGTAAGTGATTTTGGATGTTTTGGGATGTTACAGATTTCAGGCATTAACTAGCAGTAATATTTACAATCTTACTCAGACTCAGAAAGATGCAGAACCTAATTATGTAATTAAAAAAGAATGAATGTCAAACTGTCCTGCATTATGTATGGTCACATCAAAAATATACAGATAAAAACAAACAAATAGAAAATGAAAGCTGTAATGCTTACATTATAACACATTACTGTTGTCCCTTATGATTGTCAAGTGTATGCGGTTTTGGATCCAACTGCAGTCTGACTGTGGAGTGTTTCCCTTTCAGAATTACTGTTGTGCTCATAGCAGGTCAATACTCACGCTGTTGTAGTGGATTTATTTGAATATACTTTCCACCTGCCATGTTCTTCTCAAGTACAAGTGACATAAAGCTGACAACAACAGTGTTGCCTCTATGTCTTATCACCACTCCACAGGCAGCTTTGTGAAATGAACAGATGTTTGGAAAGGGAACAACTAATCTGTTTGGGTAGTCTGTGTGTTGGGTAGCTGTGCCGTATACTGTCACAGGTGTTCATCACCACCACAACACATTATATTTCATGGAGACAGAACAGAACACATTACACTGGGTATGACTAAAGTCCTCTGAACACACCATATTCGGAGTTTTGCCAGCCCCCTGGTTACCCCACCCCCCACTCTTTGCCATGGGGCCTTTGACACTCAATTCTCTTCCTGGTGCCCCCCTCCCCTCCCAGTGGTCTGTTCGATTATGGCTCAGTCTCAATCTAAGTTTGGCAGACACCTGTTTAGACATGGCCTCGAAAAGCCATCAAGAGTCGGGAGCAGAAAAAAGGAAAAAGAAGAGACAGCGAAATGAAGCTCAGGTAAGACAGTGTTTTAAATTAATAATAAAACAAATGTGCTAGCCCTCGCCAGGCAATAAACTTACAGTCAACAAACTTTGTAACGTTAGCTCCTAGGCAACTAGCCATGTAATGTTTAGACTGTATTAATTACAAGTGAATCAGTTGCAGTGAGTTGCAGTTACAGTGAACACAGTTAACAGTTCAGACTGTGTTAACAAATGATTAAAGTTGTAAATGACTGATGCTATCTAGCTAGTTTACGTTGTGGATATGAACATGAATTATGAATTACTGAAAGCAATTCATCATGGTCACTTGACTGTTTTGAGTTAACGTTCGAGTAAGACTAGCGCTTCCCTTCCTGAGGTTGCTAGCTAGCTAGCTATGCTATTTCTGATTAAGCTTAATTTTCTAGTGTTAATTATGTCACCTTGTTTTAAATTGCGTCCTTGTCTTCGTCTCGTGACGAATGCTCTATTAGTTTTTGTTATTAGGCCTATATTATAGTGATTCAGAAACCATTTTGTTAGTCAAGTTCAGTGTAAACAAAGATTCTGCCCTATAGACACGTTGAATGTAACTGTTTGGTAAAAAATGTCAAGGCGTGACCGGTTATGGTCAAAAATTAATAAAGTTTTTATTTTTATTTCGCATGACACTGCATTTCAGGATATCTATAAACATGTATTTTTATTCAAGTAAATGGTTCTCGTCTAATGACTGTATATATACAGGCTATGTTCTCGTCGGTTTTCAGGTTTATAGGCCAAGGGCGACATCTGTTGGTGAAATTGATGAAAAGAATCAAGCTTACAGTTATGTAGATTTTCCCCCTTCGTATTCATATCATATCAAATTCCACACCACACAGTGACAAGCCCTGTCACTGAGAGGCCATCAGCAAGGGACACTGGAGACATGTGTGCCCCCTCTATATGATCCTGCTTTATTTGCTCTATTAACTTTAATGTTTGGTGTGTTTGTTTCAAAAATAAAGTGAATGGCACTGATCAATTCTGAAGTATTGTTCATTTTGGGGGGGGGGGGGGGGGGGGACAAAGCATTTGTGCTTAGGGCACCCAAATGGCTAGCAACGGCCCTGCATATGCTTTAGAGTCAGATGATCTGACGGCGCGCTCAGCTTCCTGCCTGTGGTCACTCGCTCCCCTGATCCCGAGCCCTCAGGCGTCGTGACAATCAGTGAGCTGGTCAGCAGACCTTGCTTGGTGCTGCGCTGTGCGCCTCCACATGAGGGATGCTCTGTCTGTCTGTCTGGGCGGGGGGTGGGGGGGGCG
Source organism: Coilia nasus (assembly GCA_027475355.1). NCBI lineage: Eukaryota > Metazoa > Chordata > Actinopteri > Clupeiformes > Engraulidae > Coilia > Coilia nasus. Next base: position 33,796,521 of record CM050204.1, read on the forward strand.
ATGTGTGGCAGGGCTGCAAACAAAGGCATGCTCTGTTTACTAAGTGCAACTGCCTCTGTTTACTAAGCACTGCTTCTGGAGACATTCAGTCAGAGGACTTCAGTCAGAGGAGTTGGGCTGGAGGGGCTTGAAAGGGTCACTAACCGGAGGGAGGATGTGCACATGGCTCATCTGTTGCTGTAGACTAATGATTTGAGTTCTTGCAAAATGTGGGACTTTCTTTCTCACTTCCTCGCTTATACTTAAACCCAATAAAGAGGAATCTAGTGGTAATTTCGGACTTTCGAAATATCCACTATAAAGTCTGTTATGTTTTGTTATTATTTCAATTCTTTGTGGCACGGTTTTTGGATTTGATGGGTCCTATGGTGTATTGGCGTATGGTTTTCACCAAATGATTAATCAAATCTGAACAGTAGCCTAGTCTACAATTTTGCAAAAGTTTATAAAAATAGTGGACACTGAGCATGCTACCCAATCGCTGGAGGATGTCAGTTTCAGTGTAATTTTAATGGATTTCCCGTGCAGCCAGTGAGGAGATGGCTGCGAGGAAAGCGGAGTCAAATTCCAACACACGTAGGAGGAACTCCCACTTTATGACCACGACACATAGACACATAACGGACCAAAGGGCAGAGGGCTGCCCTCTCCCGTCTAACGAATACAAGATCAGTCATCAAATTAGAGCAACGGTGCGCGTCGCTGTCACCGGCGGTTCACCGAATTCTTCTTTTGCTTTCGGTCCGTCACTGTGCTGCTTGACAGGTTTGATTTTGACCGACGTGTAGACCGAGATCTATGCTATCGAAGTGAATAGTCGTGACTTTATACGTCATTATTTTTAAGGCTTTTTTATTGTCGGACAACTCTAACAGGAGCCTTTTACGGAGTCTTTCGACACTCCATCGCCCTTGCCACGTTTTATTTTCCATCGGGAGACGCAAACGAATTCTTGATTTTATGGGAAAACTGTAGCCTACTAACGGAAATGAGCTCAGTGGCGTAGTTCCAGTTGTTCACAGCACGACTTTTCCCACCCCGCATCATGCCAGTGGAGGATTCCGCTGAAGAAAACGTAAAGGTCTTCTAAACCCTTTGTCGAGATGTTCGCCGGGATGGTCACACTGGAATGCCAAAGCACACTGATGGCAAACAGCGACGGCGTTCACTGTCGCCGGTGTACCCCACTACTGGATGGTAATACTTTTATCTTTTACCCTCGCCTGTATTCCTGTAAGTTTTGCAAACATGCATCTTCGGGTACCAATGTCAATACGCACTGCATAAAAGAGATAGCATGGGAGGATCTCAGTCCGTCAGTTTAACCGGTGTAAAATACTTATAAAATATAAAATATTTAGGCCCAATGCGGATAGCCTCAATAATAAAGTTGCGTACAGTGGGCTACAAACGACGGCCTTTTAAACATGTACATTAGTCTCGCCTAAACTGACATACAATGGAAATCACAGTGTGATTACGGCTCGTTTTATCTTCTCGAGGGTTCAGGTACAAAATTATAATAAATATCGACAGGAAACAATGTAAAGCCCACTTGATTTGATTTCATATGTCCGTGTTTTAATAAGGGGACCGATGTGCACAATAGTTTTTTTAATGTTGTTTATTTTACTTGTCGTGTGGGATATAGGCTTTGACATTTTTTTCTGTGTTTGTACAGTTAAGGTCACTAAAAGTGAATCAATACATTTTATCGGTACATAATACCCTGCATGGTGTTATGTAGTTCAGCAGTACTGGACAGCTGGAACAGACAGCATCAGAGCAAAATGCTTTTTTAATCAAAACAGTTGAGAAATTCTCATGGTTTTGGAGACAGCATATGATCTTTCCAATGACAATACACATCAGGGCCCCATAGCCGAAGCTTGCTTTCAGAAATAATGTTATTTCTACTTCCAGCACTGCAAGCATACATAAACAAAATCTAAATAAAAACACATTCCAGGTATAATTGCGTTTTTTTCCAGAAATAATTTTACTTTGATGTGATTTCAAGGGGGTTTATCCAAACTAAGTATTACTGTAATTGAACACTGCTTCTCTCCAAGGTGAAACCAAATCGTGTTGTTGTGAGTGACATGTTGACTGCTGTGGATTGAGAGGGAACCTGAGACATTATGGGAGATGCTGGCACATCCTCAGCAAGTGAGGAGATTAGGGTCAGCAGACTGTCAGGCCCACAGGTGCCTGCAGTCAACTGGCCTTACCTGACACACAAAATGCTGTTCTGAACCATCTACAAGTTAATATTATAGACAGGCAGACAGACAGATACACAGATACATAGATAGACAAACAGACAGACAGACAGACAGACAGACTGACTTCCATTCAGACAACAATAAAATTAGGTTATACAAGTCGTTATTTATTGTACTGACCCACCTGACTTCTGATATGGACGAGAACATAGATGCCAAAAAGGGAACCTAAGCAAAAGCATTTCACACAGTGCAGTGGTATGTAATGCGTATAATGCAGGTACTGGTCCACTGATAGCAATCAGTGCGATTTGCTAGCCACCTGTACTGGCCACCTGTATGGCAGTGTCAACTCGAGGTGCTTTTGTGTCTGCAGTCACCACGGTGCTCAGCTGTGTCAGATGGCAGGCACAAGAGCAGTAAACGAACCCAGCCCTGCATGGGGGACTCTGTGTGGATTCAGAAACTGCTCAGCTGGTGTGTGTGTCTCTTGTGGCTGCTCAGCTGGTGTGTGTGTCTCTTGTGGCTGGAGAGGATGTGTGCAGCAGGCAGTGCCAAATCGCCAACGGACGGACTTCCATTGCCAAGTTAAGACTCTCACTCAGCATCGAACACACAGATTGTAACAATGTGCCGCTTCTTACCAACACAATTGACCAGGAAATGAGAAATAAATCCTTTCCTAAAAGTTTAGCAGCTCTTCGAGGAAAACCAGACAGCTATTTTTGTTGATTTTAGTTTAATGTGATTTTGGTCTGCTTAGACATGGACCTGGTCAGTTTAAACAAGGGATCAGGAGAGGAAGACAAACAGATTCAGAAAGAACAGAGGACAGAGAGGGAGGCGGTATCCCTGTGCCCCTCGGCATTGTTTCCAGAGCGCTCTGTCTTCACACGAGCTGCATCTCATGTTTCAGAAGGGAGGAGGAAAAAGTAAAGTTGCGAAAAAATATCCACTCTCACTTCCTCTATCTGCGTGGCTTTGCTGTAAGTGACAGTTTGGGCTGCTTGAGTCAGCCTGAGAGCCGAGCCACGCTCACACAAGCATGCGTGGCGGAGACAGATGCATTTGCTCCTCAAACTCGCCTCCTTCTTTACGAGCTCCTCCGCATTCCTGCGCTCTTGTGCCGAAGAACTGCCAGCAGCCAATGGGAGAGCTTGTTTCAGCCGAGAGTGTTCTCGCAGGGCCTCTTTAATCATCTAAGGTAAATACACAGCCATCTATCAAGACACCCCCCCCCCCTTCTTTGTCTCAGGCTGACTAGGTCTGCAACAGGCTATGCTTCTTACTATGGTATGCTAATACCTTTCTTTTTGCAGTCTCAGTTGTATCAGTGGTGGCAGCTACCATTACTCATGTTTGATGTACATTTGAGCAATACATTCTAATGCAAATTATGAGTGTGCAGCAAGTCATTTTGGGAATTCGTATGATGGTTGTCAAGCATAAGGTAACAGTGTAACTGTCATGTCTGCCTAGTGGGGTTTCTGGTCTAGAACAAGGCCATTTTGGGGTGATATTGGGAATTAGAACACTGTTGAGTTCTTGGTGAAACAGAGTGGACAGCTCTACACTGCTGCTAACTAACGAGTCAGCAGTGCTGCAGACATGTTGCTCCTGTGGCAGAGGCAGGCACATCCTGTTATTAGTGGCCAGAGGCAGGCAGGCCTGTTATGAGTGGCCAGAGGCAGGCACATCCTGTTATTAGTGGCCAGAGGCAGGCAGGCCTGTTATGAGTGGCCAGAGGCAGGCAGGCCTGTTATGAGTGGCCAGAGGCAGGCACATCCTGTTATGAGTGGCCAGAGGCAGGCAGGCCTGTTATGAGTGGCCAGAGGCAGGCAGGTTCTGTTATGAGTGGCCAAAGGCAGGCAGGGCCTGTTATGAGTGGCCAGAGGCAGGCAGGGCCTGTTATAAGTGGCCAGAGGCAGGCAGGGCCTGTTATAAGTGGCCAGAGGCAGGCAGGCCTGTTATGAGTGGCCAGAGGCAGGTAGGTTCTGTTATAAGTGGCCAGAGGCAGGTAGGTTCTGTTATAAGTGGCCAGAGGCAGGTAGGTTCTGTTATAAGTGGCGCGACTTCCTGTTTGAACTGCGTTGGGTGGTGACGTTTTTCACTTTCATCCTCCTCTTAACTGGAGCCAGTGGCCACACAATACGTGCGGCAGATGGGGCACGGCGCAGCTCACGTTTCACGCAGGGCTCAGATGCCGCCCAGCGAAACCCCAGATTACCCAGACTGCTCTAGGAGGCCTGTGTAACATGACACGGGGTTGCGTGCTCTGGGGAGGCTGTGTGAGAGACAGGCAGAGACAGAGAGGCAGAGGCAGACATGAGACAGACAGGGAGAGAGAGAATGATGGGGGGATGTGTAACATGAAGGGTGAGAAGGGTGGTCAATGCCCTCTCTTTGTCCGGCAGACTCCACGGGCTTCCTAAGAGGATGTTGAGAGGGTTCCGTTGCAATTAACTCCTCGCCCCTCCCCTACTCCACATTCCTTTGTGATGACATCTTTAGACAGTGTAAAGGTCGCTGGGTCATTACTTCACGGACATAGAATGTGTTATGACTACTTAATGCCTTTGTTGCTAGTCAGTAAAACCAACGGTTTATGGTAATAAATGGGCAATAACAACTGACCAGACATCTATTGACAGATTACCTTTTAAAGGAGAGATTTGAACCCGGCAGTTATTTTTGGCTAATAAAGAAAACATTTTATTGATATATTACCTTTTAAACAACAGTTTAACTGTATAGTTACTTTTAAATAGGAATGAACTATTAAATAGGAATAAACATTCTGTACTATGTCAGTCAGCCTGCTGTGTTCAGCTGGTGATCGGCTCAGCTTTTGGTGAGCCTGTAGGGTTACAATTACAACCGCCATGTTACTAAAGGCCAAACAGTGATGGTCATTTAGAAAGAGACAAGCAGAGAGAAAGGAGAGAGAGTGTGTGTGTGTGTGTGTGTGTTTGATGGAGGGGGGGTGCCACAGCTGCACACAGCACAAAGAGGCTGTTGAGACGTCCACTGTTCCCCCTCTGGCAGCATTTTCTCACAGAGTCCAAGTCCAACTTCAGTGTCTTTGTGTTTGCACAGAGACCAAGTCCAACTTCAGTGTCTTTGTGTTTGCACAGAGACCAAGTCCAACTTCAGTGTCTTTGTGTTTGCACAGAGACCAAGTCCAACTTCAGTGTCTTTGTGTTTGCACAGAGACCAAGTCCAACTTCAGTGTCTTTGTGTTTGCACAGAGACCAAGTCCAACTTCAGTGTCTTTGTGTTTGCACAGAGACCAAGTCCAAGTCTTATGTCTGTGTTTCAACAGAGACCAAGTCTTATGTCTTTGTGTTTGCACAGAGACCAAGTCCAAGTCTTATGTCTGTGTTTCAACAGAGACCAAGTCTTATGTCTTTGTGTTTCAACAGAGACCAAGTCCAAGTCTTATGTCTTTGTGTTTCAACAGAGACCAAGTCCAAGTCTTATGTCTTTGTGTTTCAACAGAGACCAAGTCCAAGTCTTATGTCTTTGTGTTTCAACAGAGACCAAGTCCAACTTCAGTGTCTTTGTGTTTAAACAGAGACCAAGTCCAACTCTCATGCCTTTCAGCGTTTGTGTTTGAACAGTCATCCATGCACCCCTAAAATAAGAACTGCCACATTAAATAAAGCAAGCAGTCACATCAGCTAGTTGAATAAGCGATGGTAGTAAGACTACACAGTGATGCTAGTAGGGGTACGCGGCTCATATGTTTGCACTGAAAGATGTAATGATGCATTAAATCAGATTGCCCTGACCGTGTGGCTTTGGCTATGTGTGTTGTGGCTCAGTATGGGTCAATAATGTGCAAAAATGACCGTGCCTGCCTGCTATGTAGCAACAGCTGGATGAGGCTCACAGTCAGACACACTGGTCATGCTTCATGTGCTTGCGAGCACACACACGCACACACACACACACATACACACGCACGCATGCACACACACACACACACACACACACACACACACACACACACACACACACACACACACACAAATCAGCCGTTGTTCCCTGGTTGGCACACTGGCAATGGCTGTGTTGGGTGTAATTTGATATGTGGGGTGCACTCTCGTATTGCCTGCCTTTGTCTTGCCCAGGCACACAGAAAGGGGGAACTCCAGCCCTGAAGTGTACAGAGTTCAGATAAAACATTCCCCATAATCAGTGGGCCAAATATTCTGTCATGAGCTCTCAGTTATGCTGTAGGGATGCTTAGATGATGGCGATACCCGCTTTTCATGTTGAATCTTGCTTTTGGTGATCAGACTCCAGCACTTAGCTCACTCCAGCACTTAGCTCACTTTTTAATCATTTTGTGTTTTGTTTTATTTTTGGTTATCCTCTATTGTTTCTTATTGACTCATTAAACCTCTTTTGTTGAGCTGAGGCATTTCGTATTTGGTATGAAAATAAGTGACAGTGTTAGCAGTGAGACTAAAATAAATGTGCTTTACTATGTTATTTCACTACAGGCCAGCAAGTAAACACTTTATAAATGTTGATGTGGCTGTTAGGCACCCTTGAGCATTTGTTTTCCGCAATCTCTCGCAGGGCGCATTAGTGAACGTCCAGTGCTGGGCAAACTGACTGCATTCAGCAGCTACAAAATCAGCACCACGAATTTGCTCTAGTCATTCACTAAATCAGCTGAGTTCAGTCAGTACCCCTCTTCAGCCAGACGGAGGAGTTAACCAGCGAAGTACCTATGTTAACCGCACAGGTAAAACTGCAGTTACTGTAACATAGTGACAACATAGTAACACAGTTAACATAACAAGTGATTTGTATTATGTGGTACTGGATTGTAGCCTCTGTTGGCCAGCATCACAGTGAACGCCACACTGCCCTGCTTTAGCGTTGATCCCTGATGTATTTGGCATGTGAATGCTAGCGCTTGTGGCTAATCGCTAATCTCTGTGTGGACAGGTGGCCCAGGTACCTCGGGAGGCGGCGTGTCCCGCAAGAGGAGCCAGCGCAGGCCGGGGTACATGAGGACAGACCTTCCCCGCCAGCAGGGCACCGGCGCTGGGGAGCAGGACGGGGCGCTTGGCCTCCCCTACGGACACCAGGAGAGAGCTGATGCCAGCGATGTCTATGGCTCGTGCACTAGCAGAGGTGACCAAATGAATGGCGTGTCACCCATCAAAGCCAAGTGCCATCGGCCAGAGCTGGTGAAGGAGTCAGCAAAACCCGTGAGCTACCAGACGAGGAACTTCACTTCCTCATGTGAAGAAAGCTGTTCAGGCCGGGGGTCGTCGAGGTCAGGCTCGCAGCTCTGCTCACTGTACAACTCAGGTTCTTCCTCCCAGACCTCCCCAGCGAAGGACACGTTTAACTCCAGCTTTAGCTTCATTCAGATGTCATTGGATGCTAGTTTGGATGGAACATTTGCTGACAGTTCACCGTCGAAAGACTGCTTAGGTCAGCAGACACCTGAGCCTCCCTCGTGTAAACGCGAATCTCCAGCACTTGACCTTGCACTGGGCAGCTCCTACAGACCCCAGCACAGAGGGCCCCAGCCTGCAATAAGGGACCAATCAGCATTGAGATCCAGCCCTTCTGACCAATCATGGGCCACTTCTCAGGCCACCAATCAAACCTCAGTCTGCCTGTCGGTCCGGGTGAGTTCAGGCTGTGAGGAGGCCCCCACATATGGGGCTGGTAGGAGTGTAGAGAAGGTTCCGGAGCTGTTCCTAGAAGGCGAGAAGTGGAGAGGTGATGAGGCCATGCCCTGGAGTGGGCGCGAGAGGATGTCACCCTCGCCGTTGTCCTCGTCCTCGGCGAACGCCAGAGAAAGCCCCCCAGACTCCGACTGCTGCTCCCTGGACACCGAGGCCACGTCGTCCCTCTCCATCGACTCGTCGGACACCGCCTCTGCATCCTCGCTGACCTCCACGACCTCGGGGTACGAGAGCACCACGCCGCAGGCCTCGGACCAGAGCTGGGACGCCCTGATGAAGAAGTATGAGGGCGCGCTGCAGGAGCGACTGCAGAGCACAAGAGCAAACACCAAGGTAATAATAGCTCAGTGCCCTGCTTCAGGACACTTGGTCCTAGCTGTTACATTAACGTTTGCCTGGTATACATTAACGTTTGCCTGGTATACATTCATGTTTGCCTGGTAAATATATAATGTTCATATTCTTGATGCATGTTCATGAAAGCACCATCTACATTTTTATCATACTGTCGATATGCTATGATCAGCACAAGTCATTTGAGTCATCGGCCAGAGCTGTGAATAGTTGAGCAACATTTCTTCAGGAAATGTTTCTTTATTTAATAAAGTTAATCCATGATAACTATAATGCAGCCATTCAGGAAAGCTTGCTTTCTTAAAGTTTGTCATCCACATAGCCACAGAGTTCATTTTGAAAAGCTAGGATCACCAAATCCTAGTGTAATAAGGAACTTACACATTACATTTATTGTATATTTAGAATATGTTGTAACCACAACTTAATAAAGTTTAGAAAAGCACAATTGTTAAAATGAGTGTATGGTAGGACTGTCTTGATTCCTGATGACGTGACTCGCTGTCAATCCAAATTAAAGTGTCTGCTAAATGCCAGCCAACCAAGCTTTGCAAAATGTGAAACTACTTCCTGATTCTCCAGGGGGTAGTGTTTGATCATTCTATACAAGAATGCGTTGTAAAACAATATACATTTTTATATTTACAAATTATATTCTTTGTACTGTTCAGATGGCTGCTCTTTAGGATGTGCCATGGTAAGGTCTTAAGTCACAAACACATGTGCAACACTGGTGTTGCTACAGCATGGCTGCCATCATGCAGGACATGGGACAGACACTCCCAGCTGTTTTTTGCCTGCTGAGTTGAAGTGAATGGAAAAGCTGCCCTTGAAAAATAAGTCACCATGGCAATATTCCAGAGAGGTTTCACAAATAGAAGCTTTGTTAAAATAATGACAACATGTCTATATTAGGTGTGTGGTGTACTCAAATGCAAGGGACATTGTTGTGTGTTATTGTTTTAGTACATTCCTGCTATGTTTTAGTACATTCCTGCTATGTGTGGTGCTAATGTCAGTCTGTCTCTATCACAGATTGAATCCATGATGTTGAAGCTGCAGAGACTTCAGCAGAAGGCCGTGCTGGATGATGACTATGATTCAGGTAAAACAGACTTACAACCTACTCATGTAGTACTTGCTAGATAAGCAGATAGTGCACAGTGGTTAGGGCCACATCTGGTGTCCATGTAGAGTATGAATCTTCAGGTGTAATTACTGACAAAAAAACTCACCTTCTGTTGAACAGGGTTCTGTACGTGACCTTGAAATGGAATGTCTGAGTTTTAGCCTTATTCCATATAAGGTCATTTAGCTCTCAGGGTGCTCTTTAAAAGTGCGGTGGAGAGAAAGTTGCTGACTGCTTTTCTTTGTGTGTGTGTGTGTGTGTGTGTGTGTGTGTGTGTGTGTGTGTGTGTGTGTGTGTGTGTGTGTGTGTGTGTGTGTGGTTTGCTTACATTGCTCATGCTCTGTCCACTAACACGTGAGAAGCATGTTAAAGCACCAGAGCTGTCCCTTGTTTTCTCTATAAGAAACCTCATGGAGACTGCTGTGCCATATTATCCCGTCAGCTTGGAATGTGACCTCTCTTAAAAGCCCCTATAAAGACACATGTGCGCACACACACATACACACACGCATTAATTTGCGCAGACACACTCACACGGACATAGGTTAACTTTTAGCTTCTGGAATCTGCAATCTCTAGAAACTATAGCGAGTAAGACAGAAACTTCACTCTATATTCAGGACTTTCAAATTCATATCTTAGCTTTATCGTATGGGAAATGTGTCCAAACCTCAAGGTACAGATGAAACCAAAAACCCCCAGACTTTGACATGTGTTTTTGATATCAACTCACCCCTCCTACTACTGAGTACTACAGAGATGCTCTGTTATGATGCATCATTAAAACCTTTGCGAATATCAAATAAGCTTTCCTCGACCTTGCTGTCTTATTAGTTAAATATTAGATTCCTTGATCAAGTTCCCAGCATATTTGCCCTATATACCAAGATGTCAGAGACTTCCTTTCAAACCAAGTCACGTTTGACCCACATTCCAGTTTTGGGCACAATCAGATGATGGGAGTCATCATTTTTAAATGGGAAGATCCCGTGACACCGATAAATTGCTGGAGGTTTTTTTTGCACCTGAGGCCTCGAACCATCTAAGGTCTATCTAACTATCTGCTATTCGTGAACTGTCTAAGGACGTAATAAGTAGGTCAGATCTGTTTTGTTTTTGCAGTCTGTCCTCCTGTGCTGTCGAAAGGTTGGTCTTGTGAGTTAACAAAAATAGCTCTTTGGCGATGTGATGAAAACACATATACCTTTCCTCTTAGTGAAATTCTATGCTGTCTAACCACTGAATGTACAAGTGTGTTTATAATGTCATCTAATAACATCATACTATGCATGTGTGGGGCTGTAAGTGCACAGCTATGTATGATACATATTTCTATTTAAGAACAGGAAGTGGTTCCAGAGCGTAGGTCGTCGGTAGGCTAAGTGCAGCCATAACATCTGTTTAAGCAGATATGATAGCATAGATGCAAATGGGGAAGGGTTAGAAGGGGAAATAGCGAGTGCTTTACTGGGTCAAATAGTAAATAGTATCAGGTGCTCTTTGAGGCCAAATGTGATTTCTGTGTGAATAGTAGTGTCATTTGTAAATAGTTCAACCTGAAACAAAAATTGGAAGTATCAGAGTGACTCAGGATGTCCTATGTTTTCCAGAGCAATGTAAGGTGGATATTTCAGCTGCATTGTATTGAATGGTGTGCATGGGGTGTAGGTGAGGAGGCAGTTATTCTCAGACAGAGTGATGCAGAACCCCAACGCTTAATGGCCTCCGCTGCTAAAAATAGTTCATCAAGGAAATAGAATGTATAAGTGTTGCGTAGCAACGTGTCCAGCTGCTAAATAACTTGTTGCAGCATATTGTTGATATGCTGTTATGATAAGTGAGCGGACTACTTGCGGAGTGATCTGAAAGAAGCACAAAACCCATTGCCATTGACAGCGGTCGTTATACTTTGTCAATGGTCATTGTACAAAAATATTTGACCTCAGAACGTAGGAGTGGCCTATTTAAAGCCAACAGGATGTTCGTCAGCATTGTAAAGAGCCGTATAATAATGTGGCATACTTACAGCAAGGGCTGACGTGAGACCCCCCCACCCCAACCCCATGTGAGCCACCTCCATGTGCATGTGATCCAGTCCAGCCCTAAGATGTGGTGATACACAAACACAGTAATTGGGTTTCTGGCCATTAGGAGCCACTCCTGTAGACTAGACTACTTTTGAGAGACAGAAGGCCTGCCAAAGCCTGTATTTGTTTGGCACAGTGTGTGTGTGTGTGTGTGTGTGTGTGTGTCTTCGTGCGCGTGTGTGTGTCTGTGAGTGTGTGTGTGCATGTGTCTTTCAGTGTGTGTGTCTGAGTTTGTCTGTGTGTATCTGGGTGTGAAAAAGAGATTGTGTGTGTGTATGTGAAATAGAGTGATTTGTCTGTGTTCTACAGTGAAGGGTATGCACTACTCTAACACATACATACACTCACTAACCCTATCTTACCACTGAAACTATTAAAAGTTTTTGTGTAGTCTCCCGAAAGGGACAGTGGTGATTAGGGACAGTGTTGATGGCATTGTACTGTTTCAAAACTGCCACCACTTACGTCAACAGTGACATATGAGCATGTGAGTGTCGTGTGTGATCAGTGAATTAACCCTGCATAATGGGGGTACTACCTGTTATGTTTTGCTTTACTTACATTAAATGTCAGTACCCCCAGTCAGTACCTGTGTGATCCACAGCGGAGCGCTTTAGGGGTACCCTACCCCCCTGTACCCCATGTATTGTGAGCTGTGTGTGATCCGCAGCGGAACGCTTTAGGGGGGTACCCCATTCCCCCTGTACCCCATGTAATGTGAGCTGTGTGTGATCCACAGCGGACTGCTTTAGGGGTACCCTACCCTCCTATACCCCATGTAATGTGAGCTGTGTGTGATCTGCAGCGGAGCGCTTTGGGAAGAAGCTGGGGGAGCTGAGCGAGGAGCGGGCGTCTCTGCAGCCGGGCCTCCCCTCCCGACACCCGGTCGTGTGCGGCCTCCTGGACCGCCTTAGCACCGCGGTCAACAGCGCCCTCCGCAGGACAGACACAGAATGCCGGATCAGCACCGCGGTCAACAGCGCCCTCCGCAGGACAGACACAGAATGCCGGTTAGTGTTGATTGATGCATGTCCTTTTCTGTTATGCATGACGTCTGACCAACATCACCTTGCCATAGTACAGTTTAGAAAATACTTTCTTAATATTTATCAGATTTGCTGCCTTATTAAACTTCAATGTTGTTGAATCATAGGCTTTTATGTGCAACTTTACCATTTGACTGAGAATCTGCCAATAACACTGTTATTGCACTGAGCAATACCACAGATGCTAATTGAAAACCAAGACTGATAATGCAAACAGTATTCTACATCTTTGCTTCATTGGTGTAATGTAGAGTAGCCTACAAGGACTGTCCACCCGTGTACACGCAAGAGTCAGTTTACAACTGTATTCATCTGCTCCGGCGACACTGGACTGCAAGAAATGCTGTCCTGTGACAACCCTGCTAAACTGTAAAGCACTTTGAGCTGCATCTTGCATGTATGAATTGTGCTATACAAGTACAGTTTATTATTATTATTATTATTATTATTATTATTATTATTATAGTAGAGATTAAGTGGTTTGTTTTCACACTGCAGTGAATAGCCGTACCAGTCGTGATATGAGGTGGTCACACACACATAAACACACACACACACACACACACACACACACACTGAAAATAGGCTTTCCAGCAGGAAGGAAGTCAGGTGGGGCCTGCTCTTGTCTCCCTATCATTGGAATGGCATGTAAGAGGTCCTGCTGTCCGCTTCCATTGTGCGTATGTGTGTGTTTGTATGTGTGTGTGCCATTGGTCGTGTGTGCATGTTTGTGTGTGTGTGAGAGCCTGTGTGTGTGTATGTGTGCTAACTTTACTGTAATGTGTGTGTGTGTGTGTGCGCGTGTGTTGTGCTTTCCTTTCTTATTCAGTCATCTGAATCCTACCCGCACATTTTGGTAGAGCAAAGCCTTCTGCTACCATATTAAAGTTTACACAGAGAGCCCCTCTTTGTCTCTGCGGAGTGTTCTGAAGCGCTACATGTTCGTGCTAAATGCTATTTTCCCTTTCTGAGAGCTTCCTGGGCCGGACTCAGCAGGACAACACAAGGGACGGCCACTGGTTTATTTTTTATTAATTATATTTTTGAATAATATCAATAGGATCCACATGGGGTTTTCATAAAGAAACAGACACCCAACTCCAACAAGACAAAAGGACTTCTCTTCTTCTCCTTCTCTTCTCAGACAATCAGCAGTTTCACTACATGCCCTACTCTACCAGTATGTGTATGCATGTGGCAAATAAATATCCTTGTATCCTTAAGGGACACGGCTGAGACGCCTGGGTTTGGTGACGCTGCAAACAGCACAGAGACTCCCCAGCAGAGGAAAGAGCTTCTGCTCCGGGAGAAACAGATCATTGAGGTGAGCTCCACACAGATCAGCACACTCATATGATGGTCTCACTGAGGTGAGCTCCAGAGATCAGCACACTCATATGATGGTCTCACTGAGGTGAGCTCCAGAGATCAGCACACTCATATGATGGTCTCACTGAGGTGAGCTCCAGAGATCAGCACAATCATATGATGGTCTCACTGAGGTGAGCTCCAGAGATCAGCACACTCATATGATGCTGTCATTGGCCTGAAACAGATCACTGAGGTGAGCTCCAAACAGATCAGCACACAGATCACTGAGGTGGGCTCCAGACAGATCAGCACACTCATATCAAGGTGTCATTGGGTTCGCAAAGAGCTGTTGATGGCACATGTACTATACTGGGCAGTGAACTGGATACTGAGCTGAATACAGAATACAGTTTGTTGGATTCTTGAGTAAAAGTTAATAATAATAAATAATAATAAAACTTTACTTGTATAGCACAGTTCATACATGCAATATGCAACTCAAAGTGCTTTACAGTTTGGCAGGGTTGTTGCAAGACAACATTTCTTGCGGTTCAGTGATGTCAGAGCACATAAATACAAAAGCAGACTGACTCTTGCATGAACACAGGTAGGCAGTCCTTGTAGGCCCTAGTCAGCAATCAGTTGTGAGCACTCTGTGTTGGGTTTTTAGTTCAAGGAGCAACAGTGGTCAAAAAGATGACTGGCTAAGGGGTCAGGATCAATAATAGCAGATTTATTACAGATTGAAGATGAAGAGTCTTAGAGAAAGCAAAAGGCCAGGTACACCAACTACGACTGAACACTAAGTCTAAGACCAGAGCAAAGAATCTTCTGGCAAAGTCTTTAAGTCGGTGATGGCGATGGCCAGGTAAAGTGCCCCGCGTGGCTTCGCCGAGGCTGATCCGTCTGATTTGAAACGATTCGAAACGAAACGATTCGAAAGCCAGGTCAGTTATAGCCATATGCAAACATACGCTAATTACCTGTAGCAGATACCCAGAAAATAGAGGTAGTGAGGCTCAGATTCAGTGGAGAATTGTTCTAGAAACTTCCATGTTGACACAACCACGTTGTTAATCGCCATATTTTAGCCGAATCATAAGGTGTTGTTTTGGGAACGCGACGACCCCACAGGGCACAAATGGTGATACCCTATACCCTATCGGCCTAATTTAGCGTGCATCAGCCTGCGCATCAAATGCAGCGCCTATACAGGACACCATGTGGATACACACAGTGTCGTGCATGAACGCTGTAGCTGATTCAGTGGTTAGGGTGCCATGTGGATACACACAGTGTCGTGCAGGAGCGCTGTAGCTGATTCAGTGGTTAGGGTGCCATGTGGATACACACAGTGTCGTGCATGAACGCTGTAGCTGATTCAGTGGTTAGGGTGCCATGTGGATACACACAGTGTCGTGCATGAACGCTGTAGCTGATTCAGTGGTTAGGGTGCCATGGGGCGATTACACTGAAAATGAGCCACACCAACACGACCCTGGGGTCGGAATATTAATTAAGACATAGCAAAGGGTGTGTGTGGCGCCACACATTCCGTCTCATCAGTACACACACACACACACACACACATACTCTACAGCAGCTACACAGACCCACTAATACTAATGATTGAACTACACAATACTGGTTAATAAAGGGAAATATATGAAGTTACCCTCATACGGAAAACCCCAGGTTTGTACATGTTGTACCACAGACATGGTAGCACAGACAGGCCTTTTGAATCAGTTCATGTTAATTCTCTATTTAGCTAAACCATGTATACACTGAGACTGAGTAGTTGATTCACAGTCAATTTGTTTATAGTGCATATGTGTTTATAGCAAGTAAATTTGGTCAGTTAATTCACTGAAGCCTGTATTAAGTGTCTCAAGTCTCTCACTTTGTCTTTCTCACAATCTCCCTCTCTCACCATCTATCACTCTGTCTTTCTCTGTCTGTTGGTCTGTCTGTTTCTCTTTCTACTGTATCTCTCCCTCTCTCCCCTCTCTGTCTCCCCCTTTCCCACTCTCTCTCTCTCTCTCTCTCTCTCTCTCTCTCCCTCCCTCTCTCTCTCGTTCTCATTCTTCTCCCTCCCTGCCTGTCTCAGTCTGAGGTGTGTGAGCTGCGTGCGCGGTTGGCTGGGCTGGAGGCGCGCAGTGCTGCGCTGGAGGAGCGTATCGCGCGTGAGGAGCAGCTGCAGGAGCTGGAGGAGGTGGAGGGCCCCGTCTTACGCAGCTGCACCCCAACACACCTGCGGCAGATGGGCCGCGCCCTGGAGGACCTGCTCACCTCACAGCACCGCACGCGCATCAGCCTCTCGCCCCCCTCCCTCCTCCACAGGTGAGGCACTCATGCACTGACCTGACCGCCCTCCAGGGGGCGACAGAAACAGCCCTGTCTAAAAAAGGGTAGTCACCAAACCACCTATTTGCAGCACCTCCAGGCAAGCAGGTGGGGCAAGGAGGGGCAGGTGAAGCTTGGATTTGGGGTTGGTTGGTGCTGGCTGTAGAGCACTGCACTGTGGGTTGTGATTGGTCAGTGCTGGCTCTAGAGCACTGCACTGTGGGTTGTGATTGGTTGGTGCTGGCTCTAGAGCACTGTGCTGTGGGTTGTGATTGGTTGGTGCTGGCTCTAGAGCACTGTGCTGTGGGTTGTGATTGGTTGGTGCTGGCTCTAGAACACTGCGCTGTGGGATTGGGGTGGGGTTTGGAGGGCACAGGTTTTTCTCATTACTGAAAATAGTTGCTCAGAGTGTGTTATTTATTACCTGCGTTTACCACCAGGGGGCAGCACTAGCCAGCGATAGCGCAGCGGTGG
>CM050204.1:33818209-33823209 GCA_027475355.1 Coilia nasus
TGTGAGTGCAGTTTTCAGCCTCATTAGTAGATGTGTGCATGGATCAAACACACACTCACACACACAGAAACACACACGTGCACACACATACACAGAAACACACACACACACACACACACACACACACAAGCACACAAACACACACACACAGAAACACACACGTGCACACACATACACAGAAACACACGCACACACACACACACAGAAACACACAACCACACACACACACACACACACACACACACACAAAAACACACACGCGCACACACACACAGAAACACACACGCGCACACACACACACACACATAGAAGCACACATGCACACACACATACACACACACACACACACACACATAGAAGCACACACACACACACACACACACACACACATGGAAGCGGAGCCCTGTGGCGTTGTGCCTAGTTCAGAGTACAGCATCACACCTCTACCCAAAGAAGTAGGACAATCACATTACAGAAAATTGAGATAGGGGGGGGGGGGGACAGACAGAGAGAGAGAGAGACAGAGAGAGTGTGTGTGAAAGAGACAGAGAGAGAAAGAGAGAGACAGAGAGAGAAAGAGAGAGAGTGAGAGAGACAGAGAGAGAGAGTGAGAGAGAAGAAAGAGGCATCTGGGTGTCACAAGGTGAAACTTTGGCTGAAAGGGCATCGCCTTCATGCAGCTGCCGCAGAGGCAAAACAGTTTTAGAGAATGTTCTAGAAGAGAAGAGAATGTTCTAGTAGAGAACAGAAGAGAAGAGAAGAGAAGAGAATGTTCTAGAAGAGAAGAGAAGAGAAGAGAATGTTCTAGAAGAGAAGAGAATAGAATGTTCCAGAAGAGAAGAGAATGTTCTAGAAGAGAAGAGAATGTTCTAGAAGAGAAGAGAAGAGAGTTCCTGTGTGCAATCTGGCGTCAGTAGAAGCAGTGTTTGCTGGCCTGGAGTGGCTTTAGAACTGTCAGGGATTCGCAGAGGAATGATTTCGCTTAGATCCTGTTTGATCTTAGATCCTGATCTTTGAAGTGTTGGGTAATGTCTGAGGTGTTGAGTAATGTCTGAAGTGTTGGGTAATGTCTGAGGTGTTGAGTAATGTCTGAAGTGTTGGGTAATGTCTGAGGTGTTGGGTAATGTCTGAAGTGTTGGGTAATGTCTGAGGTGTTGGGTAATGTCTGAGGTGTTGAGTAATGTCTGAAGTGTTGGGTAATGTCTGAGGTGTTGGGTAATGTCTGAAGTGTTGGGTAATGTCTGAGGTGTTGGGTAATGTCTGAGGTGTTGGGTAATGTCTGAGGTGTTGAGTAATGTCTGAAGTGTTGGGTAATGTCTGAGGTGTTGGGTAATGTCTGAAGTGTTGGGTAATGTCTGAGGTGTTGGGTAATGTCTGAAGTGTTGGGTAATGTCTGAGGTGTTGGGTAATGTCTGAAGTGTTGGGTAATGTCTGAGGTGTTGGGTAATGTCTGAGGTGTGCATAAGTACTCTCGCATGGTATCAGCGTGTGTGTGTGTGTGTGTGTGTGTGTGTGTGTGTGTGAGAGAGAGAGTGTGTGTGTGTGTGTGTGTGTGTGTGTAAGGCCATGACAGATAGACAGAGGGCTATAGAGTCAGAGAGAGCAGGGCATCAGTAAAGCAATTTAAAGAAGAGAATTGCCCCTATCTGTTGTTGTTTACTGACATTTACAGCGATCTCCCAATCTCCCACAATCCCCTATGCTACCTGACAGACTCTGTCTTTCTCTCAGTCTCTTCCTCATCTCCTCGTCTCCCTCTTTCTGCCTTTATCCTATTACAGGCCACTTCTCCCACATTCTAAATCTCTCTCTTTCTTTCTCTCTAGCCCTCTCTTCCCTCTCACTCTTCCCTGTCTATTTTTCTCTCTCCCTTTCTAAATCTCTCTTTCCCTCTCTTTATCACTTTCTGCCAGTCTAAATGTCTCTTGGTCTCTCACTTTTTTTTCTCTCATTCTCCCCTATTCTAAATATCTCTCTTCCTGCCTTTTTGCTTTTCTAAATCTCTGTCACACCCTCTCTCTCCATCTCTAACTCTCTGTCACCCTCTCTCTCTCCCTCTGTAAATCTCCCTCTCTCTCCCTCTCTAAATCTCTCCTGTGTTCTCTCTCTCCCTCTCTAACTCTCTGTCATCCTCTCTCTCTCCCTCTGTAAATCTCCCTCTCTCTCCCTCTCTAAATCTCTTGTGCTCCCTCTCTCTCCCTCTCTAAATCTCTTGTTGTCCCTCTCTCTCCCTCTCTAAATCTCCCTTGTGTTCCCTCTCTCTCCCTCTCTAAATCTCTCTTGTTGTCCCTCTCTCTCCCTCTCTAAATCTCTCCTGTGGTCCCTCTCTCTCCCTCTCTAAATCTCTTGTGCTCCCTCTCTCTCCCTCTCTAAATCTCTTGTTGTCCCTCTCTCTCCCTCTCTAAATCTCTCCTGTGTTCCCTCTCTCTCCCTCTCTAAATCTCTCCTGTGTTCCCTCTCTCCGCTGTAGGTGGTGATGAGCCAGAGGTTGGGGGCGAGCCTCAGGAGGAAGGTGAGCGAGAGCGAGACTCAGCTGTTGGCGCTTCACGAGGCCAAACTGGCCGCCATCTCAGGTCAGTATCTACCCCTAACTCATACTGTATATAAGCCATCTCAGGTCAGTATCTACCCCTAACTCATACTGTATATAAGCCATCTCAGGTCAATGTCTAACCCTAACTCATACTGTATATAAGCCATCTCAGGTCAATGTCTACCTCTAACTCATACTGTATATAAGCCATCTCAGGTCAGTATCTACCCCTAACTCATACTGTATATAAGCCATCTCAGGTCAGTATCTACCCCTAACTCATACTGTATATAAGCCATCTCAGGTCAGTATCTACCCCTAACTCATACTGTATATAAGCCATCTCAGGTCAGTATCTACCCCTAACTCATACTGTATATAAGCCATCTCAGGTCAATGTCTACCTCTAACTCATACTGTATATAAGCCATCTCAGGTCAATGTCTACCTCTAACCCTACACCCACAGACTTTACATAATCCATCCAAAGTCAGTGTCTATCCCTAACTCTACACTCATAGACTGTATATAAGATGGCCGCCATCTCAGGTCAGAGTCTGCTCCTAACTCTACACTCATAGACTATAATGTCAGGTCAGTATCTACCCCTAACCCTACATCCACAGACTGTATATAATCTCAGGTCAGTGTCTAGCCTAACCCTACCATTTTTTACAAATGATGCAGCTCAATGTGCTTCAGCAGTTTGGCAGAGGAGCACAGGACAGAGACACACACGGCAAGCTTAGCTACAGTCCAGTAGCGCCAGGAGCACAGGACAGAGACACACACGGCAAGCTTAGCTATAGTCCAGTAGCGCCAGGAGCACAGGACAGAGATACACACGGCAAGCTTAGTTACAGTCCAGTAGCGCCAGGAGCACAGGACAGAGACACACACGGCAAGCTTAGCTACAGTCCAGTAGCGCCAGAGAAATCCACCAGGGTGCTGTGGAGAGCTCCACTAATGTCCCCTGTGTGTGTGTGTGTGTGTGTGTGTGTGTGTGTGTGTGTGTGGAGACTCCACTAATGTCCCGTGTGTGTGTGTGGGTGTGTGTGTGTGTGTGTGTGTGTGTGTGTGTGTGTGGAGAGCTCCACTAATGTCCCATGTGTGTGTTTGGGTGTGTGTGTGGGTGTGTGTGTGTGTGTGGAGAGCTCCACTAATGTCCTGTGTGTGTGTGTGTGTGTGTGGAGACTCCACTAATGTCCTGTGTGTGTGTGTGGGTGTGTGTGTGTGTGGAGAGCTCCACTAATGTCCCATGTGTGTGTTTGGGTGTGTGTGTGGGTGTGTGTGTGTGTGTGGAGAGCTCCACTAATGTCCTGTGTGTGTGTGGGTGTGTGTGTGTGTGGAGAGCTCCACTAATGTCCCATGTGTGTGTGTGGGTGTGTGTGTGTGTGTGTGTGTGTGTGTGGAGAGCTCCACTAATGTCCCGTGTGTGTGTGTGGGTGTGTGTGTGTGTGTGTGTGTGTGTGTGTGTGTGTGTGGAGAGCTCCACTAATGTCCCATGTGTGTGTTTGGGTGTGTGTGTGGGTGTGTGTGTGTGTGTGTGTGTGGAGAGCTCCACTAATGTCCTGTGTGTGTGTGTGTGTGTGTGGAGAGCTCCACTAATGTCCCATGTGTGTGTGTGGGTGTGTGTGTGTGTGTGTGTGTGGAGAGCTCCACTAATGTCCCGTGTGTGTGTGTGTGTGTGTGTGTGTGTGTGTGTGTGTGTGTGTGTGTGTGGAGAGCTCCACTAATGTCCCGTGTGTGTGTGTGTGTGTGTGTGTGTGTGTATGTCCCTCATGGTTCCCAGGGGAGCTGATCTGCCACGCTGGTAGAGGAAAAGTCTCTGAGTGTTCTCTCTCTTTCCTTCTCTTCCTTCACTTCTATCTATCTAACCCCCAGGCTTCATCCTTCATCTTCTCCCTCCTCTACCTCACACACCCCTCATTTCTCCCTCCCTCCCTCCTACCCCTCTCCTCCATGCCTTTAATGTGCAGCTTAGTTTGTTTAGAAACTGCCCCAGTCAGTGCTCTTTCCAAAATAGCATTTTTGGGGGAGTTTTTGAAAAGAACAGCTGCTTTCATTCTGTGTCCATCCTCTGGCATCATTGGGTTTCTTCCTCCGCCTGTTCCTCCTCTTTCTCCTCGTCCTCATCTCTGTGTCCCTCGCTCAGCTCCGGGGGCATGGAACAGTTGATGTCTGTCTTCTGATGCCCCTCATGCCCCTCCTGAAAGGCCACAGCGTGCTTGTGGGGAGGACACACAGAAATAGTCTAATGCTGACAAACGCATCATTCTCACTGTCGGAAAACACAGGCTGTGTGTGTATTGTGTATTCTTTCTTTGCATTATGGCTTGATAGTATTTGTCCTAACGCAGCTCTTCCATGATTTCTGATTGGAAGAGTTTTTGTCTAATATAAGGCTAGCTAATATTACTAGCTAATAACTAGCTAACTGCACATAGACTTTGCTGGTGAACTCTTG
>CM050204.1:33828209-33860709 GCA_027475355.1 Coilia nasus
ACACACATACACATATACACACACACACCGACACACAAACACACACTGACACACACACACACACACACAGAAGCTCCCACTGACAGAGGCACAGAGCCTCTTGCTAAGCCCTGATTAAGATGTCACACTCCACCGTACAGCAGCTAATACTGCATGTTCACTCCTAATGATAGCCTGGCTGCACTGGCTGCTTTAGCACATTCACTGTCACCACTGGAGACATACATCAGTCACATCATTAGTCATTAGACAAACATCAGTCACATCATTAGTCATTAGACATACATCAGTCATTAGACAAACATCAGTCACATCATTAGTCATTAGACATATAATAGTCACATCATTAGTCATTAGACAAACATCAGTCACATCATTAGTCATTAGACATATAATAGTCACATCATTAGTCATTAGACAAACATCAGTCACATCATTAGTCATTAGACAAACATCAGTCACATCATTAGTCATTAGACAAACATCAGTCACATCATTAGTCATTAGACAAACATCAGTCATTAGACAAACATCAGTCACATCATTAGTCATTAGACATATAATAGTCACATCATTAGTCATTAGACAAACATCAGTCACATCATTAGTCATTAGACATATAATAGTCACATCATTAGTCATAAGACAAACACCAGTCACATCATTAGTCATTAGACATATAATAGTCACATCATTAGTCATTAGACAAACATCAGTCACATCATTAGTCATTAGACAAACATTAGTCACATCATTAGTCATTAGACATATAATAGTCACATCATTAGTCATTAGACAAACATCAGTCACATCATTAGTCATTAGACAAACATTAGTCACATCATTAGTCATTAGACAAACATCAGTCACATCATTAGTCATTAGACATATAATAGTCACATCATTAGTCATTAGACAAACATCAGTCACATCATTAGTCATTAGACAAACATCAGTCACATCATTAGTCATTAGACAAACATCAGTCACATCATTAGTCATTAGACAAACATCAGTCACATCATTAGTCATTAGACAAACACCAGTCACATCATTAGTCATTAGACAAACATTAGTCACATCATTAGTCATTAGACAAACATCAGTCACATCATTAGTCATTAGACATATAATAGTCACATCATTAGTCATAAGACAAACATCAGTCACATCATTAGTCATTAGACATATAATAGTCACATCATTAGTCATAAGACAAACATCAGTCACATCAGAGATTAGAAATCAGAGACACGTTTCTGCCTCCCTCATAAGGTCCAAATATAGGCCTATTGTACAGTATGGATAGTGTAGGCCTATTGTACAGTATGGATAGTGTAGGCCTATTGTACAGTATGGATAGTGTAGGCCTATTGTACAGTATGGATAGTGTAGGCCTATTGTACAGTATGGATATCTAGAGTAGAGTATCTAGAGTCTAGAGTTCATATTGCCTTGGGCAACCAGTGCAGAGCTATTGTCTTTCATTTCAAAAATATATACTGCATACAATATACTACCCTCTTTTGGGGGTCACGGGTGCACAACCACACAACAACCACAACAACCTCACCCCCCAACCCTAACCATTACCCTCCCACCCACACAAACAACCACAACAACCTCACCCCCCAACCCTAACCATTACCCTCCCACCCACACAAACAACAACAACAACCTCACCCCCCAACCCTAACCATAACCCTCCCACCCACACGAACAACCACAACAACCTCACACCCCAACCCTAACCATAACCCTCCCACCCACACAAACAACAACAACCTCATACCCCAACCCTAACCATTACCCTTCCACCCACACAAACAACCACAACAACCTCACCCCCCAACCCTAACCATTACCCTCCCACCCACACAAACAACCACAACAACCTCACCCCCTAACCCTAACTATTACCCTCCCACCCACACAAACAACCACAACAACCTCACCCCCCAACCCTAACCATTACCCTCCCACCCACACAAACAACCACAACAACCTCACCCCCTAACCCTAACTATTACCCTCCCACCCACACAAATAACCACAACAACCTCACCCCCCAACCCTAACTATTACCCTCCCACCCACACGAACAACCCAACATCCGTACACTCCCTCCGGCAAAGGTAGCTATAGTGTAGGGGTGTAGGGGTGTAGGGGTGGAGGGGTGGCGGGGTGGAGGGGTGTAGGGGTGGAGGGGGGGCGGTGTGGAGGGGTGTAGGGGTGGCGGGGGGGCGGTGTTTACTGCATGCTGGAGGGGTGTAGGGGTGGAGGGGTGGAGGGGTGGAGGGGTGTAGGGGTGGCGGTGTGGAGGGGTGTAGGGGTGGCGGTGTGTAGGGGTGGCGGTGTGTAGGGGTGGAGGGGTGGAGGGGTGGAGGGGGGGCGGTGTTTACTGCATGCTGGAGGGGTGTAGGGGTGTAGGGGTGTAGGGGGGGCGGTGTTTACTGCATGCTGCTGCGCTATGGTGCTTTGGCTTTGTTGGAAAGGCATGACAAGCAGAGTTCTTTAATCCCCACCTATTCACTCTGCACTCAGCAGCAGTTCCTGTAATCATAGCGGAGCCCAGACTGAGCCACCTGATTCTGCACACGGCCACAGGGCCCTTATTAGGGCTTCCCTTCTACACACACTTACACATATCACACATTTACACACACACATATCACACATCTATACACACACATTTATTACGCCGCCCCATCTATACACACTTACACATATCACACATTTACACACACACATGCAACATGCGGCGAGAGGGAGAGGGAGATGTACTCACACACACACACACACACAGACACACACACAGGCAAGCTTGTACACATTCACACACAGATTGTAGAGCCAATTTGCCCCCTGGTCCTAACCAGCACCAACACAGCTGTGTGTCTGCCTGCCAGTAGAGAGTGAGGGTGTGTGATGTAGAGAGTGAGTGTGAGGGTGTGTGATGTTAAAAGTGTGAGTGTGAGGGTGTGTGATGTAGAGAGTGAGTGTGAGGGTGTGTGATGTAGGAAGTGTGAGTGTGAGGGTGTGTGATGTTAAAAGTGTGAGTGTGAGGGTGTGTGATGTAGAGAGTGAGTGTGAGGGTGTGTGATGTAGAGAGTGTGAGGGTGTGTGATGTTAAAAGTGTGAGTGTGAGGGTGTGTGATGTAGGAAGTGAGTGTGAGGGTGTGTGATGTAGAGAGTGTGAGGTGTGTGATGTAGGAAGTGTGAGTGTGAGGGTGTGTGATGTAGGAAGTGTGAGTGTGAGGGTGTGTGATGTTAAAAGTGTGAGTGTGAGGGTGTGTGATGTAGAGAGTGTGAGGGTGTGTGATGTAGAGTGTGAGTGTGAGGGTGTGTGATGTAGAGAGTGTGAGGGTGTGTGATGTTAAAAGTGTGAGTGTGAGGGTGTGTGTGATGTAGGAAGTGAGTGTGAGGGTGTGTGATGTAGAGTGTGAGTGTGAGGGTGTGTGATGTAGAGAGTGTGAGGGTGTGTGATGTTAAAAGTGTGAGTGTGAGGGTGTGTGATGTAGAGAGTGTGAGGGTGTGTGATGTTAAAAGTGTGAGTGTGAGGGTGTGTGATGTAGGAAGTGAGTGTGAGGGTGTGTGATGTTAAAAGTGTGAGTGTGAGGGTGTGTGATGTTAAAAGTGTGAGTGTGAGGGTGTGTGATGTTAAGAGTGTGAGGGTGTGTGATGTAGAGAGTGTGAGGGTGTGTGATGTAGAGAGTGTGAGTGTGAGGGTGTGTGATGTAGGAAGTGAGTGTGAGGGTGTGTGATGTAGAGAGTGTGAGGGTGTGTTTGCCAGGCTGGGTGGTGTCCATATGTACTGCACTCTTCCTGGGTCCATGCTAGATCTGCAGAGTAAGAAGCTTTCATGTGTTGAAATATGGAATAGTCTGTGGTGCACTGGCATACACAGCTATATGACATCTTTGGTAAAAAATGGTGAAAGGTCAATGCAGACTCAATGCACTCAGTTTGTCAGGGTTGGCTCAGGAGGCATGTCCAAGTGATTCTCTTGATTACTCCGTAGTGCACGATGAGGACAATCAATGCAACCAGGACACTCTGTAGCGCAATATATTGTGAACGAGTGGATGTTTTAGACAGAGGGACCCTCTGGCTGGTGGCAGTTTATTTATAAGGATGTAGCTCTCAGCTGGTTTCACATAGGGCACCCAGGACACTGCTCTGCACTGTGAAGCGTTTGTGGCATCATAGTCACTCATCCTAGCTCACCTTTCTAGAATCTTCTGCGCTTGCTGCCCATGATTGTGAGTGTACAGTCACTAAATGTAGTCGCACACGTGAAGCAGTGAATAGCCCCCACAAGCAGCACAGGCCTGTGATGCATTACTTTGATTTTTAGCCCTAATAGGCCGTGCTGTAGACTTCATAACACAAGACATACTTGTTGGCTATTAATGAAAGGGAGACTAGGTAATTCTTTGATGAGCCCTGAGCTGTAGAGCCAGAGTAGACACACTAACAGAGAGAGAGAGAGATAGAAAGAGAGAGGGAGAGAGAGAGAGAGGGAGAAAAAAACCATGTATGCTTTGTAATGGGGCCCGTCTGCTCCTCTAATGAATGTTGATGAGAGAAGTGGACCCTTGGCTCCTTAGCATCATTACGAAAAATGCATTTTTCCTTTCTTTTTTCCTTCCTCTCTTTCAATTTTTTGTTCTGTAATTCTTTTTTCCCTGTAATTCTGTATTCCTTTGTTCCCCTGCACTCCTGGCTTGATGGGCCCCTCTGCTAATGTGTTCGCCGTGCCGCTCGGCCCCGTCATCGCCAGCGCTGAGAGCCAGAGGCACTGGTGAAGCTAAGGGGCTTTTGCTCCCCATGCGGCAGGCTGGAGAGGGCGTAATTAGATGGAAGGTAAAGTGGGGAGATGGGGTGGGGGGGGCGGGAGAGGTGGGGTACACCAGCTTAACTATTGTACTAAGGCTTTTAGGGAGCAGGCTTTTTTAGAGGGCCCTTTTTTACTGTGCCTCCATGCCAACCCAAATTATGCCCCCCCCCCCTCCTAATGTACCCCCCCCCCCCCTCCTAATGTACCCCCCCCCCCCCTCTAATGTACCCTGTGGTCTTGACAACATCCGGTTTCTACTTCTCTCAAGCTTTCAGTGTGTGTTAAGAGTGGTGGGCAAGGGTATTTTTTGTAGCAATATGTGAGCGTATTCCAGTTCGCTATCAGACACACATGGATGTGTATGCCTCTGTGTCTGTGTTTACATGTCTGCATTGTGCTATCTGTGCTGTCTCCTCTGTGGCCTGTTGAGATGAGGGTTTCTGTGATCCCATATTGGGGATCTCTCTGCCCGGGGCCACATTTTTCATATTTCCATTATTACTTTGTTTCCATAGCAGCAAAATAGGGCTGATTTCTGTGTGTGTGTGTGTGTGTGTGTGTGTGTGTTTGTGCCTGTGTGTGTGTGTGTCTCCCTTGGTACGTATTTCTTTGTGTGTCAGTGTCTGTGTTGTGCTTCTTTTTTGCATTTTGTATGTATGTGTGTGTGTGTGTGTGTGTGTGTGTGTGTGTGTGTGTGTTTGGAAATGCTGACTGAGCTCCTCCCCGCAACCTCATGTGAAAGCGTTCTCACGCTGAAACCCAGTGAGGTGGTTGGGTAGGGGGGGTTAAGTCACACACTGAAACCCAGTGAGGTGGTTGGGTAGGGGGGGGGGGGGTTAAGTCACACACTGAAACCCAGTGAGGTGGTTGGGTAGGGGGGGTTAAGTCACACACTGAAACCCAGTGAGGTGGTTGGGTAGGGGGTTAACAGTCACACACTGAAACCCAGTGAGGTGGTTGGGTAGGGGGGTGACAGACAGCAGAAACATTAATCACCGTCACCATTGGCAACTCGGTTACCCTAACAGGCCATTGCTCTCTTTATTAAGCTGCTATTCCGCAACACCCACACCAGCCCCACCACCACCACCATCACTCTTTCTACACACACATACACACACACATTATGCACACACACACACACACACACATTATGCACAACACATATATACGCACACCCACAACAGCCCCACCACCACCACTCTTTCTACATCACGCACACACACACACACACACACACACACACACACACACACACACACACACACACACACACACACACACACACACTCTCATACACACAGCCAGCTTAAGCAGGACCTGCAGCACAGGGAGACCCAGCACGGTCAGCGCACACACACACACACACACATACACACACACACACACACACACACACACACACACACACACACACACACACACACCACTGTGTACAGGATCTCTGTCACATATACTGTTACAATCACCTATAGTCCACCCTACGGTACACCGAGCGTTTGCCACAAACACTACAGTTACCCCAAAACTATAAAACAAAAGTAAGACAAAGGGTACGAAACTAGCTCTACCTATAGCGTTGTCTAGGGGTGTTATCTACGCTAGTTATGACTAGGGATTGCAACTTGCCCTGCGTGTCTGTGCTTAACGTGAAAATGAACTGTATCAGTAGTGTGTGTGGTGATGGATGCAACTAGAACATGAGAAGACCGCAGTTGTGCAGCTTACCATAAGCAGACGCGCTTCGACCAACCCGAGCGTCGCTCCTGCAAGCGGCCAGCCCAAACTCCGGTTTTCTCAGTTCAGTTTTCTTCTTTCTTTTTAAGCGACGGTATCCACAAAAACGAATAAAACATACGAAACGGACGAAGTCCTTCGGGGTTCCCACAAAAAAATGCAGCTCTTCGTCTCGGAGAAATTTGCCTGGGGAAAACAGCTCTCCAGGTGAAATCACCTGTCCTCAATTTGAAGCGCTGGCGTTGTCACGCCCACCAATCAGCCAACACTCCTGCAGCCTTCTCAATTATCAGTATGTGCTTTCCCTAACAGGCCTGCATAACATTCCTCCCCCCCCTGGGACAAAAAAAAAAAACATTTACTTTTTTTTTTTTAACTTTTTAACTTCTCTTCCTGTTTTTTTTTTTTTATTATTATTTTTTCCCGTCGTCTCACTATTAATTACTTTTTCTTATTCTTCTTTCACAAATACAAACACACATTGAATTAAAATCACTACTACCCAACATTTTCAAAAGAAAGTAACTGTAGGTAACTTAATATAATTCTTTGCCATAATAATACTGAAAACTACTCAAACAAAATGGCCTCATGCCCGTGACAGTGTATCCGCAATGATGTTATCTTTGCCAGCAACATGTTGCACTACCAAACTGTATGGCTGAAGAACCAAACTCCATCTGAAAACCCTGGCATTCGAAGTCTTAAATTTAGCCACAAATGTGAGAGGATT
Source organism: Coilia nasus (assembly GCA_027475355.1). Taxonomy (NCBI): domain Eukaryota; kingdom Metazoa; phylum Chordata; class Actinopteri; order Clupeiformes; family Engraulidae; genus Coilia; species Coilia nasus. Next base: position 33,835,520 of record CM050204.1, read on the forward strand.
ATGGTCTGTGAGAACTGTGATATCCCCCGCAGAGCTAGACACGTACACCTCAAAGTGACGCAGTGCAAGAACAAGTGCCAGTGCTTCCTTCTCAATAGTCGAATATGCTCGCTGGTGTTTATCAAGCTTCTTTGAGAAGTAAGCTACTGGTCGGTCGAACCCCTGAGAATCGGTCTGCAGTAACACAGCCCCGACCCCAACCTCACACGCATCCACTGCCAACTTAAACAGAACATCAAAGTCTGGTGCTCTTAACACAGGCTCACATGACAAAATTGCTTTTAGCCTGTCAAATGCTGCCTGACACTGTTCTGACCATTTAAACTTCACTTCCTTCCTGAGAAGGTTGGTTAAAGGCTCCACTACCGTGGCAAAATTCGGGACAAAACGGCGATAGAACCCACACATTCCCAGAATCCTCATAAGCTCACGCCGTGTTCTAGGCACTACTAAACCCAAAATGGCCTGCACCTTGGCGTGCTTGGGTGCCACTGTTCCTTGGCCAACGCAATGACCCAAGTAGGTCACCTGCCCCCTGCCAAACTCACACTTCGGCAGATTTACCACCAAGTTAGCCTGCTGGAGTTTCTCGAACAATGCACGCACATGCTGAATATGATCATGCCAAGTTGTACTGTATGTAACCAAGTCATCTATATATGTTACAACATTACACAATCCAGCCGTGATCTGATTCATTGCTCGCTGGAAAGTCGCTGGAGCATTTTTCATACCAAATGGTAGAGCTGTACACTTATAAAGACCGGTAGGTGTTACAAATGCAGATACTTCTTGAGTGAGAGGAACCTGCCAGTATCCTTTCAGGAGATCTAACTTTGTCACAAACTGCGCTTGACCAATGCGGTCTATACAATCTTCCAAACGCGGGATAGGAAAAGCGTCAGTCTTCGTGACCTTGTTTACCTGCCGGTAATCAATGCAAAATCGCACTGACCCATCAGACTTTGGCACTAACACAACTGGCGAACTCCAACTACTCTGACACGGTTCTACCACTCCTATGTGCAACATATAATCCAGTTCCTCCTGCATCATCCGGAGCTTAGCCGGTGGTAACCTATAAGGGTGTTGTTTAATAGGAACTGCATCACCTGTCTCGACATCATGAACAGCTATGTTGGTACGCCCTGGAGCATCTCTAAACAAAAGTGGAAACTCTTTTATCAATGCAACAAGCTCAGTTTGATGATGTAGGGTTAGATGACCAAGAAATTTAAACAAATTATTCAAAACTTCAAAATTATTAAGATGGACACCGACTGGCTCCACACTCACTGTCTCAGGCACCTCAGGCTCCCCTGAGGACACACACGCAACTGTGGCAGCCTGTTCAGCTCGATCCACATATGGCTTTAACAAATTAATGTGACACAGACGAGACCTGGCACGGCGATCAGGAGTACTAACCACATAGTTCCTGTCCCCTACTCTCTTCTCAATGGTATAAGGACCACAGAATCGAGTACTCAACCCATTCCCCCGCATGGGCAAAAGCACCAAGACCCTGTCTCCTGGCCGAAAAGCCCGCTCCACAGCCTTCTTGTCAAACTGGATCTTCATGCGATCCTGAGCCCCCTTCAGGTTCGCTTGAGCCACCTGACAAGCTGCTGCCAGACGGTCCCTAAACGTTGCCACATACTGCAGAACATTTTCCTCACAGGCCTCTTGAACAAGCCTCTCCTTAACCATTCTCAAGGGACCACGGACTTCATGCCCGAACACTAACTCAAAAGGTGTAAAACCTGTAGCCTCACTCACGCTGTCTCTGAGAGCAAACAGGAGGAGCGGAAGAGCTACATCCCAATCTCCTGAATGCTGAACTGCATAGGCCTTAATCACTGTTTTTAAGGTTTGATGGTATCTTTCAATTGCCCCCTGGGACTGTGGATGGTATGCCGAAGAGGTGACCTGCTCTATCCCCAATTCACACAACACATCCTGGAACACCCCAGACACAAAGTTGGACCCCCTGTCAGACTGTATCTGCTTCGGCAGACCGAAACGAGAAAAGAAACAAATTAAAGCATCAAGTATAGGCTTTGCTTTAATACTCCTAAGAGGTACCGCCTCTGGAAACCGCGTAGCAACATCATATATGGTCAACAAATACTCGTTCCCTTTCTTGGTCTTGGGTAAAGGACCCACACAGTCTATCATTACCCTAGAAAACGGCTCCTCAACCACAGGCAAAGGACACAATGGAGCTGGTGGAATGACCTGGTTTGGTTTTCCCACTAACTGACAGGCATGACAAGACCTACAGAAAGCGACAACATCTTTGTGTAGATGAGGCCAGTAGAAGTGTCTAAGAATCTTAGCCTGCGTTTTCCTGATTCCTAGGTGGCCAGCCATGGGTGTCTCGTGGGCTAAGCGCAGCACCTCTCCCCTGAAACCCTTAGGCAACACCACCTGGTCAACAAGACTCCACACCTCAGTGGCAGGCCGATCGGGAGGCCTCCACTTCCGCATCAACACATCATCCCTTACATAAAACCCTTGAGCCATCTCTCTACTCTCTTCAAAACTGGCTGCACTATTCCTAATAATAGACAGATCTGGATCCTCCTTCTGTTCAGCAATAAGAGCCTCTCGGCTATACTGCTGAGCATCAGGCAGACCAGCTAAAGATGCAAAGAAGGTGTCTGCTAGCTCGACAGGCTGATCAGCTGATATTTGAGAACTGGCTTCCTGCCGAGACTGAGAACGAGTGACTACACAGGCGGGAAAAGCTTCTGGACATTCCTCTTCTAGAGCTAGAGTCTCTGGAGACTCACATGGTACTAAGCTTACAACAGGGGTCAGACAGACCTGACTACCAGCAAGATCATTGCCCATCAGTAGGTCGGCACCCTCTACTGGCAAAGAGGGTACTACACCCACCGTGACCAACCCAGTAACCAAACTAGACTTCAAGAATACTCTGTGGAGGGGAACAGCACCATATTCACCCCCAAGCCCTTTTAATAAAACTGAAGCATTACATGAAGTATCATCAGAAAATGGAAATACACTGGAGACCATCAGAGACTGAGCAGCACCCGTGTCTCGCAGTATGGTCACAGGCACCTCCTTACCCTCTTCTTCCACTGCAACCACACCCTGCGATACAAAACTTTTATAGACCTCTGAGTCTACACCAACAGACACAGGACATAGCTCAGGCTCTGGAGAGAACCCATGCATATTCTCAGTGGACACTAAGGACACTGGCTGATAGCCACCACTCTGATTTCTCCTAGCCAGCAACCTACACCTAGACTTCATATGCCCTGGTTTCTTACAGTAGTGGCATATCATCTCAGCTGATGGAGCAGTAGGCTGGGGAGGCTTAGCTGGTGGACCTGATTTACTATAGGAGTAAGATGGAAACTGATTAAATTTATCACCATCTTTTCTCCCATCTACACCAGCATTTCTTGCCATAACTGGAGGCTTACTCTTCCAAGGCTCACGATGGACCAAAACATAATTATCCGCCATTTCAGCTGCCTTACGCTGCTCAGTCACCTGTTGTTCATTTAAATGAACCTCAATGGGACGAGGCATACTGATCTTAAACTGCTCCAACAATACAAGTTGGCGCAGCTCCTCAAAAGTATGTATGTCACAAGCGCGCAGCCACTTCTCAAACACAAGTTCTTGCTGTCTGGCAAAATCCATATAACTCTGCCCAGGTAACAGTTTACTATGCCTAAATTGCTGCCGATAAGCTTCCGGCACTAAATCATACGCCCTCAGCACAGTCTTTTTAACAATGTCATAATTGCCACTATCAACAAAACCTAAAGAAATATATGCCTCTTGGGCCTTACCTGTTAGCTCTCGGCGGATTAGCGTAACCCATTCGTCCCTAGGCCATGATCTTTCCACAGCAACTCGTTCAAATGCTTCAAAAAACGTGTCAGGTGTATCGGGACAGAAACGCGGCATTATTTTTAAACACCGAGACACATCAAATCTATTCTCGTGCTCACGCTGGCGCTGACGATCCTGACTATCCTTTTTCGTTTGTTCAAGCTTGGCATTAACCAACTGCAACTGAATTTGTAGATCTTTTTCTTTTTGCTCTCGCTGTTCTACTTCAAACGCCCTGTCTTTCTCTCGGCGGATCTCTGATGTACGTTCATCCTTTAAACCAAGTTGTAAAGCAAGACAATCAATGAGTTGAATTTTCTTCATATCCTCTGTATAATCAATTTCAATAAATTCAAAAATCTGCACAATCTCAGGCTTTGTGAGCTTTGTTAAACGCCCACGAGTCACATCTTCCCCGAGGAACTCGCGCACGTCAAACTCCATTACAAAAACTTCTCAAAATGTTTACGCAAAAAGATACAATGTAACACGTAACAATGGCTACAGAACCTCCAATAAAGACAGCAAACCAAGACGTGAAATCCCTCGTAAAGCTTTTTTTGAAGCTTACATAAACAAAGCGGGGTAGGCTACGTACAAAAGCAAAATGCTTTAACTAAAACAGAGGCACTCAACCCCGTCACCAATTATCACGCTGTAGAATGTTATGAAAGCAATTGTTAATTCGAACGTCCCGACAATATCTGATACGCTAAAGTGGAGCGATACAGCTGCATACAAAAAGAGGAACAGAGAGCAGCGATTTAAACAAATCAAAAGCCACGAACGGCCTAGTCAAAAAATTACCGTCACACGCTCAAACAAATTATCAGATTGTTACCCAAACTAATTTAAGAATACTACCATCTCCACAGACACCGCAGCTCTAAACACAGAACGCCACAGGTAACAAAACTAACCAAATCCCGGACGAGCAGCCCAACTGTTACAATCACCTATAGTCCACCCTACGGTACACCGAGCGTTTGCCACAAACACTACAGTTACCCCAAAACTATAAAACAAAAGTAAGACAAAGGGTACGAAACTAGCTCTACCTATAGCGTTGTCTAGGGGTGTTATCTACGCTAGTTATGACTAGGGATTGCAACTTGCCCTGCGTGTCTGTGCTTAACGTGAAAATGAACTGTATCAGTAGTGTGTGTGGTGATGGATGCAACTAGAACATGAGAAGACCGCAGTTGTGCAGCTTACCATAAGCAGACGCGCTTCGACCAACCCGAGCGTCGCTCCTGCAAGCGGCCAGCCCAAACTCCGGTTTTCTCAGTTCAGTTTTCTTCTTTCTTTTTAAGCGACGGTATCCACAAAAACGAATAAAACATACGAAACGGACGAAGTCCTTCGGGGTTCCCACAAAAAAATGCAGCTCTTCGTCTCGGAGAAATTTGCCTGGGGAAAACAGCTCTCCAGGTGAAATCACCTGTCCTCAATTTGAAGCGCTGGCGTTGTCACGCCCACCAATCAGCCAACACTCCTGCAGCCTTCTCAATTATCAGTATGTGCTTTCCCTAACAGGCCTGCATAACAATACATACTCCCACTGTTATAGTGAGCACACGTTGCATATATATATATATATATATTCACACTGTTATAGTCAGCGGTGCCTTGCCTTCAAAAGAGCATCAATTCTTCTAGGTATACTTGCTTGAGTTTTCGAAGGAACTTGGCCGATAGCTTGCGCAAAACATCTTGAAGAACTAACCACAGATCTTTTGTGGATGTATACTTCCTGACATATACAACCAATTTGGTGTAATTGGTTGATCATACACTTGACTATAATCCTGTAAAATCCCTGACATTGTGTGTACCCCTGTGTGTGTACACTTTGTGTGCACCTGCCTAAAACTTACCAAAAAACAACTTATGCCCATCTTATGCCTTAAGTCCTTTCAGCCTTATGGGTGTTTTAACATTAAACATGTGGATGGCTAGCGTGGATGGATACCGTACTGTCCAAAGATTTAGGCAGGTGCCTTCAAACCAGCATCAATTCACACAAAGGGGTACACACAAAGTCAGGGATTTTGCAGGATTACAGTCAGGTGGATGATCAACCAATTACACCAAATTGGTTGTATATGTCAGGAAGCCTACATCCACAGAGGATCTGTGGTTAGTTCTTCAAGATGGTTGGCGCAAGTCACCAGCCAAGTTCCTTGAAAAACTCTATGCAAGTATACCTAGAAGAATTGATGCTCTTTTGAAGGCAAAGGGTGGTCACACCAAGTATTGATTTCATTTAGGTTTCTCTTTTGTTCAGTCACTGCATTTTGTCAATTGATGAACATAAATGATTAACACTTCCATTTTTGAAGGCATTCCTAGTTGACAGCATTTTTTTCACACCTGCCTAAAACTTTTGCACATTACTGTGTATACATATATGGACATTCCCACTGTTACAGTCAGTGCTGCGTTGCATATATACACATTCCCACTGTTACAGTGCTGCATATATACACATTCCCACTGTTACAGTGCTGCATATATACACATTCCCACTGTTACAGTGTTGCATATATACACATTCCCACTGTTACAGTGCTGCATATATACACATTCCCACTGTTACAGTGCTGCATATATACACATTCCCACTGTTACAGTGCTGCATATATACACATTCCCACTGTTACAGTCAGTGGTGCGTTGCATATATACACATTCCCACTGTTACAGTCAGTGGTGCGTTGCATATATACACATTCCCACTGTTACAGTCAGTGGTGCGTTGCATATATACACATTCCCACTGTTACAGTCAGTGATGCGTTGCATATATACACATTCCCACTGTTACAGTGTGTTGCATATATACACATTCCCACTGTTACAGTGCGTTGCATATATACACATTCCCACTGTTACAGTGCTGCATATATACACATTCCCACTGTTACAGTCAGTGCTGCGTTGCATATATACACATTCCCAGTGTTACAGTGCTGCATATATACACATTCCCACTGTTACAGTGTGTTGCATATATACACATTCCCACTGTTACAGTGCTGCATATATACACATTCCCACTGTTACAGTGCTGCATATATACACATTCCCACTGTTACAGTGCTGCATATATACACATTCCCACTGTTACAGTGCTGCATATATACACATTCCCACTGTTACAGTGCTGCATATATACACATTCCCACTGTTACAGTCAGTGATGCGTTGCATATATACACATTCCCACTGTTACAGTGCTGCATATATACACATTCCCACTGTTACAGTGCTGCATATATACACATTCCCACTGTTGCACTCAGTGCTGCATATATACACATTCCCAGTGTTACAGTGCTGCATATATACACATTCCCACTGTTACAGTGCTGCATATATACACATTCCCACTGTTACAGTGATGCGTTGCATATATACACATTCCCACTGTTACAGTGATGCGTTGCATATATACACATTCCCACTGTTACAATGCGTTGCATATATACACATTCCCACTGTTACAGTGCTGCATATATACACATTCCCACTGTTACAGTGTTGCATATATACACATTCCCACTGTTACAATGCGTTGCATATATACACATTCCCACTGTTACAGTGCTGCATATATACACATTCCCACTGTTACAGTGCTGCATATATACACATTCCCACTGTTACAGTGCTGCATATATACACATTCCCACTGTTGCACTCAGTGTTGCATATATACACATTCCCACTGTTACAGTGCTGCGTTGCATATATACACATTCCCACTGTTACACTGTGTTGCATATATACACATTCCCACTGTTGCACTCAGTGTTGCATATATACACATTCCCAGTGTTACAGTGCTGCGTTGCATATATACACATTCCCACTGTTACACTGTGTTGCATATATACACATTCCCACTGTTGCACTCAGTGTTGCATATATACACATTCCCACTGTTACAGTGCTGCATATATACACATTCCCACTGTTACAGTGCTGCATATATACACATTCCCACTGTTACAGTGCTGCATATATACACATTCCCACTGTTACAGTGCTGCATATATACACATTCCCACTGTTACTGTGTTGCATATATACACATTCCCACTGTTACAGTGCTGCATATATACACATTCCCACTGTTACAGTGCTGCATATATACACATTCCCACTGTTACAGTGCTGCGTTGCATATATACACATTCCCACTGTTACACTGTGTTGCATATATACACATTCCCACTGTTACAGTGCTGCATATATACACATTCCCACTGTTACTGTGTTGCATATATACACATTCCCACTGTTACACTGTGTTGCATATATACACATTCCCACTGTTACACTGTGTTGCATATATACACATTCCCACTGTTACAGTGCTGCATATATACACATTCCCACTGTTACTGTGTTGCATATATACACATTCCCACTGTTACAGTGCTGCATATATACACATTCCCACTGTTACAGTGCTGCATATATACACATTCCCACTGTTACAGTGCTGCGTTGCATATATACACATTCCCACTGTTACACTGTGTTGCATATATACACATTCCCACTGTTACAGTGCTGCATATATACACATTCCCAGTGTTACAGTGCTGCATATATACACATTCCCAGTGTTACAGTGCTGCGTTGCATATATACACATTCCCACTGTTACAGTGCGTTGCATATATACACATTCCCACTGTTACAGTGCTGCATATATACACATTCCCACTGTTACAGTGCTGCATATATACACATTCCCACTGTTACAATGCGTTGCATATATACACATTCCCACTGTTACAGTGCTGCATATATACACATTCCCAGTGTTACAGTGCTGCATATATACACATTCCCACTGTTACAGTGATGCGTTGCATATATACACATTCCCACTGTTACAGTGCGTTGCATATATACACATTCCCACTGTTACAGTGCGTTGCATATATACACATTCCCACTGTTACAGTGATGCGTTGCATATATACACATTCCCACTGTTACAGTGCGTTGCATATATACACATTCCCACTGTTACAGTGATGCGTTGCATATATACACATTCCCACTGTTACAGTGATGCGTTGCATATATACACATTCCCAGTGTTACAGTGCTGCATATATACACATTCCCACTGTTACAGTGATGCGTTGCATATATACACATTCCCACTGTTACAGTGCGTTGCATATATACACATTCCCACTGTTACAGTGCTGCATATATACACATTCCCACTGTTACAGCGCTGCATATATACACATTCCCACTGTTACAGTCAGTGCTGCGTTGCATATATACACATTCCCAGTGTTACAGTGCTGCATATATACACATTCCCACTGTTACAGTGCTGCATATATACACATTCCCACTGTTACAGTGCTGCATATATACACATTCCCAGTGTTACAGTGTTGCATATATACACATTCCCACTGTTACAGTCAGTGCTGCGTTGCATATATACACATTCCCAGTGTTACAGTCAGTGCTGCGTTGCATATATACACATTCCCACTGTTACAGTGCTGCATATATACACATTCCCACTGTTACAGTGCTGCATATATACACATTCCCACTGTTACAGTGCTGCATATATACACATTCCCAGTGTTACAGTGTTGCATGGCACACAGCTCTATTCTCTCGTTTGCTCCTTGCTTCTATGTTTTGTTTTCCCACCAGCCGGCGTATCGGCAGTTCACTGAACACAGACAGAGTAGTGTGGTGGTCGGAGCGCACACACACACACACACACGCACACACACGCACACACATGCACACACACACACACACACGCACACACCCACACACAAACAGTCAGTAGTGTAGTGGTTGGAGATTGGGTTTTCAAGCATAGCATTTCACTCCATTACGATTTACATAGTGGTGTACAGATCTGAAGGCTGTGGTCAGGCTGTTTTGCTCAGAAGCGGATAGCATATCAAACCATATGGTTCAGAGAAAGGATTAGATGGAAATTGTTGTGGTTACAAAAACCCTTTTTCATCTTATATCTTGCAAAAAAGATGGAATTTGTGAATACGAGCCAAGTTTGGGGCTACAGTGCTAAGGCATGGCGGTGCTAAACAAACTTGATATCCCAGCAGAGTTGAGTTGCAGTCTTGTGTGTTCTCTTTTCCAAACACTCTGGTTGCACAGGATCTCCTCACAGAGTGCGTGTGACTCAGCCCAGCTCGTCATGTGGGTTCCCGGACAATCAGGGTGTGTGTGGCAGTTCTTACGTGTCTGCAAGCGTGCGCATGTGTGTGTGTGTGTGTGTCTGTGTGTGGGGGTTTATGTGTGTGTGTGTGTGTGTGTGTGTGTGTGTCTGTGTGTGGGGGTTTATGTGTGTGTGTGTGTGTGTGTGTGTGTGTGTGTGTGTCTGTGTCTGTGTCTGTGTGTGGGGGTTTATGTGTGTGTGTGTGTGTGTGTGTGTGTGTGTCTGTGTGTGGGGGTTTATGTGTGTGTTGTTTGGTCTGTCACTCCCATGCGTGTCCCTCATGCATCATAAAGCCATAGTCTCATAGTCCGTTCTCATATAAGCGTCGTGGTTTGGACAGTCTGCTCTCGTGAGCTGCGAGGGAGCCTGGCGAAGTTAGAGTGACCAAACTATGGTGTTCTCCGTTGCCTCGTGGGAGGTCGCTGGGCCGAGATGATGAATGATGATGTGGTGAGCGCAGTCACTTCATGTTACGTCCCTGTAGTGCTTGCATCTGATGGCGAAGGCTCGTGTTCCGGGTGTGGTGGTTGAACAGTGGCCAACCTGTGTTTTGTTTTCATTGGACAAGTTATGAGGTGAAATGTAAGTGCACCTCTTAGCTGTTTCCCTTCTTAGTTTTCTGGGGGTGTGGAAGGCACAACAGAGGGACATAGTCTAGGAATGGTTGAGAGTAGCCTGCGACCAAAAGGAAGCCTTTTTCTACTTCACTCTGTGGTTTTCATTGGCTTTATTTTTGATGATGTCTTCTGTCTCTAATGCATGGCTGCTGTCAAAGTCATTTCTGCTCTTAGAGACCCCTCTTTACGTCTGCAGCGAGGAGAGAAAATGTCTTCCTCCACTCAGCTGGTTTCGGTTTAACCCTGCATGTGTTTAAGCCGACAGCAGAGGGGTTTTTGAACATTCCATAACAGAATGAATTGTACACCAGTGTAACATTCTAAAATTCCACATTGCAGTCTACTGAGCATGACATTCTTTAGAACACACATCCTCTCAACCAAGGGTTCTAGGGAGGAACTGTTGAATCTTTGCTCTCAGCATTCCTGTCTCATAGTTGTGACTTTTAAACGATTCTTATGAAGAAATGCTGTTTTCTTCCCGACTATGTAAGATTCTGAAGATCCAGATTCAATTCTATTGACCATGATATTCTTTGGCCTGTCAACCTTCCAATCTTCTTGTCTGATTGGTGTGACAGTACTGCATGCTTTTGCCCTCCCCTCCCTGGTGCCCCTCTACTGTGGCCTACCACAGGGTACAGATGCTGGTGCCCCTCTACTGTGGCCTACCACAGGGTGCAGATGCTGGTGCCCCTCTACTGTGGCCTACCACAGGGTGCAGATGCTGGTGCCCCTCTACTGTGGCCTACCACAGGGTGCAGATGCTGGTGCCCCTCTACTGTGGCCTACCACAGGGTGCAGATGCTGGTGCCCCTCTACTGTGGCCTACCACAGGGTGCAGATGCTGGTGCCCCTCTACTGTGGCCTACCACAGGGTGCAGATGCTGGTGCCCCTCTACTGTGGCCTACCACAGGGTGCAGATGCTGGTGCACCTCTACTGTGGCCTACCACAGGGTGCAGATGCCAGCCGCACGTTCTGTGGCGCAGTCCTCACCTTGACAAACAACCCTCTTCAACTGGGTAGTGCTGACAGACATCTACAGGAGAGAGGAGCAGGACTCATTTCATTGGTTCCTGTCAGTCTCTCCCCGTTTCCCATTGGATGACTGAAACCCGTGTGCCGTGATGTGATCATGTGTGTCTGTCATCTGAATGTTATTGTCATCTCCTGAGGTTTCCTCATGTATGGAGGGAAAATCTCTGAATTTAATGAGACGCTAAGAGAGCTGTCAAACCTGTCTGAAAAATGTGTATGATTGATGTTAGCTACACGATGCCTTTGTCACTGACGAGCGTATGACTGCTGACAGGACTGAGTGCCTATTCCAAAGAAGCTGACGCCTTCTTTCTGTTTCGCAGCAGAGCTGTGGCTGGGACTCTATAAGGTAAATAGACAGACTTGTCACTTTGTTCCAAGAGCTGTCATCCTACCTCTATTTGTGCTCGTGTACCGCACACAGCCTGCTTCACACTTACACACACATTTACACACACACGCACATGCACACACGCACACACACGCACACACACATATACATACATACACTTATACCAAACCATACATAAATGTACACTGACACATTCTCAAACAAATGTGCGAACACAGAAACACACACACACACACACACACACCATCATCAGGACACACACACACACACACACACACACACACACACACACACACACACACACCATCATCAGGACACACACTGGTTTCCACAGTTTGTCTCAGTACTAGAGATCCAAGGAAAGCAGATCTGTAGCGTGTGCTGCCGTCAGGAGTGCCAACTATATAAGCGATTACCGATCCGTCTCACTTTATAAATCTCCTGCATATGGCTCACATCTACTGACAATGCAGAGAGTGGCAGTGGCCATTAAAACATTATATATGCCTTGCTGCACACACACATTGACACACACACACACACACACACCCACGCACACGCACACGCACGCACACACACACACACACACACACACACACACACACAGACCCACACACACAACCCGCTGGGCATTTGATGACTCTCCCACTCAGTGGGTCTGGAGCAGACAGGCTCTCACACCTACAGAGGTCCCAGTCATCACATATGTCCCCCTGCATCTCGCACACATGGCCCCTTACCCCACGGGCACCTGGGCACACACGGCCCCTTCCCGTGGGCACCTGGGCACAGGTAGCGATGGTGGTGGTGTGCCAGACACAAGCACCTGTTTACCGTGGAACATACCTCCACCATGGCATGCCTTTGTGCCAACACCAGCATAGGTGAGCTGTTTGGAAAAAACTTTAATCATGGTGCACTGACACTGTGGAGGACATGTGTGTGTGTGTGTGTGTGTGTGTGTGTGTGTGTGTGTGTGTGTGCGCGTGCATGCTTGTACGAGTATGTAACCAGTGTGGTCTCTCACTAGTGTTTGAACGGATGTCAAACGTTTGTGATTCAGTCCCCAACACCCTCATTGTGTAAAAGAAATCCCTCTAATGGCGCTCTACTCTTAGCATCCCACTCCATATTATTGGCCTGTGGACAGGAAGTGCTCACATGCCAGCATTTGGTCAGGGTGGTGTTTGGTCAGGGTGAGGGTGTTTGGTCAGGGGGGTGTTTGGTCAGGGGGGTGTTTGGTCAGGGTGGTGTTTGGTCAGGGTGAGGGTGTTTGGTCAGGGTTGTGTGTGTTTGGTCAGGGTGAGGGTGTTTGGTCAGGGGGGTGTTTGGTCAGGGTAGTGTTTGGTCAGGGTGAGGGTGTTTGGTCAGGGTTGTGTGTGTTTGGTCAGGGTGAGGGTGTTTGGTCAGGGTGAGGGTGTTTGGTCAGGGTGGTGTTTGGTCAGGGTAGTGTTTGGTTAGGGTGGTGTTTGGTCAGGGTTGTGTGTGTTTGGTCAGGGTGGTGTTTGGTCAGGGTAGTGTTTGGTCAGGGTGAGGGTGTTTGGTCAGGGTGGTGTTTGGTCAGGGTAGTGTTTGGTTAGGGTGGTGTTTGGTCAGGGTTGTGTGTGTTTGGTCAGGGTGGTGTTTGGTTAGGGTAGTGTTTGGTCAGGTGAGGGTGTTTGGTCAGGGTTGTGTGTGTTTGGTCAGGGTGGTGTGTGTTTGGTCAGGGTAGTGTTTGGGTAGGGTGGTGTTTGGTCAGGGTGGTGTTTGGTTAAGGTGGTGTTTGGTCATAATCTCAGTGATGCACTGCTAGTCAGTTATGATTTATTGTGATTACTAGTTAGCATGAGTTACGCAGACCTCCATGGCCATGCATCTATGCTGTGTTAATGCCGCTGTGACGTGTAGCTGCTGTGGCCATGCATCTATGCTGTGTTAATGCCGCTGTGACGTGTAGCTGCTGTGGCATCTATGCTGTGTTAATGCCGCTGTGACGTGTAGCCGCTGTGACGTGTAGCCGCTGTGACGTGTAGCCGCTGTGGCCATGCATCTATGCTGTGTTAATGCTGCTGTGACGGGTAGCTGCTGTGGCCATGCATCTATGCTGTGTTAATGCCGCTGTGACGCTGTGACGTGTAGCTGCTGTGGCCATGCATCTATGCTGTGTTAATGCCGCTGTGACGTGTAGCCGCTGTGACGTGTAGCTGCTGTGGCCATGCATCTATGCTGTGTTAATGCTGCTGTGACGTGTAGCTGCTGTGGCCATGCATCTATGCTGTGTTAATGCTGCTGTGACGTGTAGCCGCTGTGACGTGTAGCTGCTGTGGCCATGCATCTATGCTGTGTTAATCGTTGCACACGTGCATGTGCACGCACAGGTACACGCACATACACACACATATGAATCTCTCTGGCTCTAGTTGCAGAGTAGAGTGGCTATAGCTGAAAGCACTGTGGTGAATCTGATTTGTTATGAAGAGGATCTGAAGGAGGACAAATTTCTCTTCATCACTCCAGGGTCACTTTTAATGTGCTCCTTGTAGAGAAACATTGAAAGAAAAAAGGAGAAAGAAAGAATTGAAGAATTACAGAAAGAAGAGAAATGAAAGAGGACATAACAACAAAAGAAAAGCAGTTGAGTTTACTTCCCTCTTCTCTCTACCTACACAGGGAGGGTTGACCTTCTGCCGCTGCTAATGCTAATTCTCACCATCATAGCCAGTAGACTGAACAACAATGTCTGCTGCTTCAAACACAGTCATGGGGCTCATGAATTATTCATGTTGCACAGATTCATGCGAAAAAATATTAGACCCGCTAGACCCGTCACTGATCACCCCAAGGATTTGGTTCTGGGTTAGGGCAGGGCCCAGTCCCAGTGTCTTTTGTCAAGTGAAGTCAAGTAAAGTATTTGTGATATTTTGGCTTAGTGATTTAACTCCTCTTCTGCCTGTCCACTATTTCCCCTTTGCAGAGAGGACACTGAAGGAGAACACGGCAAAGTACATCGAGCTTCTGGAAGACAGACTACACGGGTGAGGCGAAGATGGAGGTCTTGTTTTTATTTTGTTGTTTTGTTTCTGTTTCTTTCTTTCTTTCTTTTCCGCCTTTTGTGCACTCTCTCACATATCTGGACACCTCTAGGTCCTGTTTTATCCTCATTATGCAAACACTCTCCTCTCTCTCTGCCCTCTCCCTCTCTCTCTCAGACACACGCTCACACACACACACTACTCTGTGGTCTGGTTGTTTTGATCCTTCGCTTTCCTGCATCACTATGCTAAACGATTTAGGCTTGGGTCCCGGAGAGTCATTGCATTCTACCTTTGATAGACTGAAAAGTGACATTGACAGACGGAGAGAGATGCGTTACATTAATGGATGTCTGCGCTCTCACGGAGTGCAGTTAGTGGCAGAGCCCTGACCAGTCTCTATCTTTCCTCTCCTCCTCGCTGTTTCCTGCTGCCAAAGACTGTTTGCTTAGAATGATTTGTCTGAATTTGAGCAACGTCCTCAGGCCTCTCCCTGTGCCTCAGTGCTGTAGACTAGAAGTCTGTTGTTTGGTGATGTGCTGCATTGCTACCAACACGACCTCGTGATGTGAGCTGCAGTCAGTGACCCTGTAAGTGTTTGCTGCTTCGCTGTTACTCAAGGGGAGGACGCCATCTGCTACAGGTTGGCACACGTAGACTCTCCACTCAGTGTACAAGCGGTTTAGTCTGAAATACCCCAAGTGCAGTCTGTTGCCAAGGCAGGTTGTTTATGTAAGTAGAGCATGGACATTGAAGAACGGCATTTCTGAATTCGCTTTGCAGCCCTCCATGAGCTATAACTGCACTATGCAAGTTTGAAAAAGCAGATCGGCGATCTATCGCTCGTATGAGACATAAGAAAGACAATTCCGCTTCCAACCTGTAGGGCGAGGGAGGAGGAAAAGTGCTTTAGTGTTGCTTTAAAAGGAGACACAGAGGCAGGACTGGCCCCTCCTGAGAGCTTTAGTGTTGCTTTAGAAGATGGAGGCACAGAGATCTCTTGAGACGGTGGGGGTGAGAAAACTAATTATCTGCCTTCCTATAGACTCTCTGGGGTGGCTGGCTTGCGTGTGTGTGTGTGTGTGTGTGTGTGTATGTGTGTGTGTGTGTGTGTGTGTGTGTGTGTGTGTGTGAAAACACATACACACACACACACACACACACAATCACACAAATGTCACAGGGCTAACTGAGGGTAGGTGGTTAGCCATGGAGGGAGTCTTTTAAAGGGAGCCTGGAGCTGTTTAGCCCGACAGACAGCCGGGGTGCTGGGGGCAATCTGCCTTTGTTTTGGGTTCAGGTTTCTCAGCAGCAGCTTAAGATAATAGAGACCAACCTGTGTGTCATTCATGAGAGTTTCAATGCCTGCTAGCACACCCCTGTGTCATTCATGAGTGTTTCAATGCCTGCTAGCACCTCAATGTGAGAAGAGAGAGCTAAAAACATGAAATGTTAGGGGGATTGGAAGTCAGCTGTCGCCATGGTGAATTTATTCTCAAGCCACGCACTGCATGTATATTTATGAGTTCATGAGGACACAGATTGATGTGCCATTTAGAAGGTGAAAATGTTGGCCCTTCAATCTCTGTCTCTCTTTCTGTCTCTCTCTCTATCCCTGTGTATCCCTCTCTGTTTCTGCCTCTAAGGGGTGTCTGTGCATCTAATATTGCTGTGGTATTATGAGAAACTCAAAGTGTGGACACCTAACGTAATGATACTTACGAAAAAAAAGTGCTAGCCATCTTTCACCTGGACGTTTTTAATCTGGATCCGAATCCACTGCGCCATCCACTGAGTATTGTTTGGCAGTTGCCATGGCATCACTGAGTATTGTGTGGTAGTTGCCATGGCATCACTGAGTATTGTTTGGCAGTTGCCATGGCATCACTGAGTATTGTTTGGCAGTTGCCATGGCAGCAGAAAGGGAAATGGGATGCTAATGTTCATCCAGAGATGGCAGGTGTCTTGGGGGCAAATGCATCCCCTCTGCCAGTGACCTTATCTGACCACATGACAGTCATATTTATGTCTCCTCTCTGCCTCAATTTCTTCTTCGGTTTTAATTATTCTTTCTTCTTTCCACCATATCTGTTACACAAATACACAGGCACACACCTTTTCTGTCATATAGTCTCTTTCTCCTTATCCTACACATGCACACACACACACATGCGCGCACCTCCTTGGACACAGTCTGGTGTCTTCATAAATAATCAGGGTTAGATGCCTTGCTCAAGGGCATTTCAACCATGGGTAGGGTTGGAATTGAACCTGCGACTCTCTGATCCCAAGACCAACGCCCTAATCACTTGACCACAGCTGCCCACAGTCCAACCCGGCCTCTCTACCCAGACATAAGAGGCCAGGACAGTATCTAACTCAGCCTCTCTAGAGGCCAGGACAGTATCTAACTGAGCCTCTCTAGAGGCCAGGACAGTATCTAACTGAGCCTCTCTAGAGGCCAGGACAGTCCAACTCAGCCTCTCTAGACATAAGAGGCCAGGACAGTCCAACTCAGCCTCTCTCTAGACATAAGAGGCCAGGACAGTGTCCAACTCAGCCTCTCTCTAGACATAAGAGGCCAGGACAGTCCAACTCAGCCTCTCTCTAGACATAAGAGGCCAGGACAGTGTCTAACTCAGAACTCTCCCCCAGGCACTGGCCATGTGGGTGTCCAGCTGCCTGCTGTCCTCTGAGTGAGACTAAAGGCTCATTAGGCCAGAGAGAGCTGGGCTCCAGCAGCGCGTACCTGTCGGGCAGATGTAGAGGGCAGGTGGAGAGGGCAGGTGGAGAGACCAGGTGGAGAGGCCAGGTCCCGGGAGCTTTAGATCAGCACATCCCCTTCAGCCCTGCGCTCAGCGCTCTGTAGGAGGGCTGTGAAGGTGAACTCCTCTGAGGATACGTCTGCGAAGGATACGTCTGCTGAGGATGCGTCTGCTGAGGATGCGTCTGCTGAGGATGCGTCTGCTGAGTGCTGAGGAGGAGGAGGATGTGAGAAAATAAATGAGTGGGGGACGGAGAGAGAGAGAGTGAGAGAGACAGGAAATGAGTGGGAGGGAGAGAGACAGAGAGAGATGAAGAGAGAGAGAAAATTAGTGGGAGAGAGGCAGACAGGCAGGCAGACAGACAGACAGACAGACAGTGCGTGGGAGAGAGAGGTGGGGTGGGATCAGGAAATGCCCACGAGTCGGACTAGAGCCGTGTCCTCAGATGTATGGCACAGACGCCTTAGCCAACTTCACCATGGCAACCCGCCAGTTATTGATTTGCCCAGATATTCTTTGTTTTTTAATGCAACATGCACAGATTGCTATGTGAAAGTACATGTTCCTACTTGTTCTCTTGTCCTTACTACAACAGTAACTACAACTGTAAATCTGTCTTGGACAGCCCTACAGTTGCACACTGTTTAGGAAATTAAAGACACACTTTAAAATATTATACCTTGATTATCAGTGTGACTTCGAATTAACTTCAAATAAAGTGCTCCCTTAATTATTTACCACATTGTCATGTATTCATGGCATATTTATTCAGTAAAACTAATGAGAGAATGAGAGAAACATTTTCAGGTGACTGTGATTTTTATCTAGCCCAGGAATAGTTAACATGTTTCTGTGCTGAGCAAACACTTGGCTATCTCGCTGTGGCTTCCTGAAGGAGCTCAGTGCAGACGTGCAGACTCATATAATCAGTGCAGACGTGCCTAATGAAGCAGAAACTGTGTTTGTGCCGTACTGTTATGTCCTGGCTAGTCAGTACGACAGGATCTGCAGCCGCTGTTGTTTTAAGGTCTCTGACTCCTATATAAGACACTGATATGGCTATATGCAGCTCTGACTCATATGAAACACAGTGATACGGCTATATGCAGCTCTTAATATAACACAGTCATATGGCTATATGCAGCTCTGACTCATATACTGTATAACACAGTCATATGGCTATATGCAGCTCTGACTCATATACTGTATAACACAGTCATATGGCTATATGCAGCTCTGACTCTGTTTATATATAACACAGTGATATGGCTATATGCAGCTCTTACTCATATATACCACAGTGATAGGGCTATATGCAGCTCTGTAAGACACTAATAGGGCTATATGCAGCTCTGACTCATATATAACACAGTGATACGGCTATATGCAGCTCTGACTCATATGAAACACTGATAGGGCTATATGCAGCTCTGACTCATATATAAGACACTGATAGGGCTATATGCAGCTCTGACTCATATATAACACAGTGATACGGCTATATGCAGCTCTGACTCATATATAAGACACTGATAGGGCTATATGCAGCTCTGACTCATATATAACACAGTGATACGGCTATATGCAGCTCTGACTCATATGAAACACTGATAGGGCTATATGCAGCTCTGACTCATGTATAAGACACTGATAGGGCTATATGCAGCTCTGACTCATGTATAAGACACTGATAGGGCTATATGCAGCTCTTAATATAACAGTGATACGGCTATGTGCAGCTCTGACTCATATATAAGACACTGATATGGCTATATGCAGCTCTGACTCATATGAAACACAGTGATATGGCTATATGCAGCTCTGACTCATATATAATACAGTGATATGGCTATATGCAGCTCTTAATATAACACAGTCATATGGCTATATGCAGCTCTGACTCATATGAAAGACAGTGATACGGCTCTATGCAGCTCTGACTCATATATAAGACACTGATAGGGCTATATGCAGCTCTGACTCATATATAAGACACTGATAGGGCTAAATGCAGCTCTGACTCATATGTAAGACACTGATAGGGCTATATGCAGCTCTGACTCATATATAAGACACTGATAGGGCTATATGCAGCAGGCCTGTTGTCAGCCCCTAGGCTCCCTGTAGATGGCTGTAGATTGGCATGGGCAGAGCACTTCGGTAATGAGATTTCATGAAGTGGGCCGGAGCTTGACAGACAATGACATTCCTTTCCTGAGGGATAATGAACTTGTACTCAGTAGCTCCCTTAAAACAGAAACGAAGCTCCCTTAAAACAGAGACAAGCGGCTGGCTCAGAATCAGGAGAGTCTGAGTGACTTTTTAATAACTTGCCAGTGAGGCTATATCTGTGTGAACATTACACTGTGCACTCAATCCTGCAGAGTTCATTTTCCGAAGATGAGTTTAATAAGGTGTTGTGTACTGTACCTTCCCCAGGGCTCCTGCAGAGTACTCTAAGAGACTCTAAATGCCATGCTTGGATTGCACAAAGCTCCTCTTGGGGACGTGTCACTGAGCACAGACAATACAACACTGAGTGATCATATTTTTTGCCCTTTTAATTCTTTTCTCTTATGACATTTAAGCTTTTGAAAATGTCTTTCTTTTATTTATTTACTGAGGAACAGCAATAAAAATCTAAAGATTAAAAGTGGGAACAAAATCCCACACGAAAGAGAAAACACTCACATTTTTAGGTTTACAATTGCTTTTGACAATTTCTAACTAGACCATATATGTGTGTCTGTCTGTGTGTGTGTGTGTGTGTGTGTGTGTGTGTGTGTGTGTGTGTCTATGTTTGTATGTGTGTGTTTGTATGGATGTGTACGCACATGTGTATGTGTGTGTGTGTGTGTCTATGTGTGTGTGTGTGTGTGTGTGTGTGTGTGTGTGTGTGTGTCTATGTTTGTATGTGTGTGTTTGTATGGATGTGTACGCACATGTGTATGTGTGTGTGTGTGTCTATGTTTGTGTGTTTGTGTGTGTGTGTGTGTGTGTGTGTCTATGTTTGTATGTGTGTGTTTGTATGGATGTGTACGCACATGTGTATGTGTGTGTGTGTGTCTATGTGTGTGTGTGTGTGTGTGTGTGTAGTTGTGGAAGCCCAGCTCTGCAGCGGGTGTGGGAGGCAGACTTGGAGGCGTGCCACCTGATCCTGAGGGGTCTGCAGCTTCGCACCCCCAGCTGCTCCGGCCCCGACAGCGAGGAGACCCCCCCCACGCCCGAGCCAGGTGCGCTCGCCCGGCCGTGCGACAAGGCAGAGGCAGACTGCGCCATGTTGACGGCCCTGGGGGGGCGCTGGTGCCCGGAAGCCAACCTGCAGCACTCCGAGTTCACCAAGGTACCGTCAGATGCATCGCTGCGTCAGCTAGCTTTTAGCTTTTAGCCTTCAACCTCAGCTACTGCTACTGTAAGCCCAGCTCAGACCAACACTTGAGGCTTAGCTGGGTGCCTGAAAGCTTTTGATGGATTCTGCTGGTGCTTTCTCCAAATGCCAGTTCAGACCAGGAGGGAGGTACCTCAGATTTATTGTGAATGCTATGGCCAGTGTCAGAGATGGCAATCAGAAATTAAAACCCTGCCACATATTTGATCCAACCATTGAAGAGCCATGAACCAGTCGATCCTAACGAGCACACAGATCATTAGACAGGTTGATCGGCTGATTAGGGAAATTATCAGTGTTAAGTTCACAGGCAGAAGGAGTACATGGCAGGGTTTTACTTTCAGAAGTTAGGATTGTCTCCTCAGGTCAGTGTTGACTCCTCTGGCCAGTGTTGGCTGTGTGAGTCTCATTGGCCGCGTTTCCACTACAGTGAGTTCCGGGCAATTTTTCGTCCTTCTCACAGTTGGCGCGTCTCCATTATCGGGCAGTTCCGAAATAGACAATCTCCCGGAACCTTTACAGGAACCAACGGAGTTTCTAAAGAGGGTTGAGTACTCCGTTCGGCCCTGAAAAAGTTCAGCTTGTAGCCTGTGGTAAACTCGATGCTGATAGGCTGTTGTTAAACACAACCAGCTATAGGTGATCTAAAAACCACTATGCCATACGAAAATACTTTTTTCTAAACAGACTGAAATGAATTTCTCACAACAGACAATGTTCATTAAAAACACAGTTGCCCATGTAACTATACTTTCTCTAATCTTAGAGGTTAGTTTGAAGACTCATATTATCTTCAGATTAGCAAACTAATTTAGCATGCTAGCAGACTATCACGCTTCCTATGGAGTATTTTCATATGCCTGTTAGAGGAAAACGTACAGTCTATCAAACTCAGAGTTGTAGGAGAGCTTGTTTTGGCCGTTTCCATGATAAAGCATTAACCTACTTGCTATGTGGTGCACAACGATTTCCTCAGACAATTAATTACCTGCTTACTTGGCTAACTTTAGCCTGCTAATCCTGTTGTCCTAACGTCACCCAGAACATCATCATGTCAACATATTAGACATACATGGAATAGAAAATAAATAGGAACACTAACCACAAACTTTTACGATTTATCTGTTTTAATCCATAAATCACCTAAATTTATTGTCACATCTGGTCAGTGTTGTCACCTCTGGTCAGTGTTGCCACCTCTGGTCAGTGTTGGCTGCTGGGAGTCTCGTTGTCACCTCAGCCTCACAGGTCATCTCCAGGTCCAGTAGGTGCCGAAGGCCGTATTAAAGGCCAGACCACTGCTGTCCTCATCCCAACACGGTTCCTATTGAGGGTGAACTCACAGTAGCAATCCATTATACGCACCATCTGTGCCCTCTCTCCCTCCGCGGAGGCAACCCTCGGTGTCTACTCTCCAAACTTTCCCTTCTCTACCCAGACAAGCAGAAACTCTCAAAAGCTTTCAGCATATAGGGGCTTATTTTTTAAAGGTGACCTGCCTTTTTTCTTTCTCTCCTCTGCTCTCTCTCTCTCTCTCTCTGTCGTCTCTCTCTCTCTCTCTCTCTCTCTCTCTATCTCCCTCTCTTTCTGCTCCTATTTCTTTCTCTCCTCTGCTCTATCTCTCTCTCTCTCTCTATCTATCTCTCTCTCTCTCTCTCTCTCTCTCTCTCTCTCTCTCTCTCTCTCTCTCTATCTATCTCTCTCTCTCTCTCTCTCTCTCTCTCTCTCTCTCTCTATCTCTATCTCTCTCTCTATCTCTCTCCTATTTCTTTCTGTGCTCTCTGCCACCATCTCTCTGTCTGTCCTTGATTTGCACATAACAGTAAACAGCTCTCAAGCCTAGCAGACGCTTTTGGTTATGATGGAATGACTAACTCCCCTCCTATTTCTTTTCATTCTGTTGTGCATGCTTCTTTTCCCTCTGTCTTTCTCTTTTTTTCCTGCTTTTTTGTCCTCTGGAAGATGGGCAACGTCTCCTAACCCCTCTCCTCCTCCTCCTCCTCCTCCTCCTCCTCCTCCTCCTCCTCCTCCTCCTCTTCTGCCTTTTCTTCTTTGGCTGTCTCCAAGTACGAAGGTGAGCGAAGCTGCTTTTTAACTTTGTCCTGTGCATCCCCGTTTCCCACACACACTCCACTGCTTTACCAGTGCGCCCACAACAATGTTAACACACACACACACACTCCACTGCTTTACCAGTGCGCCCACAACAATGTTAACACACACACACACACTCCACTGCTTTACCAGTGCGCCCACAACAATGTTAACACACACACACACACTCCACTGCTTTACCAGTGCGCCCACAACAATGTTAACACACACATACACACTCCACTGCTTTACCAATACGCCCACAACAATGTTAACACACACATACAGACTCCACTGCTTTACCAATACGCCCACAACAATGTTAACACACACACACACACTCCACTGCTTTACCAGTGCGCCCACAACAATGTTAACACACACATACACACTCCACTGCTTTACCAATACGCCCACAACAATGTTAACACACACATACACACTCCACTGCTTTACCAGTGCGCCCACAACAATGTTAACACACACACACACACTCCACTGCTTTACCAGTGCGCCCACAACAATGTTAACACACTAGTCTTCAAATTCCCAATGTTAACACACTAGTCTTCAAATTCCCAATGTTAACACACTAGTCTTCAAATTCCCAATGTTAACACACTAGTCTTCAAATTCCTCTTGATTTGTTGCTGCTGTGCATGTATGCACACATGTGCACATGAAAAACACACACACACACACACACACACAAAAGACCCTCCCAAACACATACACACACACATTCACATGAAAAACGCACACACACACACACAAAAGACCCCCCCAAACACATACACACACAAACATTCACACGAAAACCACACACGCACACACACACACACACACACACAAACACAACACTTAGTTGCTCCACTAATCTGTAGATGACTCATTATTAAGTGACATTTCCCAAAATGTCCGCCCCAGCTCCACCCCACCCCACCCCACCCCCACCCTACACATTAACTGTGCCCCCCCCCACCCCACCCCCACCCTACACATTAACTGCGCCCCCACCCCACCCCCACCCCCACCCTACACATTAACTGCGCCCCCAGCCCTGTCACCACATTCCCAATAACACCACCTGCTAAATGCGGAAGGTAATTAAAATGTACATCAGTGGGGTCCATCAGGAAGCAGCAGTAATTCTTCTCTGCGCTGTCTGTAGTGCCACGGCCCTGCGGCTGCTTGCTAACTAATATGTCTCCAACTGAGTGCTAATTATTTTCGGCTTTAGCATAGACTTGTAAACCTTCTTTTTGGTTGTGTAGTTAAATTGAACTGTGATGAGGAGAGCTAAGCCGCTTAATGTAGTTTCCACTCATCAGAGCTAATGGCTAATAACGTTGTATGTGTGCGTGTGCGTGTGCGTGCATGCGTGTGCGTGCGTGCGTGCGTGTGTGTGCGTGCGTGTGTGTGTGCGTGTGCGTGTGTGTGCATGTCTGTCTGTCTTTCTGTCTGTCTGGTTTCATTAAAACAGAATAAGAATATGTCATTTTATCTGTGTTCGTTTTTCCATAAACGAGAGACGTAATTGTTTGTGGCTGAACAAAGTCCCATCATGTTAACACATATGGTGTTTTTTGCTGCCATCTCACCATCCAGAAATTAGAAGAGTTCCTGTTCTGCTTGGAGGACAATCACCCAGAGGTAGGAACACATGCAGACACACACACACACATGCACACACACATTAATACACACACACACACACACACACACACACACACACACACACACACACACACACACACACACACACACACACACACAGATTTGTGCATGCATATGTACACACAC
>CM050204.1:33865709-33868209 GCA_027475355.1 Coilia nasus
GAACATATTTGTAGAAATATTATTTAGGCAGTTATCTCTGTTTAATGTGGTAATGTGTCGTATTGCACTGATAAAAGAGCTCTCGTCTCATTACTGGAGGTAAAAATAGCCGTGAGGTCGGTTATTTCTGCAGCTCATTCAGACGGTGTGAAGCCCAGAGGAGGGGAGGTTCTGGCACACATGGACACACACACACACACACACAGACACACACACACACGTACACACACACACACGCTTACACACTGACACACACACACGTACACACACACGCTTACACACTGACACACACACACACACATACACACACATGCGCATACACTATCTCTTTCATTCACACACACACACACACACACACACACACATACATGCACACAGACACACACACACACACAGGCATGAGGGGAGGGTCTGACTCTGGGGAATTCTCACCTGAGGAAATGAATCAGCCTCCTCCACCCACAGCCTGACTGGGCAGTCCAAATATTCTACAATAAATGAGACATAAATAAAGAAATAAATAAAAAAGAGAGGGAGGGAGGAGGGAAGGAAAAGAAAGAAAGAAAAGAGAGAATAGAAAAGAGAGAATAGAAAAGAGAGAATAGAAAAGAGAGAATAGAATAGAGAGGGATAGAAAGTGGTGATTCGCTGCGGAGTATGATGGAACTGGGGCAGACCCACCAGATGGAACTGGCCCAATTATTTCACTCCTGGCCATGTGTTCACTGCTGTGGGCACACTCACACACGCACACACACACACACACACACACACACACACACACACACACACACACACACACACACACACACACACACACACACATGTTCAAGTGTACCCACATGAGTACCCATGTACACACACCTATACACCATGCATACACACATGCACGCGCACACACACAAGTAGACTTTTAAGTGCACCCAATGTACAAATTCACATATCATGGTCATAGATGAGGCTGTAAAAGAGTGCAGATGTTGGTTCTTTTTAACAGGAGCTATGAGTCAATGATGGTTAGTGCTGATCACACTGTTTATAGAACTCCCAGAACTTGTGTGTGTGTGTGTCTTTGGCTGTGTCTATATCTGTGAGTAAATGAGGACTTGTTGGAGCCAATGTGTGTGTGTGTGTGTGTGTGTGTGTGTTTGTGTGTGTCTACATCTGTGAGTATATGACGACATGTGAATGCCAGTGTGTGTGAGTGTGGTGTGTGTGTGTGTGTGTGTGTGTGTGTGTGTGTGTGCGGGTCAGAGTGTGATAAAGAGTGTGTGTGTGTGTGTGTGTGCAGGACATGTGTAGTGATGTGGAGGACATGACGGGTCAGAGTGTGATAAAGAGTGTGTGTGTGTGTGTGTTTGTGTGTGTGTGTGTGTGTGCAGGACATGTGTAGTGATGTGGAGGACGTGACGGGCCAGTGTGAGAGGATCAGTGACCAGCTTCTCTCTCTGGAGGAGCAGCTGCAGACCGCCATCGACAGCAACGACCAGCGCCTTACACATATCCTTTAAACACCTGCCTCTGCCTCTGCGTAGCAATCTGTGTGTAGGTGTGTGTGTGTCTGTGTGTGCCCATGTGTATGTATGTGTGTTCATAAATGTGTGTGCGTGTGTATCTGTGCGAGTGTGGCCATGTCTGTAGTGCATGTGAATGCTTTTCCTACTGTCTGTTCTTCAGTCAAAAGAGCATCAGCATGGCATCATACGGGGTGGTGAGCTCTGGTCAGGTTTCTGAAAGACTTCCTACGCTCGGCCACGTAACATTTGTGGAGATCAGCACGCCAACACACGCTCAGTCAGGTTGAAGCCTGGTGCAGATATTGTGTGCTAAAGCCCTTGACTTTAAACAGCTCTGAATGTGACAGAGGCTTCCTGTCCTGTGCTAGAGCCTGTGACTTTAGGTGGCTCTGAATGTGACAGGCTTCCTGTCCTGTGTTAGAGCCTGTGACTTTAGGTGGCTCTGAATGTGACAGAGGCTTCCTGTCCTTCCTGTCCTGTTCCTTGAGTTGTTCCCACCTCTGCGGCAGTCCTGGGTGATGATTAGCATCGCTAGAGAGGACACGGGAGCAGATCTCGTGTCTGGGATCGGAGGGAAAAATCCCCTGGAGCTTCTGTGTGCTGGCTTTCTTAATTTGATGGTTCTATTCTGGTAGGCCAAGTAGGGGTGCAGCATGGCTGAAGCCATTGCTTGGCACCTCACCAAAATGAGCTGTAGACAGACTCCAGCCTTCCTCTCAGATTCATGTTACTTCCTGAAAGGAGCAGAGATATGACACAGGAGGTAAGGCTTTTTTGGGGAGTAAGAAAAGACAAGAAGCTGAAACGATGTGGAAAAGTATGGGGGGGTATGAGAGCATCCAGAGAAGGCTATTAGTGGGTTGGCGAGGCTGAGCGGGAGAGCCGGAGTGTCAGTCGCCATCAGGACAGATTAAGAGGAAGAGGCAGAAATTCGCAGCTGATGGTGCCTTGTCATCCCCGTGACATCTTAATGTCTCCCTCCG
>CM050204.1:33873209-33893209 GCA_027475355.1 Coilia nasus
CCACCTAATGAAGTCTTTTTTTACGCTAACCAATCATTGTTGGGATCAGTGTTTATCATTGCGCTAACCAATCATTGTTTGGGATCAGTGTGTACGCTAACCAATCATTGTTGAGATCAGTGTTTACACTAACCAGTCATTGTTTGGGATCAGTGTTTACGCTAACCAGTCATTGTTTGGGATCAGTGTTTACGCTAACCAGTCATTGTTTGGGATCAGTGTTTACGCTAAGCAATCATTGTTTGGGATCAGTGTTTACGCTAAGCAATCATTGTTTGGGGTCAGTGTTTACGCTAACCAATCATTGTTTGGGGTCAGTGTTTACGCTAACCAGTCATTGTTTGGGTTCAGTGTTTACGCTAACCAATCATTGTTTGGGATCAGTGTTTATCTCTGGGCTTTTACCACTCCAGGGTACCGGGCCACTAATTTCTCAGTATTCTTCTCAAAGCTCCATATCATATCTGTAATGCCCTGCCTTCCTTTATATATATATGCCTTTTCCAGAAGTACTCCGATAAAAAATGTTTGTATACAGTCATAAATGTATGTAAGCACCAATGACATATATTTTTATTCACTTTCTGAAAATAAATGATGAAAAAAGACAGTTTTATATCCAGTCATTTATTTATTTGACATTAATAGGTATTAAGTGCTAGAAGTTTAATTTGATATTATATTATTATATATATATGTTATTGTATTATCATGTCTGATGATATGAAATGACTATATCTGTTAATTGACCAACCTGTGAATCTGACCTCTGCAGATGTATCTGGTTGGTGGTAGCTATAGCGATATCTTCTGCTCCTTAGCTTCAAATACTCATCAGCACCAGCAGAATCTCCCCATCCAGAGTCCCACCCATCTAACCCATGTGTGCCTGCAGCGCATTATCCCTCTGGGGGGATGTCTCGCAGCCCCTTCCTCCCAAACCCAGCACCCCACACCCCACACCCAGCACCTGAACAGCAGGGCTGTTTCCACCATAGGGGAGGTGCCCCATGGGGTACAAACACAGCGCTCATCCATCAGCTTACGAGGGGCTTACACACACTCACACACACACACACAAACCCCAGGTCTGGCAACACTAGCCTGCTGACGGCCAGAGCGCTGTACACACACGCACGCACACACACCCCAGGTCTGGCAACACTAGCCTGCTGACGGCCAGAGCGCTGTACACACACACACGCACGCACACACACACACACACACACCCCAGGGCTGGCAACACTAGCCTGCTGATGGCCAGAGCGCTGTACAGACACACACACACGCACGCACACACACACACCCCAGGTCTGGCAACACTAGCCTGCTGACGGCCAGAGCGCTGTACCCTAATTGAATCCGTGTTTGCGCCATACTGCTAGGCATGCAGGATCCTTTGTTCTGCAATAACCATGGCAACGCAGCCAGATGGTGATGCTGGGGTGGGGTGGGGTGGGGTGGGTAGGGATGCGCGGATTGCAGGCACCATGAGATGCTCTTGCGTTGCGTTTGCATTTGCATGGCCACATGAAGCACAGGAGAAGAGCGGTGACAGGTGACACAGAGGTGAGGATACTCCGGGCATTGCCACCTGCAGCACAGGAGAAGAGCGGTGACAGGTGACACAGAGGTGAGGATACTCCGGGCATGGCCACGTGCAGCACAGGAGAAGAGCGGTGACAGGTGACAGAGGAGGTGAGGATACTCCGGGCATGGCCACGTGCAGCACAGGAGAAGAGCGGTGACAGGTGACAGAGGAGGTGAGGATGAAAAATAAAACTGCTAGCGGGAGAGAGGAGAGAAAATCAGTCCTATTCTTGTTCCTCCAAAGTCAGACATGGGAAATCACACTTCATTATGCACACAATACCAGAGGGAGCGACGCCATCGCCACGGCAACAGCCCCATTTCCTGTCGTTTACAGCGCAGAGAGAGATGGCAGAGTGGGTGGTAATGGCTTCTCATGCTGTTCAGCCGCTCCGCTACACTCCCCGCCACTCCTGTCCTCTCCTCCACTCCTCTCCTCCTTCCTCTCCTCCTCTCCTCTCCTCCTCTCCTCTCCTCCTCTCCTCTCCTCCTTCCTCTCCTCCTCTCCTCTCCTCCTTCCTCTCCTCCTCTCCTCTCCTCTCCTCCTCTCCTCTCCTCCTCTCCTCCTCTCCTCTCCTCCTTCCTCTCCTCCTCTCCTCTCCTCCTCTCCTCTCCTCCTTCCTCTCCTCCTCTCCACTCCTGTCCTCTCCTCTCCTCCTCTCCTCCTCTCCTCTCGCTTCACTCTGTCAGTCAGTCTGGAGCACTGTGGGTCTCTGTGGGTCTGTCTAGACCCCATTCAAACCCAAGGCCAATTTAGCCCCCCCTCCTCACTGTCAGCAGTCAATATGCCCAGTAGTGTTACAGTGAGTGGCCATGTATTTCTTAATGTGTCTAGCCCCTGTTGTGGCATCGTTAAGTACTGGATGTCAATGTGCACATCTGCAAGGCAGGAAGTGTGTGTGTGGGGGGGGGGGGACACTTCGTTAAGATGTGGAGGTTAGCGGGCTTCATTAGATGTGTTAATCAGAGCCACTGATGGAGGCAAACCCAGCATGTTGTTTTTCACACATCTCATCAGCCTCAGTAGAAGTGGCCCTGGAGTCCAATCACGAGTTGTCAGAGGGGGGGTTTGGGGGGAGGGGGGTTAGGTGAGGAGGGGGGTTAGGTGAAGAGGGGGTTTGGGGATAGACACTCTCTGGGCGATTAGCCATGCGCTAGCTATCTGCTGACTCTGGTCCAGTACCAGATGGTCTCGGTGGCTAATGTGAAGCCATCATGTTGGTTCCAGCACATCCCTCCTCCTGTACCCCCCACCCCAATCCCCTACACCCCCCAACCTACTCCCTGCCCCCCAGCTTTCTTTGCCTGGCTTCAGCCCGGTTATAACAGGGCCAAAGAGAAACCTGTTATTTGTTTGTAAGAAATCTGTTATTTGTTTGTGTGATATTTTTAATTACATATAGTGCTGGTGAGACTGGCAGACTGGGGAAACCGGCAAAACCTTTTTTTTTGTAGGCCACCAACACAAAAGCATGTCAGTCATACCTTTTGTCATTGCAACACATTATGTATGTGCATGGTGATTTACGGCTTTAATTTCTATATAACAACGATGCTGAAGTCACTAAACGTTCACATTTTCAGTCCTTCCATGGGCATAACTAATAGTGTGTCCCAGTGTTTGCCCAGCTGTAGTGCACTAATGATCCGCTCTGAGGAGTGTCATGGTGCAGTAAGCTGCAGCCGGTGCCATTTCCATGCCGACTCTGCAGTTTGACCTCAGCAGAATATCAATTTAATGCGCCCCTGAATGCCCGGGTAGAGGGAACCGCACGGTGACTGCGTGACCCCAGAGGTCAAAGGTCGCCGCCATTCTGTCACCCGGTGTGTGTGTCACACGAGGGACTGAGTCATCCTCACTCCATATATAATATATATGATATAGAGTGCTGCCTCCGCCAGCTCTCTGGTTTCACACAGCCACCCCAGCACCTGCAGAAAGGCCCGCAGCTCCACACTCCCAGCCACCCCAGCACCTGCAGAAAGGCCCGCAGCTCCACACTCCCAGCCACCCCAGCACCTGCAGAAAGGCCCGCAGCTCCACACTCCCAGCCACCCCAGCACCTGCAGAAAGGCCCACAGAAGCACACCTGCTCAGGCAACCCCAGCACCTGCAGAAAGGCCTGCAGCTCCACACTCCCAGCCACCCCAGCACCTGCAGAAAGGCCCACAGAAGCACACCTGCTCAGGCAACCCCAGCACCTGCAGAAAGGCCCACAGAAGCACACCTGCTCAGGCAACCCCAGCACCTGCAGAAAGGCCTGCAGCTCCACACTCCCAGCCACCCCAGCACCTACAGAAAGGCCCACAGAAGCACACCTGCTCAGGCAACCCCAGCACCTGCAGAAAGGCCTGCAGCTCCACACTCCCAGCCACCCCAGAACCTGCAGAAAGGCCCACAGAAGCACACCTGCTCAGGCAACCCCAGCACCTGCAGAAAGGCCCGCAGCTCCACACCTACTCCACTCAGGGAGACGAGGGACATGTTGGTGAATATTAAGTGAATTATTTTATAATCCTCACAAGCTTAAAAAATATATGTTTTGAGATTCATTCTGAGATGTGATTGTGTTATTGTTATTTTTGCAGGCACTGGCGAGGAAGTGTGGAGTCAGAGAGGCACTGAAGCTCTTCTGCCCCAAGATGCAGACACACACAAACCTCCGTCAGTAAGCACTTTCATTGTTCACCTTGCCCAGGGCCAAATGAATTTAGCACTGTGCGATTTTTCTGACTGATGCTTTTTGGGAGAAAATGCAGAGTTGTAGCATATTTGAAGCCAAAAAGCTACAAGAGGAATTAATTTGCATAATGCTGTTTAGGTGTGATTTTTGAAATGTTTATTTAAGAGGATGTGATCTTCACAGCTCCCAGAAATAGAAATTTTATAGTCTGCAATAATACTGCAAAAACAAATATATACTGACAAGCTTCAATTGGTAGAATATTAATTTTCTTTAAGCACCTTTTACAATCAATCACCACAGTGTTTTCTGCCATAGGACTATGGCACTAGTGTAAGGCCGAGTGTTGACTTGTGTCATAAGCAGGGCTGTAGAGGAGGGTAAACACATTAGGTGGTGTGTGTCGTGGCGCTTTGCTGAGGGATGAGAACCTGGG
Source organism: Coilia nasus (assembly GCA_027475355.1). Classification (NCBI taxonomy): domain Eukaryota; kingdom Metazoa; phylum Chordata; class Actinopteri; order Clupeiformes; family Engraulidae; genus Coilia; species Coilia nasus. Next base: position 33,877,920 of record CM050204.1, read on the forward strand.
CGCCACTGGGTGTACAAAACACACACATATGCACACACGCACACTCACGTGCATGCACATACACACACACGCAGACACGCACACACACACACACACACACACACACACACACACACACACACACACACACACACACACACACACACATGCAACACAGCAAAGCTGAGGGCAGGGAATTAGGATGTAGGTTAACCTTGTGCAAAGACAATATCCCCATCTGAAATAGCTATTACCTGAAATGTATTAGCTAACAGACAATATCTCTATATACAGTCCCTCCGGCCGAAGCCACTGCCCATACCTCGGAGTTCATATATGCTCACAATGTAAGGTTTAGCCAGTGGCTGTGGCCTTGATGGTAATGCTATCCATAAGCCATGGCTTTGGCAGTCCACATGAAGGCCGATGGGACGTCCAGAGGGGAGCTCATATAGCAGGAGCAGGCCTTTACTCAGCCTATTTTGGTCATTGTAGGAGTGCTGGCCAAACACTCAGTGGAACAAATGGAGGAGGAGGCTGCACTACACATGTAGAACCTTTTTGGCTACAGTTTATTCTGCTGTCCCTCACTGTCCCCATGTAGAACCTTTTTGGCTACACGTTATTCTACTGTCCCTCACTGTCCCCATACAGAACCTTTTTTTGGCTACAGTTTATTTTACTGTCCCCTGTCCCCTACTGTCCCCATGTAGAACCTTTTTGGCTACAGTTTATTCTACTGTCCCTCACTGTCCCCATACAGAACCTTTTTGGCTACACGTTATTCTACTGTCCCTCACTGTCCCCATACAGAACCTTTTTGGCTACACGTTATTCTACTGTCCCTCACTGTCCCCATACAGAACCTTTTTGGTTATTCATTCTACTGTCCCTCACTGTCCCCATACAGAACCTTTTTTTGGCTACAGTTTATTTTACTGTCCCCTGTGCCCTACTGTCCCCATGTAGAACCTTTTTCGTTACACGTTATTTTACTGTCAGTTAGGTACAGTGTATCAGAGTGTGTAATAATATGTAACATTATGCACTATTTACTTATTACACACATATTTAGTATGTACAGTGTAAGTACATAATATAGCACGGTGTTGCATGTAGATACACAAAAGCAGAACCATAAAATAAAGTGTTACCAGCCATGGATGATGCAGCCACTGCATTCTACATCTCCTCGACATGGAACTAATAGCTTCCCTCTGCCTGTAGCAGTCTCTCCAGCGTTAGTGATGCTTCTACTGTAATGCCTGTAGTAGTCTCTCCAGCGTTAGTGATGCTTCTACTGTACTCCCTGTAGTAGTCTCTCCAGCGTTAGTGATGCTTCTACTGTACTCCCTGTAGTAGTCTCTCCAGCGTTAGTGATGCTTCTACTGTAATGCCTGTAGCAGTCTCTCCAGCATTAGTGATACTTGTACTGTAATGTCTGTAGCAGTCTCTCCAGCATTAGTGATACTTGTACTGTAATGTCTGTAGCAGTCTCTCCAGCATTAGTGATACTTGTACTGTAATGTCTGTAGCAGTCTCTCCAACGTTAGTGATGCTTCTACTGTAATGCCTGTAGTAGTCTCTCCAGCGTTAGTGATGCTTCTACTGTAATGCCTGTAGCAGTCTCTCCAGCGTTAGTGATGCTTCTACTGTACTCCCTGTAGCAGTCTCTCCAGCATTAGTGATACTTGTACTGTAATGCCTGTAGCAGTCTCTCCAGCATTAGTGATACTTCTACTGTACTGCCTGTAGTAGTGTCTCCAGCGTTAGTGATGCTTCTACTGTAATGCCTGTAGTAGTGTCTCCAGCGTTAGTGATGCTTCTACTGTAATGCCTGTAGTAGTGTCTCCAGTGTAGTTACAGCGTTAGTGATGCTTCTACTGTAATGCCTCTGCCTGTAGGAGTCTGTCCAGAGTAGCGCTGGCGACTAGAGCTGTAGTGATGCTTCTGCCAGGAAGGCTGTAGTAGTAGCAGTAGTAGTAGCAGTAGCAGTAGTAGCAGTAGTAGTAGTAGTAGTAGTAATAGTAGTAGTAGTAGTAGTAGTAGTAGTAATAGTAGTAGTAATAGTAGTAGTAGTAGTAATAGTAGTAGTAATAGTAGTAGTAGTAGTAATAGTAGTAGTAGTAGTAGTAGTAGTAGTAATAGTAGTAGTAATAGTAGTAGTAATGTAACTTTACTGTGCCAGGAAGACTGTAGTAGTAGTAGCAGTAGTAGCAGTAGTAGTAGTAATAGTATTAGTAGTAATAGTAGTAGTAGTAGTAGTAGTAGTAGTAGTAATAGTAGTAGTAGTAATAGTAGTAGTAGCAGTAATAGTAGTAGTAGTAATAGTAGTAGTAGTAGTAATAGTAGTAGTAGTAGTAGTAGTAATAGTAGTAGTGTAACTTTACTGTGCCAGGAAAACTGTAGTAGTAGTAGCAGTAGTAGCAGTAGTAGTAATAGTAGTAGTAATAGTAGTAGTAATAGCAGTAGTAGTAATAGTAGTAGTAGTAGTAGTAGTAGTAGTAGTAGCAGTAGTAGTAGTAGTAGTAGTAGTAATAGCAGTAGTAGTAATAGTAGTAGTAGTAGTAGTGTAACTTTACTGTGCCAGAAAGACTGTGCTGTTCAGTCATTTAGTCCCTGCAGCTGTGCAATCGTTTGCGTCGTCTGTCTTTACAAAGACCTGTTGCACACCTCTGCCCTTGTGCTTCCAGATAGTAGTGTTTGACGTCCCCAACGCCCCCGACCCCCACCCCACAACACCACCCCCACCACCAGTGTTTGACGTCCCCAACGCCCCCGACCCCCACCCCACAACACCACCCCCACCACCAGTGTTTGACGTCCCCCAACGCCCCCGTCCCCGCCCCACCCCCACCACCAGTGTTTGATGTCACATCCAGACATTACAGCAGCTGCATGGTAGCGATGCAGTGATAGACAGACAGACAGACAGACAGACAGACAGATAGACGAGTCAATGATAGACGAGTAAGATATATGATATCCATATTTACATGCTGAGTGTGTCATGTGATATCCATATTTACATGCTGAGTGTGTGAGTGTTGTTGTCTTCACGCCTATTTTCAGATGCCTGTCATCACGGCAGCAGGTTCCCTCATCAGAGTAACGTTAACTGGTGAGACTAATGAGAAAATGAGAGAATGAGCATCGCTCAGATGAGACATATTTTCAGCACTTGCTGATAGTGGATCTCACACTCTTTCTCTGCGGTTGCTGCTTTTATTTTCTAATTAGCTGTAATCTCCCTAGAGATGAAGAAAGACAAGTGTTATCTTTCTCTGAGTGGGTGTCATTCACAAATCCAATTATTGTCAACAACAGGCTTGGTAAACCTGCCAATTTAAACATGTACATACTGAGCAAACATAAAAACCTTCATTACAGAAATAGCCAAAAATGTTTTGTTTTTTCATGCTTTAATATTTAGCTGTTCTGGGAATAGTCTTCTATGTGCTTGTTGAACTGGTCACTTATGTGATGTGCATTATCCTTAAAAAGAAATAAATGAAATGAAGTTACTTATATATTGAATTATCTGTGCGTAGAGATGAGCAGACAATCTATGTGCACAGTGGTGCTGCGTTTTAGAATATTCAGACCAGTGATGGTGAATGCATGACCAAGGACCGAATGATGGTGAATGATGGTGAATGCATGACCAAAGACCAAGGACCAAATGATGGTGAATGCATGACCAAGGACCAAATGATGGTGAATGCATGACCAAAGACCAAAGACCGAATGATGGTGAATGCATGACCAAGGACCAAATGATGGTGAATGCATGACCAAGGACCAAAGACCGAATGATGGTGAATGCATGACTAAAGACCGAATGATGGTGAATGCATGACCAAGGACCGAATGATGGTGAATGCATGACCAAGGACCGAATGATGGTGAATGCATGACCAAAGACCAAAGACCGAATGATGGTGAATGCATGACCAAGGACCAAATGATGGTGAATGCATGACCAAGGACCAAATGATGATGAATGCATGCCAGTGTGACTCGACATCATGAGCGCTTCCTCTGCGTTTGCTTGGGAAAGCAGGATGTGCCCCTCTGCTAAAACAGCAAGCAGCACAACCATAATAAGATCAATTGCAAAGATCTGAAATAAAAATTTGCATCAGTTTAATTCCTGTTGAAAGCTCAAACCATGTCTCGACCTCAGCTGAACTGCCTCTTGTTTTGATGTAATGTCTGCAGAGTTAACTGCTGTGTCCATGCCAAACCTGAGTGCTGCAATAGTGGCTTAATAAGATCAATTGCAGCAAATCAAGACCGTCAAAACAGACGGCCCACCCTTGTTAAAAAACAAAGCTTTCCCTTTTCAAAAGAGCAAATCTAAGCATTGTTGTCAGTGCCCAGCATGTCAGGATAGCCATAAAAACAACCAAAATACCCATTTTGTGCTTCTTATTTTTTCCACTACGTTGCCTGGAAATGAAGACCATGTCAAAGTCGATAAGGTTGATGGCTGTCTGTTGTTTCCAGACGGTGAACTCAGATGCCTTTTCAGCTTGCCTCAGGATTCGATGATGATTCTGGACGAAGAGGGACCAGAAGTCCTCCCTGAGTGTCTTTATGGGGATTAAATCATTATTGCTCTTCTTATGAGGCGATAGCTAGGAGCTTCAGGCTAGAGTGAAATTAAGTCCTGGCTCCTCACATTTATAGACTGCTATTCCACCGAGATATGAGATTATGCCTCCTATACCACTGTTACCCCCATGTTTAAGGATGGGCCCCTCAACAATCAGAGATGTGAACTTCAAATTACCTTCACACATCTCTGACTCTCTTCTCTCTCTCTCTATGCTTCTCTCTCTCTGTTTTTCTCTCTATCGCTCCATCTCATCCTCCTGGGAGGCATGATTGTCACCTGAGAGCAGAAATTTTGCCTTTCTCTCGCAGCATCTGCTCTGCCCGCCGTTAAACACCAGACACATCAGACACACTGAAGGCTGACAGGATCGATTGGATGATTGATGGGTCTGAGTGCTCTTTGACAGCGGGTCTTCAGTGTGTGTGTGTGTGTGTGTGTGTCTGGGTCTGGGTATGCATATGTTTGTCTGAGTATGCGTGTGTATGTGTGCCTGCATGTCTATGAGACGTGTCTCACACACACACACACACACACACACAGTAAAGAGACATACACAGATAGAGTAAGAGAGAGAGAGAGATAGATGAGACAGAGACAGGTGTCTAGGGGAGCACTAGGGGAGAGAGACAGGTGTCTGTACACTAGGAGAGAGAGACAGGTGTCTGTGCACTAGGAGAGAGAGACAGGTGTCTGTACACTAGGAGAGAGAGACAGGTCACTAGGGGAGAGAGACAGGTGTCTAGGGGAGCACTAGGAGAGAGAGACAGGTGTCTAGGGGAGCACTAGGGGAGAGAGACAGGTGTCTGTGCACTAGGAGAGAGAGACAGGTGTCTGTGCACTAGGAGAGAGAGACAGGTGTCTAGGGGAGCACTAGGAGAGAGAGACAGGTGTCTGTGCACTAGGAGAGAGAGACAGGTGTCTAGGGGAGCACTAGGAGAGAGAGACAGGTGTCTAGGGGAGCACTAGGGGAGAGACGGGTGTCTGTGCACTAGGAGAGAGAGACAGGTGTCTAGGGGAGCACTAGGAGAGAGAGACAGGTGTCTAGGGGAGCACTAGGGGAGAGACGGGTGTCTGTACACTAGGAGAGAGAGACCGGTGTCTAGGGGAGCACTAGGAGAGAGAGACAGGTGTCTGTACACTAGGAGAGAGAGACCGGTGTCTAGGGGAGCACTAGGAGAGAGAGACAGGTGTCTAGGGGAGCACTAGGGGAGAGACGGGTGTCTGTGCACTAGGAGAGAGAGACCGGTGTCTAGGGGAGCACTAGGAGAGAGAGACAGGTGTCTAGGGGAGCACTAGGGGAGAGAGACAGGTGTCTGTGCACTAGGAGAGACACATTGCCTCTAAAGCACAGTCTTGCCGTACCTGACTCAATATGCTGCTCAGCTCCTGGTACAGGCTATGGTCATCTCAACTGCTGTAACTCCCTCCTGGTTGGCCTTCCTGCTTGTGCAATCAAACCATTGCAAATGGTCCAGAATGCTGCAGCACAACTGGTTTTCATTCAACCCAAAAGGACAATGTCACTCCGCTCTTCATCAACCTGCATTGGCTCCCAGTGGCTGCCAAAATTCAACACAACGCTTTGACTCTAGCCTACAAAGTCACTTCGGGATCTGCCCCTGTCTATGTCAACGTCACACTAAAGGCTTACATCCTGTCCAGAGCGTTGCGATCCTCTAATATGAACCGTACCCTCTCCTAAGACAGGTCACTCCAAACTTTTCTCTGTCGTTGTCCCTCAATGGTGGAACAACCTACCAGTCGCTACAAGAGCCGCAACATCCCTCTTGACCTTTCAAACGTTTGTGAAAACCCTTGTTTTCCAAGACTGCTTCCCTTCCTAACAAAACTAATCTCTACTAACCATTTCTTTACCTAGGTGCCTTCGATGTTCTCTGCACATCTGTTATCTTATTATGTCCTCCTTTTGTAAGTCGCTTTGGATAAAAGCGTCTGCTCGGTGTAATGTAATGTAAAAAGGAGAGAGAGGTGTCTGTGCACTAGGAGAGAGACAGGTGTCTGTGCACTGGGGGAGAGAGACAGCTGTCTGTACACTAGGAGAGAGACAGGTGTCTGTGCATTGGGGTAGAGAGACAGCTGTCTGTGCACTAGGTGAGAGAGACAGCTGTCTGTGCACTAGGAGAGAGATACAGGTGTCTGTGCACTAGGAGAGAGAGACAGGTGTCTGTGCATTGGGGTAGAGAGACAGGTGTCTGTGCACTAGGAGAGAGAGACAGGTGTCTGTGCATTGGGGTAGAGAGACAGGTGTCTGTGCACTAGGAGAGAGAGACAGGTGTCTGTGCATTGGGGTAGAGAGACAGCTGTCTGTGCACTAGGTGAGAGAGACAGGTGTCTGTGCACTAGGAGAGAGACAGGTGTCTGTGCACTGGGGGAGAGAGACAGGTGTCTGTGCACTAGGAGAGAGAGACAGGTGTCTGTGCACTAGGAGAGAGATACAGGTGTCTGTGCACTAGGAGAGAGAGACAGGTGTCTGTGCACTAGGAGAGAGATACAGGTGTCTGTGCACTAGGAGAGAGAGACAGGTGTCTGTGCACTAGGTGAGAGAGACAGGTGTCTGTGCACTAGGAGAGAGACAGGTGTCTGTGCACTGGGGGAGAGAGACAGCTGTCTGTACACTAGGAGAGAGACAGGTGTCTGTGCACTGGGGGAGAGAGACAGGTGTCTGTGCACTAGGAGAGAGAGACAGGTGTCTGTGCACTAGGAGAGAGATACAGGTGTCTGTGCACTAGGAGAGAGAGACAGCTGTCTGTACACTAGGAGAGAGATACAGGTGTCTGTGCACTGGGGGAGAGAGACAGGTGTCTGTGCACTAGGAGAGAGAGACAGGTGTCTGTGCACTAGGAGAGAGAGACAGGTGTCTGTGCACTAGGAGAGAGATACAGGTGTCTGTGCACTAGGAGAGAGAGACAGGTGTCTGTGCACTGGGGGAAAGTAACCCAGGACCTGAAAGCCAGTGGGGGCAGCTGACTTTGGCCCTGACCTTGAGGATGCTACTGCAGCAGTGGGCACTCTGGCTGGCCAGGGCAGATTAACGGGCAGGGAGCATTCAGAGTTCTGATTGGAGGATGAGATCTGCCACTAATGCGCCCAGGGAAGCCAGCAGCTCTGGCGAGCACACACACACACACACACACACACGCACACACACACACACACACACACACACACACACACACACGCACACGCACACACACACACACACACGCACACACACACAGACACACCTGAACAACACCTTTATTTTGTGTTGCAACCTGGCAATGACTTACAGAACTCTGAGGACAAAGTGCCTGTTCGAAAAGAATCCTGCCTACATAAGTGTGGGTTGACTGTGTCCGCCTTCTTCCAGTTTCTTTGCAGGAGTGTATTGTAAATAATGTAGAGGAAATATGTCAGCATTATACAAAGCCCATCACCACAGCATCATTCTTACATCACCAGCACACTAATACACAAGCCGAACATGCTTTACTCCTGCCACATGGCAATGCATTTAGTAGCGGAGCTCAAAGGTCACAGTAGCTATGGGAGGATGTGTTAGCGGTGCGCTAATCCTGCACTGACCACTGATCTGACATGTGAACCCCAGCCTGACCCCTCCCCCCCCTGTATCTGTGTAGATTTGCCCCAGGTTCGCATGTCACACACACACACACACACACACACACACACACACGGCTGTATTTGTGCAGATTTGCCCCAGGTCCGCATGTCACACACACACACACACACACACACACACACACACACACACACACACACACACACACACACACACACACACACACACACGGCTGTATCTGTGCAGATTTGCACCAGGTCCGCATGTCACCGCCACCACACCGCCCTGTCTCTGTGTACTAAGACGCATAGCAGCCCTAATCCAGCACATCAGCCTCCTGTAATCCAGGAGAGCTGCCCGCACATCCGCCTCAAAGCTGCCAGGGTGGTTGCGTGATGTGCTCCAATCACCTGAGTTCAAGGGATGCATGCATCTAATCCAGGGAAAGGACAGAAGTTAAATCCTGCCAGGATACTGATCTGACCTCTTGTTCTATTATGTGGTTTGGAGGTAAACCCTTGTGATTTGTTTTCAAAATGATGGCCAAGACAAGCAGAGATGTATCAAGAGTTAGTGATATTAGGACTGAATGACATGCACACACACACACACACACACATGCTTGCTGCTGCCAATCATCCCACACGGTTATTCCATATTTATTATCTATCTATCAGCACTTAGGCTCCTTTAGCTGAGCCAGCTGAGCAGCCCTGGAGGATGCTGCTGATGAGGTAACACACTGAGCCCTTTAGCGCATGCTAATTCATCCCTTTTAAATGGAGTTTTATAGATGGAAGTTATTCACATTATGTTTAGTCAGATATGTCAGAGAGTGAGAAAAAAGACAAAGACAGAGAGAGAGAGAGAGAGAGAGAGAGAGAGAGAGAGAAACACAGAGAGAGAGAGGAAAAGCTGTCATAATGAATTCTGAGTACAGGGCCGGGGGAGACTTCCTGTCTATTATGGGGAGGAATGCTGGCTGGAGAAAACAGAGTGATTTCCGCTGCTGACTCACACTGAAGGTTTTTATTCAGTCCTTTATTTATTTATTATTATTTTTATAGTCAGGCAGGGTTCAGACACTCTGCTCAGGGGCCTCGCGGGAGATGCCATTTTCCAGCTCCCACTCGCCGGGTCGTCGGGTCGCCCAATCCCATCTCCCTCCGAGAGTGGAGCAGGAAGTGACTGCCTGTGAGGACAGCAGGGAGGTGGTGTGTGTGTGTGCGTGTTTGTGTGCGTGTGTGTGTGTGTGTGCATGTGTGTGTGTGTGTGTGTGGTAGAGACCCGAAAGGGAGTCTCTGAGTGTGGCAGGGAGGTTGGGGTGTGCTGGGGTTCTGCCTGGATGGATAGCTGGAGCTGATAACCTCCCCCCGCCTCCAACTACAACCCCCCCCCCCCCCCCCCCCCACTACCTCTGTCATCTCGTATCCTCTCTCCCTTTCTGTTGCTCAGCGTGTGTGCGGTTCATTCCCTGCTCCTCATGCATTATACAGCAGGCCTAAACACTACCAGCTGAACAAAATGTGTTATTGGCACACAACTGTTTCTGTACAGTTAATAATTTAGTGCCGATGTCTTAAGAGTTTTTTTTCCTGTTGGCGTGTAAATGGCATATTTTATTGAAGAGAGGGGACTCTCTGTTGGTGCAGTTCTGTATGTTTGCCAGCATGCATATGACTGAACGGCTTCTTCTAAAGTGTTTCTTGTTTTGACAGAAGAGTGCATAATTCAACGAGGCAGTCTAAGCGTACATGTCGAAAGGCCTGGCTAGTACACGTCAACAGGTCTGGCTAGTACACATTGACAGGCCTGGCTAGTACACATCGACAGGTCTGGCTAATACACATTGACAGGCCTGGCTAGTACACATTGACAGGCCTGGCTAGTACACGTTGACAGGCCTGGCTAGTACACGTCGACAGGCCTGACTAGTACACATTGACAGGCCTGGCTAGTACACGTCGACAGGCCTGACTAGTACACATCGACAGGCCTGGCTAGACGGAGGGACTGGCCGGAGGGGTTAGGTCTGGCAGTAGTGCTCCCCCAGACTCCCTCCTGTAACTAAACAACAGAGCCTGGACTCGCACTGTAATATGTGGGTCATCCTTGACATGACAATATATGTCCCTTACTGCAGAAAAAGCATTTTTTTTGCGTTTTGTGAACAAACGACCGTCCGGAACATGCCGGAAGCAAAATTGTCCCCCACACAGACACAGTATGTTAGCATCATACATGTTAGCATCAGCTAGAACGATGACCTTTACTCTTAATCTTAATCTCATCCTGAAAACGCAGCCCACATACAGTATATTTGCCTCGTTTAATCCTCATTTTATTACAGGCAATAAATATACAGTATTTGGCACTCTTTCTTCAGTGACATACATCAAAAAAATTAAATGGCATACAATAGGTCAAAAATGCATTGCGAAAATAAGCTTCTCTTGATGAGCAAGTCATTAGAGAAAATGAAAGAATGTTTCTAGTCATCGTCAACAAAAATCTTCATCATGTAAAAATGGACCCAGAAATGAATAATTCAACCCAACTCATTGACAAGCAACTGATTTCCTCTCTCGCTCTCCTCTCCTATCCTCTCCTCTTCAACAATGCTGGTTGAAAACAGGTGAAAATTTTCGGCAGGCTCGTACATTAGATTTCCTGGCCATCACCTGGCCGCCCTCATGTGTGAAATGCTTCTTGGAAGCCCAAATCAGAGCGTCTAATCTCAGCAAAGGTCATTCTTATTCACACTCGCAACCTCCACTGTCACTTCTGATCCGTCAGCAGCCAGCAGTTCCCTCTACTCAGCACAGCCGTCTGCCACCACAGCAGACACCTGCTCTCCACCATAGCAGACACCAGCTCTCCACAGCCATTTGCCACCACAGCAGACACCAGCTCTCCACCACAGCAGACACCAGCTCCCCACAGCCGTCTGTCACCACAGCAGACACCAGCTCTCCACCATAGCAGACACCAGCTCTCCACAGCCATTTGCCACCACAGCAGACACCTGATCTCCACCATAGCAGACACCAGCTCTCCACAGCCGTCCGTCACCACAGCAGACACCTGATCTGATGTGTCCAGACAAGGAGAAGCTCAGAGTGGGTGATTACACACACTTATGAAGTGTGTTCCTATACACACACAGACACACACACACACACACACACACACACACACACACACACACACACACCTCTGGGAGGATACCTGGACTGTTGTGGAGCCACTGCTTTCGTAAGCACATGTGCTGTTCATCTTTCCGCACAAGCTGCTAGGAGAGGCAGGATGGGTACATTACACTCTACTTTTGGGGAGGCTATAATCCATCTTCTCTCTCTCTCTCTCTCTCTCTCTCCCTCTCTCTCTCTCTCACTCCCTTCCTCTCTCTCTCTTTCCCTCTCTCTCTGTCTCTCTCTTTCCCTCTCTCTCTCTCTCCCTTCCTCCCTCTCTCTCTCCCTCTCTCTCTCTCTCCCCCTTCCTCTCTCTCTCTTTCCCTTTCTCTCTGTCTCTCTCTTTCCCTTGCTGACTGTCGCTTTATGATGAATGGAGGGGAATGACAGTTCTGTCACATGTACCTCAGTGATGTTGATGAATATCTCCTCTTTGGAGTCTCAGTGATGTTGATGAATATCTCCTCATCTCCTCTTTGGAGTCTCAGGCTAATGGCTACGAGGAGGAATGATGATGCAAACCTGTGTAAGTCATCCACACACACACACACACACACACACACACACACACACACACACACACACACATACATACACACACACACACACACACGCACGCGCACACACACACACACACACACACACACACACACACACACGCGCACACACACACACACACACGCACGCACACGCACACACACACGCACACACACACGCGCACACACACACGCACGCACGCGCACACACGCACGCACGCGCACACACGCACGCACGCGCACACACGCACGCACGCGCACACACGCACACGCACGCACGCGCACACGCGCTAAAGTCCACAGCTGCCCGCTGCATTGAGTCTGTGAAAGACATTAGCCTACAGAACTAAACTCAAGGAACTAACAAAAAACTGCCTAAAATGTTGAAGACCCCAAATAAGTCATAGATTAGTGTTTGCCTTGACTGGTCTTACAGGGACAAACAAAACAAAGAAAAAAACAAAGGGAAGCCTAAAAACTAATTTAGGATTCCCAGCAGGGAAAATGGAAGTCATTTTCAGGCCCTTTTAGCAAAATAAAAAAGGGCAGGATTAAAAGGTCATGTTTATGGCAGAACTGCAGTTGGTGTTTAATCCTGTGTGAAAAGCCATAAACAAGATCATCTCCCAGATGCAAGATTTGGCTCTGTCCTGATAGATAAATTAGACACAGCAAGCCCAGATTACAAGGCTAGTCATCTACTGGAGTGGAAGATCCCTCTAAGCGTGGCTGCGGATGCTTCTAGGTCGTAACAGGTTTGCAAAGGCAACCGTGCCTTTGTGTGTGCAAAGCCAAAAACACACACACATGATATTACACACACATGATATTACACACACACTTGTGCCTTCTAGGCAGATTTTGTCATTCCACTATGATGTCAGATGATTAGGTTGCATTTTTGCAAGGGAAATGTAAATACAACTGCTGAGTTATCATGAAATGTGTTTAAATACTAACTTCACAGGACTATCAGTAATATGCCAGGAACATACACATATGCATGCACACACACACACACGCACGCACACACACACACACACACACACACACACACACACACACACACAAAAAACACTGTAATCATTGTAAACACTCTGAGGGGGAGGATTTGGAAGAAGAGTAATATACACTCAATGTACCCCTCTCCCACTCCAGCCTCTACAGGGCAGCCATTCATTTAAAGCCTATGATCTCTAATGGAGATCAGAAGAGTGTATTTTCTGTGCAATCTGAAAGAGGCTTCTGAAGGACAGTACTGGCTGGGTGAGCAGGAATGGCAGCCTGCTCTGAGGTCCTGTCAAAGCAGGTTTGCCTCAGCTCCTGGTCCAAAGGCAGGATTAGATGAGCTTTCCTGTGTATGACGGAACATGTATCTATCTGCCCGCCAAACACCCCATAATAATTGTCACATTGTCCACAGAAGAATATCCCAAAATGTCACAGTAATAGTGAGAATAAAAGAATGTCCTTTGTAGACCTTGTGTCTTCCTGTGTCTTATATAGGAATATAAGAGTACTAAGGGCCAACGTATTAGGGCACGCATATGCTGCAGATGGGTATTAGGGCACGCATAGATATGCTCAGATGGGTATTAGGGCACACATAGATATGCTCAGATGGGTATTAGGGCACACATAGATATGCTCAGATGGGTATTAGGGCACGCATAGATATGCTGCAGATGGGTATTAGGGCACGCATAGATATGCTCAGATGGGTATTGGGGCCCGCATAAACATGCTCAGATGGGTATTGGGGCCCGCATAAACATGCTCAGATGGGTATTAGGGCCCGCATAGATATGCTCAGATGGGTATTAGGGCACGCATAGATATGCTCAGATGGGTATTAGGGCACGCATAGATATGCTCAGATGGGTATTAGGGCACGCATAGATATGCTCAGATGGGTATTGGGGGACACATAGATATGCTCAGATGGGTATTAGGGCACACATAGATATGCTGCAGATGGGTATTAGGGCACGCATAGATATGCTCAGATGGGTATTGGGGCCCGCATAAACATGCTCAGATGGGTATTGGGGCCCGCATAAACATGCTCAGATGGGTATTAGGGCCCGCATAGATATGCTCAGATGGGTATTAGGGCCCGCATAGCCATGCTCAGATGTTGTAGCCCGTGATGCCACAGCATGTGATGATGTAGCCAGTGATGCCACAGCATGTGATGATGATGTAGCCAGTGATGCCACAGCATGTGATGATGATGTAGCCAGTGATGCCACAGCATGTGATGTTGTAGCCAGTGATGCCACAGCATGTGATGATGATGTAGCCAGTGATGCCACAGCATGTGATGATGATGTAGCCAGTGATGCCACAGCATGTGATGATGATGTAGCCCGTGATGCCACAGCATGTGATGTTGTAGCCCGTGATGCCACAGCATGTGATGATGATGTAGCCCGTGAAGCCACAGCATGTGATGATGATGTAGCCAGTGATGCCACAGCATGTGATGATGTTGTAGCCCGTGATGCCACAGCATGTGATGATGATGTAGCCCGTGATGCCACAGCATGTGATGATGATGTAGCCCGTGATGCCACAGCATGTGATGATGATGTAGCCCGTGATGCCACAGCATGTGATGATGATGTAGCCCGTGATGCCACAGCATGCTCAGATGTTGTAGCCAGTGATGCCACAGCATGTGATGATGATGTAGCCCGTGATGCCACAGCATGTGATGATGATGTAGCCAGCGATGCCACAGCATGTGATGTTGTGCTGATGTTTATACTGCAGACAGTTCGGTCCTGTGACTGTGTATATATGGGATAACCTTTAACCTGTGACCTTTATAATTCAGTCAGTGGTGACACAGGCAGCATTACAGTAACAAAGGTCACTGGTACTGACTCCTCTGTGAATGAGAACATGGCAGGTACCAGAGCTCACTCCTCACAGACCAGTACATGATAACTGAATATCAATAAATGCCCTTTTCAGAAGCTATCACGTCAAACAGCAGTGCAGTCATAATAATGACTTTCTGAGGCAGCTCAATGTGTTTGTATTCAACTATTTTTGCCACAAGTAATTTGATGATACACATGCGCACACACACACACACATGCGCACACACACACACACACGCACACACTACAGTGTAAGTGTACTTGTGTGGCTGCGTGTTCATAAGCTATTCAACTGCGCATTCTGTCAAACAGAAGAACAGGAACAGGATCATGAGGGGTTTTATAGCGGGAGCCTTTTTGGATCGCTGCCTGAGTGACCTTCTATCAGTGCCACCCCATCACACTGTGGGGTACTGTGTGTCTGTGTGTGTGTGTGTATGTGTTTGGTGTGTGAGTGTGTGTGTGTGTGTATCTGTTTGTGTATCTGTGTCT
>CM050204.1:33903209-33920709 GCA_027475355.1 Coilia nasus
TTAAAAAAGATGTTTTGCCCCCTCTCCCTTCCATACCCCACAGGGTTCCTGTCAGCTGGGTGCACAAAAGAGTAGTGCATGATGGGGTTGAGTGGATGTTAGGTGTTTAGTAAGGTGGTTAGGTTGATCATTCAGTGCTTACTGAATATCATGTATAGAGAGAGTGGGCGTTCGCAATGAACTGTATGCTGTAATGTTGCAAAAAGGACTTTAAGGACACACTCCAAGCCTGTGGTTCATCAAAGCTGTGGCTCTGTATAGATGTTGCCACTCAGTGAGTTTCATTTCTATACAGGCATGAAAGGGACAGCAGGGACTCAGAGGAGGAATGGCTCACAATTGGACAGTGACAGAGAGGCATCTGAGTATGAAGGCTCACGATTGGACAGTGACAGAGAGGCATCTGAGTATGAAGGCTCACGATTGGACAGTGACAGAGAGGCATCTGAGTATGAAGGCTCACGATTGGACAGTGACAGAGAGGCATCTGAGTATCAAGGCTCACAATTGGACAGTGACAGAGAGGCATCTGAGTATAAAGGCTCACGATTGGACTGTGACAGAGAGGTATCTCAGTATGCAGTGGCTCACGATTGGACTGTGGCAGATAGGCATCTGAGTATGAAGGCTCACGATTGGACTGTGGCAGAGAGGCATCTGAGTATGAAGGCTCATGATTGGACGGTGACAGAGAGGCAACTGAGTATGGAGTGGCTCTGGTCAGAATGCAAAGGGATATTAAATGGGCATGTGAGACTGTAAGTGACTATAAATGAAAGGGAAAATGTGTTTTAATGTGTGTTAAATAGAGAACACAAAAGAAGAGATTATGAGATTATGAGTCAGAATGAGGTGAGAGAGAGAGAGAGAGACAGAGACAGAGACAGAGACGGAGACAGAGACAGAGGTAGACAGGGAGGTAGAGAGACTGAGACAGAGAGCAAGAGAGAGATAGAAGCCAAACGTGAAAGACTGTGTCTGCACTACTCCTGCTGCATCTCGAATAGTCCCCAGATGGAGGGCTATACACTAATATCCTAGTATCCCAGTATCACAGTATCCAGTAGCCCAGTCTCCCAGTATCCCAGTATCCCAGTATCCAGTAGCCCAGTCTCCCAGTATCCCAGTATCCTAGTATTCAGTAGCCCAGTCTCCCAGTATCCCAGTATCCTAGTATTCTAGTATCCCAGTATTCCAGTATCCCAGTATCCTAGTATCCCAGCATCCAGTATCCCAGTACCCCAGTAGCCCAGTACCCCAGTATCCAGTACCCCAGTATCCCAGTATCCTAGTATTGTAGTATTCCAGTATTCTAGTATCCCAGTATCCCAGTATCCAGTATCCCAGTATCCCAGTATCCCAGTATCCCAGCATCCAGTATCCCAGTCTCCCAGTATCCCAGTATCCTAGTATCCAGTATCCCAGTATCCTAGTATTGTAGTATCCCAGTATTCTAGTATCCCAGTATCCCAGCATCCAGTATCCCAGTCTCCCAGTATCCCAGTCTCCCAATATCCCAGTATCCTAGTATCCAGTATCCCAGTATCCCAGTATCCTAGTATTGTAGTATCCCAGTATTCTAGTATCCCAGTATCCCAGTATCCAGTAGCCCAGTATCCCAGTCTCCCAGTATCCTAGTATTCTAGTATCCCAGTATTCCAGTATCCCAGTACCCCAGTATCCCAGTATTCAGTATCCCATCCTAGTATCCCAGTACCCCAGTATCCAGTACCCCAGTATCCCAGTATCCCAGTATCCAGTATTAGTCTGAATCCAGAGCATTACTCTGAGGGACACTGAGAACCTGCGGACCACAGGCACCATTTTGCACACTTAAGACTCAGTACTCAAGACTCAGTACTCAAGACTCAGTAATCAAGACTCAGTACTCAAGACTTAGTACTCAAGACTCGGTGTGACAGCACTTGAAAGGAGAGGAAATGGAGGAGAAGGAAAAGAAAAAAACTCCCTGCTCAGACAATGTCAGCAATTCATAAAAGCAATTAGATCAAAAGGCCAGTGCCCGAGGCGGTACAGGTCCGCACTAATGTTTACTCGGACGGCTATAGTCTTTCATTCCTCAGCGGCCGGAGTGACTGACCTGGCACTGATTGGCAGTGAAAGCCCACCAAGGACAATGCCATCCTATTCAAACACAGCATGATGGGGCCAAACATGGAGAGACTGCCCACAAATGGAGTGGTGCAAATTAGAGTGGGTCTATTTTTATGTCCTGGACATTTGCTTTTAAGATGAGGAAGAAGAGGGGGGGTGAGGGGGGAAATGGAAAGCTATTCCGAATGATTTGGCTGTCATTCAGAGAAGGCCAATCATCTAACAGAGTTTCTGAGCACTCTGCACCCGGCACTTTCAGTTCCTCAGGTCCACACGCACTGAAATAATTATCTGCTCAAGAAAAAACAGGAGGTTAGCCACTTTTAAGACTCTTAAGACTCCATTTTAAGCAGATTCATTCTGTGCTGAAGACAAACCCAATGCACTGTATGAAAGTGTATTCCATGGAGGGTGTTCAGATAAAAAGAAACAAGTTATTAGAGTAAATGCAGAAAAAAAAATACATACATAAATAAATAAATAAATAACTCCTGTGATAATTACGGTAACCTTGTTGTTATTTACCCTTTCTTTACTAAACATATCATTACAGGAAGCCATGATGGATGCACCATGCACCATGTCAGTAGGTGCGGCCACAGCAATGTGCAAGGGATTATGGGAGTTTTGCCATTGAGGAGAGGCTGCAGAAACACCACTGCTGCTCACATTAGGGGAGGTCGCCATGACAATCAACCAGGAATTAGGTGCTCAGTGGGCATGTAATGCTACTCTTTTTCCTGCAGTGTGCGTTTGTGTGTGTGTCTGCGTGTGTGTATGTGTGTGTGTGTGTGTGTGTGTGTGTGTGCATGCACATGATCTAGTATAAAGCCTCGTCACTGCCATCTGAGTCCCGACTCCCTCATCCGTTCAGCCGGAGCTGCAGCTTAATGAGGGTGAAATTGGGAGAAGGAGGTGAATCTTTGGAGCCCTCCTGGGTAGGTAGAGGTATTTCCCTCTGTGGCTGTCCTGGGAGTGAGGAGGAAGAGGACGAGGAAGAGGCAGGGAAGGAAGAGAAGAGAAGGAGGAGAAGGGGAAGGAGGAAGAGGAGGAGGAAGAGGAGGAGGAGAAGTGGAGGTGAATCTTTGGTGCCCTGCTGGGTAGGTAGAGGTACTCCAGAGTGGCAGTCCTGGGAGTGAGGAGGAAGAGGAGGAGGAGGAGGCGGGGGAGGAAGAGGAGAGAAGAGGAGGAGAAGGGGAAAGAGAAGAGGAGGAGGAAGAGGAGGAAGAAGAAGAGGAGGTGAATCTTTGAGTAGGTAGAGGTACTCCAGAGTGGCAGTCCTGGGAGTGAGGAGGAAGAGGAGGAGGAGGTGGGGGAGATGGAGGAGGAAGAGAAGGAAGAGGAGAAGAAAGAGGTGGGGGAGGAAGAGGAGGAGGAGGCGGGGGAGATGGAGGAGGAAGAGAAGGAAGAGGAGAAGAAAGAGGTGGGGGAGGAAGAGGAGGAGGAGGAGGAGGAGGTGGAGGTGGAGGAGGTGAATCTCCTGCTGGGAGGTAGATGTTAATGTACTCCAGTCCCAGTGTGGCAGTCCTGGTGTGGCAGTGCTGGGCAGTGGGCCAGGAGAGGTCACTGTGACACTGCTGCTAAACTGTTGCTGAGCTGAAGTTTGATTTGTTGCTGAGCTGAAGTTTGCTTTGTTGCTGAGCTGAGGGAGGAGCGAGGGGTTGACAGGAGGACTTTATTTCCGCTAAACGCAAAACACTTCACAACGATAAATGAACCAAACAAATTGCAATTCATTTAATCTCATTTTGAGGAAAAAAAACAATGGAAGAAAAACAAAATGAAGATGACAAGATGATTGCTTTAATGAATCTTTAAAACAAAAACCATGTACCCTCTCTCACCCACTTAAGGTAGTTATGCTGAAAATGACTGCATGATTCAGAGCTTTTGTTTCGCACAACCACATAATTACAGTACTAGTCTTAGTGGATTGGAACATTTCAAATAACATGTTATTGATGAGGCAGCAATGCACGTAGGTACTCAAATTGTATGTTATGTTACACACACATATCCAAGCATGAATGCATGCATTTTATAATGTTTATTTCTTTGTTTCTTTGTTGTCACCAGGGCCCTTGTGTCCTTGCACATGCAGCTATTGGTCACTTCCTGTGATAACAATGCTCAGGAAGCTGTGTGGTATTTGTGATGCACAAACTGAAGTATGGGTGGACTTACCGCAGAAGCAATTGCTTTCAGCAGTGCTTTCAGCTATTTCACTGCATGTGGGTGAGTTTTAAGAGCAGGAAACAGTGTGCTAGCGCCTCTTACTGTAGATGCAGCTGAGTCTATAACTGGTGACTGCACATGCAGTATCCTCTAACTGTCCCAAGGAGCCTTAAATGCTTTACACAGTGTGCTGTAAAATAAAGAGCTGATATATTTAGCTACCATTAGTATTAGCATTAAGCCTCTTGAGCACCCTGACACACTTAGCGGTCTGCTGCTGTTTGCAGAAGGCTGAACATCTGAGCCTATCTACCCTACACTATGCTGTTCTATCCTATTCTAACCTACCCTACCCTACCATAACCTACCCTACCCTATGCTATCCTACCCTAACCCCTAACCTACCCTATGCTATCCTACCCTACCCTACCCTATCCTATCCTACCCTACCCTACCCTACCCTATCCTATTCTAACCTACCCTACCCTAACCTAACCTACCCTATGCTATCCTACCCTAACCTACCCTACCATAACCTACCCTATGCTATCCTACCCTAACCTACCCTATGCTATCCTAACCTACCCTACCCTATGCTATCCTACCCTAACCTATCCTATGCTATCCTACCCTAACCTACCCTATGCTATCCTAACCTACCCTACCCTATGCTATCCTACCCTAACCTATCCTATGCTATCCTAACCTACCCTACCCTATGCTATCCTAACCTACCCTACCCTATGCTATCCTACCCTAACCTATCCTATGCTATCCTACCCTAACCTACCCTACCCCATCCTATCCTAACCTACCCTATGCTACCCTAACCTACCCTATGCTATCCTACCCTAACCTACCCTACCCCATCCTATCCTAACCTACCCTATGCTACCCTAACCTACCCTATGCTATCCTACCCTAACCTACCCTACCCCATCCTATCCTAACCTACCCTACCCTATGCTATCTTATCCTATCCTACCCTATCCTACCCTACCCTACCCTACCCTACCCTACCCTATCCTACCCTATCCTACCCAATCCTATCCTAACCTACCCTACCCAATGCTATCCTACCCTACCCTACCCAATGCTACCCTACCCTAACCTACCCTACCCTATGCTATCCTACCCTACCCCATGCTATCCTACCCTACCCAATGCTATCCTACCCTAACCTACCCTACCCTATGCTATCCTACCCTACCCCATGCTAACCTACCCTACCCAATGCTATCCTACCCTAACCTACTCTACCCTATGCTATCCTATCCTATCCTATCCTACCCTAACCTACCCTACCCCATCCTATCCTAACCTACCCTATGCTACCCTAACCTACCCTATGCTATCCTACCCTAACCTACCCTACCCCATCCTATCCTAACCTACCCTACCCTATGCTATCTTATCCTATCCTACCCTATCCTACCCTACCCTACCCTACCCTACCCTACCCTATCCTACCCTATCCTACCCAATCCTATCCTAACCTACCCTACCCAATGCTATCCTACCCTACCCTACCCAATGCTACCCTACCCTAACCTACCCTACCCTATGCTATCCTACCCTACCCCATGCTATCCTACCCTACCCAATGCTATCCTACCCTAACCTACCCTACCCTATGCTATCCTACCCTACCCCATGCTAACCTACCCTACCCAATGCTATCCTACCCTAACCTATGCTACCCTATGCTATCCTATCCTATCCTACCCTAACCTACCCTACCCTAACCTACCCTACCCTATCCTAACCTACCTTACCCTATGCTATCCTAACCTACCCTACCCTATGCTATCCTAACCTACCCTACCCTATGCTATCTTATCCTAACCTACCCTATGCTATCCTACCCTAACCTACCCTATGCTATCCTACCCTAACCTACCCTATGCTACCCTAACCTACCCTATGCTAACCTACCCTATGCTACCCTATGCTACCCTATCCTATGCTATCCTACCCTAACCTACCCTATGCTACCCTATGCTACCCTATGCTATCCTATCCTATCCTACCCTAACCTACCCTACCCTAACCTACCCTACCCTATCCTAACCTACCTTACCCTATGCTATCCTAACCTACCTTACCCTATGCTATCCTAACCTACCCTACCCTATGCTATCCTAACCTACCCTAAGCTATCCTATTCTAACCTACGATATCCAATCCTATCCTGATCTGTGCTGTGCTGCTGTGCTGCTCCAGTGTCCAATCTTCAAAAGGGGCTTTGATCCCCCTTTGTACCCCCCCCCCCCACACACACACACACATATGCAACACAATATTATTTAAACACACACAGGCACAAAATAGCATATACAAAGACAAATACACACACACAACACAGTGGCAAAGGGTTTGTGTTCATAAGGATGGGAATGTTCACACCAGAGCGTCACTAACCTGTACTGGACCACAGGACAGTGTGGCAGCTCAGCCTGTGCTGTAGAGGGGGAGCAGGCGGGACTGAGAGGAACTATGGGAGATGAAAAGAAACAACGAAAATGTTCAACATTGAGGTACCATTCAGAATACAGTTAGTGGAAAGCCTATATCCTTCATGCTGCCTTCTTTACAATATCTAAAATTTTGTTGGATATTTACTCTGTCAGTTCCTGGTATCTTGACATTGGCGTTCTGTGTTGCTGTCTGGCTAGATCGCTTTTTAGTCTGTACCCTGATGCCTGCTAAGATGCTCTGTATCACCTGCTAGACAGCAGAGGCAGCAGGTAGCTGCCTTCCCAGTTCAGGCGCATCATAACTGTGCCTGAGGACAGCTTGCAGGCTAATGGAGCCTAGCCACACTAATGGAGCCTAGCGTACAGGCGTGCTCAGGGCTTTCGAGTCATCTAGTGGGGTGAGGTGAGACAGATGAATTGATTGAAATTGATTTGGGAGGCCTTTGATGGCTTCCTTTGTTCCCCCCCTAAGCCATGCCCACACCCATCGAGCTGGCATTTAAGGGGGCTTTTGGTCAGACGTGTAGGGGGCTAGTTGGAGTAGGTGGGTAAATTGATTTTTTTTTTTAAAGCAAACAAACAGACAAAAGAAATTGCTGCATGAATCTTGTTGCATTTGTACAAAGAGGTCAAGGAGAGTGGTGCAGTCTGGGAATATTTTGGGAATTTCTGGGAATTTTAGATGCACTTTAGTGAGCAACTGTACAGGTATTCTTTCAAATGCCCATTTTTACACTTCAAAAAGAGCCAACGAGTGGAATCCATCAAAACAGCCAGTAGTGTCCAGGGACATTTAGATGGTTGCTAATGCCACACCTGGCTGCTACAGCTAAGATTTACCATCGGACAGATCAGAACAACATTGCAAACTGCCAGGGATGGGCAACCAGGATCCAGAAGCTACAAGCCAATATGCCAGTGATGTCATCCAGTAATTCCTCTGCCCCCCTGCTGGGTTGTGTTAAAATCAACTCACTAAGGAGACGAATGCCTGGCACTGGATTGTAGTTTCTTAAGCCAGGTTGCTGAAACAGAGTAAAATCCCAGGAATGGCTAATCCATGCACCTCCCTCCCTCCACCTTACGGGCAGCTCTGCTTCTGCTCTGCTTGCGTTCCTTCAACATTTATTTCCCCTCCTGTCTGTGTGTTTGTTATTCCGCTGCTCGTGTTGAGTGAAATTACAGTCACGGTCTCGGAGGCAGGCTCTGTGCTTATCCTCCTGGGCCCTACCCGCGCAGCTACTGTTTGCAGAGGGAATCTGAGCCGCAGCATGCGATCCCACTCAGTGTCTCAAGTGCCACAGCTTCTCCCTGCCTGAGGGCTCTGAAATAGGCTAAGCTAAAGCTAGCCTTCAGTGCATTTCAATAAAAATCAGTAACAATTTCCTTGAGTAGTACGCCTAAAAGGACTTAAGAGATGATTTGTTGAAATTCACCCATAATCTTTAATTTGTGTTTCTATTGTTTACTGTTTAAAATACTAAAACTGCTTAACCATCTCCAACCCCCAACCCTAGCCTTAGTGTCAACAGTGACTTTAAAATCTAAGCATCTATAGCTGCTATGGGACTATCCAAGTAAAGTGTGACCTAAAAATGCTACATTGTTGTACTTGCTGCTTCACCCACTGTCTGCTACGTTTGTGGCAACAGTTTACTGTATGTGTTATTCATGTTCAATTCTGGGACTCCCCACCCCCGTCCTCTTTTTGGCCAGACAAACCTTAATGTGGAACAAACCTTGACCTCTCTATTCTAGGCTGATAGCGATGGTCAGTGTCTTAGTGGTGGGCTCACGGCTGTTTGGTACCCTAAAAGAGGCCCACAGAGGCAAACACAGAGGCCCTGTGAAGCCTCATGCACCCTGACCCACAGATGACATGAAAACAGTCATGAATCACACAGAGGTTACGTACAAATAGGGCACAACCCTCCCTCTCTTAGACAGCTGTAGCCTGTACAGCACAGAAAGAGGGGGAGACAGAGACAGAGAGAGAGAGGGAGAGAGAGACACAGAGAGAGAGACAAAAGGAGGGAAAACAAATATGCAGATAAATAAACCTCCTGGATGCTTCCCAATCAGGGCAAGAAGATTTCTGGCTGTGGGAAAAAGACTGCTGTTCCATGCTGCTTGGAAACTCATCCAAATGAGGTGAGCAAGAAAAAGAAAGAGATAAAAGGCAGGAGAGAGTGAGAGAGAGAAAGAGAGAGAGAGATGTCCCTGCTGTGCAAACAGAAAAGTCCCGGTTGTTTTTAAAGAGGAATGCTAAACGTGATTTCATCTGAATGGGAAGGAATGCTGAATGTCAGTTAATCTGTACTGTCACACAGGTCTGAAGGGAATGGAAGTTCTAAAGAACTGTGGGATCCATAAAACATAATGTGGAATTCTAGAATTTTACCTTGTTGTAGAATGCATTCTTTTGTACGATGTTCAAAGACTCACACCCTTAAAGATTAAGGAGGTTTCGGATGCCAAGAATAGAAAGTCACATTCCCCCTGCACCTGTAATATTCCAGCACAGGCCGGCTCTATCTTAGCAGGAGCAACATCTCTACTGACAGGGCACTTTGAGAGGTGGGGTTGGTGGGTTGAGTGGTTGGGGGGGTGGAAGGATGGTGAGATAAATAGGAGATTGACGTGTCTTAGAAACACAGCGAGGGGGTGGGGTGTGTGTGTGTGTGTGTGGGTGGGGGTGCTTTAAGAGGCGAAGCACCCTGTCTTGCCCTGGGGCCCCCAGCATGACGGATTCCTGGTCGGGCAGCCAGTCAACCAACCAGCCAGCCAGCCATCCAAGGCAGCCATCCCAGGCAGGCAGGCGGTAATTAGATCGATTTCACCGGAGGACCGTTAAAGTGAGCGTGCTGAGGAGATGACAAGCGAAGATGGCCCCCTCTCCAACCGGCCTGACAGTCAAGGCAGGGCTGCAGCTCAGCACTCCGGCTGGGGAACGGGTGGGGGGGTGGGGGGAACGGGTGGTGGTGGTGGTGGGGGGTGGGGGGGGGTGTTAATGGGCTAGGGTGGTGGGGGTGGACATACACATAGATAAACACAGGCACACAGACATGTTCACATACTTAAGTAAGCACAGACATGTTCACATACTTAAGTAAGCACAGACATGTTCACATACTTAAGTAAGCACAGACATGTTCACATACTTAAGTAAGCACAGACATGTTCACATACTTAAGTAAACACAGACATGATCACATACTTAAGTAAGCACAGACATGTTCACATACTTAAGTAAACACAGACATGTTCACATACTTAAGTAAGCACAGACATGATCACATACTTAAGTAAACACAGACATGTTCACATACTTAAGTAAGCACAGACATGTTCACATACTTAAGTAAGCACAGACATGTTCACATACTTAAGTAAGCACAGACATGTTCACATACTTAAGTAAGCACAGACATGTTCACATACTTAAGTAAGCACAGACATGTTCACATACTTAAGTAAGCACAGACATGTTCACATACTTAAGTAAGCACAGACATGTTCACATACTTAAGTAAGCACAGACATGTTCACATACTTAAGTAAGCACAGACATGTTCACATACTTAAGTAAGCACAGACATGTTCACATACTTAAGTAAACACAGACATGTTCACATACTTAAGTAAGCACAGACATGTTCACATACTTAAGTAAGCACAGACATGTTCACATACTTAAGTAAGCACAGACATGTTCACATACTTAAGTAAGCACAGACATGTTCACATACTTAAGTAAGCACAGACATGTTCACATACTTAAGTAAGCACAGACATGTTCACATACTTAAGTAAGCACAGGTGTGTTCACATACTTAAGTAAGCACAGACATGATCACATACTTAAGTAAACACAGACATGTTCACATACTTAAGTAAGCACAGACATGTTCACATACTTAAGTAAGCACAGACATGTTCACATACTTAAGTAAGCACAGACATGTTCACATACTTAAGTAAGCACAGACATGTTCACATACTTAAGTAAGCACAGGTGTGTTCACATACTTAAGTAAGCACAGACATGATCTACATACTTAAGTAAGCACAGGTGTGTTCACATACTTAAGTAAGCACAGACATGATCTACATACTTAAGTAAACACAGACATGTTCACATACTTAAGTAAGCACAGATGTGTTCGCATACTTAAGTAAGCACAGACATGTTCACATACTTAAGTAAGCACAGGTGTGTTCACATACTTAGGTAAGCCCAGATGTGGAAGTCACATATGAGCACATATCATGGGCGTCGGTAGACCTGGGCATTCGAGGCTATAGCCCCAGATCTCCTGGGAATAGCCCCGGATCTCTGTGCTGGCAAAAAAAGTAAATACTGTAAGTAATGATGGTAATGATGAAAATAGGCCCGTAGAAGAGACTTTTGTGTGGTTGCATTACCAGTAGTCTCAAATGAAACATTGTAGCCAGTGAAAATCAAAGATTCTAGAGCGCTCCTGGAAAATCTTGCAGGACCATATATGGGCAGCTTTAGAATCATTTGTTACAATATGTTACAAATTCAAGACGTCGGTATTCTTTCTATGCGTAGGGCTATTTCGTGTTTCTAGCTAGAGTGAGATCCGTCGGAGTTGACTGTAGTTTGCACAGTCCCGTAGTGAAATAAACCTGGTCCACTTGACATTCTGTAGGTACGTGTCGCGATAGTGTTTATTCTATATAAGCTACTTTAATGTAACATTTTGTCTGCTGGTGTATGTGATGCACTTTGCCAGAAGAGACTCCTTACAGGTTATCCTGTAATACCTATTCGACGTAAGTCATCACTCATGACGATTGTCCTTTCTTTTCATTCTTAAACAACGCTAAAATTGCATTTTCATCAGTTCGATTTTTAAAATTTTCTCGGGGGACAAACCCCCAAACCCCCGCTCAAAGAACACTCTAACTTCTGGGCTAAAGCCCCGAATGTTTCCACAACCTAGCGACGCCCCTGGCACATATATGTTCAAATACACACTAATACACACATGATATATATGTTACTCATACAAACATTTCACACAAGTGTAGACAACCAGTGTGTTCGTAAGACACATGAAGAATATACATGTAGGTCTATGACTAATTACATTTATAACAAAACGTTTGTTAGATGTTTTCTAATGACGTGTGTGTGTGTTTTCATTGCGGTGTCTTAAGTTGACTCCAGTTCCCATAGTGATGATTATGGGGCTATGCATGTATTATAACCCTACTTAACACTGTACATTTCTGAAGTATTTACAAATCAAAGTTGGCATGCATAGAAACTAACACAAGGCTATTCTCCTGTTTCTCCTTTTCTGTTTCAGCCTTTTCATTCTTTCATTCGGCAGGGCATATGCAATGACATCATAAATGTTTATGAGCGCAGTCATTACTGCTTATATATTGTTATATAAAGTAATATAAGTCATCATGAGGGGTTATAAATGCCTTATAGCCCCTTATGAATGTGTTTATAATGTTAGAAATGTGTTATAGTGCCTCAGGAATGTGTTTATAATGCTTTGTGGATACTGGGTTTAAGTAGACTGTGACCAAATGCATTATAGGCTTGTGGAGTAATGTGTGACTAATGAGTGAAGCTAATGGAAACATAGACACAGATACTGACTGCTGACAGGCAACTAGTCACACACACAGATTTGTGCTCAGACACCACAGCCGCACAGACAGAGACACACACACACACACACACACAAACCTACCTGTACACACACACACACTGCTCCCCGGGGTCATGGCTTGGAGTTAAATGTAGAGGTGAATTTTGTTGTGTGCACTGTGTGCTGTGCTGTGACCACAGTGACGTTTCACTTTCTATCTCCAGCACAAGGACTCGAGAAGAGCAGACTTCAGGAGGGCAAAAGATGGATGTCAAGGGGCAAAAGAAGGGAATTAGCCTATATGTTTTATGGGCTAATGTTTATTAATTAAACCCACCCTGTTTTACTGGGAGGTAACACACTGCTACCACCTCCACATCTATCTGAGTGTAAATAAAAGACATCTATCTCAGTGTACAGTAAATACAAGGCATCTATGTGAGTGTAAAAAGGCATCTATGTGAGTGTAAAAAGGCATCTATGTGAGTGTAAAAGGCATCTATGTGAGTGTAAAAGGCATCTATGTGAGTGTAAAAGGCATCTATGTGAGTGTAAAAAGGCATCTACTGTATGTGAGTGTAAAAAGGCATCTATGTGAGTGTAAAAAGGCATCTATGTGAGTGTAAAAGGCATCTATGTGAGTGTAAAAAGGCATCTACTGTATGTGAGTGTAAAAAGTGAAAGTGAAAGTCTCCCATTTCTGTCATTGTGATCACACGGCACGGCACAGCACAGCACACAGTGCACACAACGAAATTCAACCTCTGCATTTAACCCATCACACATGTGAGCAGGGGGCAGCCATGACAACGGCGCCCGGGGAGCAGTGAGTGGGGACGGTACCATGCTCAGGGTACCTCAGTGGCACTACTGGCGACTTGGGATTCGAACCTGCGATCCTTGCGGTCACAGGTCCGATGCCTTAGCCGCTAGGCCACCACTATGTGAGTGTAAAAGGCATCTACTGTATGTGAGTGTAAAAGGCATCTATGTGAGTGTAAAAGGCATCTATGTGAGTGTAAAAAGGCATCTATGTGAGTGTAAAAGGCATCTATGTGAGTGTAAAAGGCATCTATGTGAGTGTAAAAAGGCATCTATGTGAGTGTAAAAAGGCATCTATGTGAGTGTAAAAGGCATCTATGTGAGTGTAAAAGGCATCTACTGTATGTGAGTGTAAAAAGGCATCTATGTGAGTGTAAAAAGGCATCTATGTGAGTGTAAAACGGCATCTATGTGAGTGTAAAACGGCATCTATGTGAGTGTAAAACGGCATCTATGTGAGTGTAAAACGGCATCTATGTGAGTGTAAAAAGGCATCTATGTGAGTGTAAAAGGCATCTATGTGAGTGTAAAAGGCATCTATGTGAGTGTAAAAGGCATCTATGTGAGTGTAAAACGGCATCTGATAAAGCCAGGTACAGATAGAGATGCACTGGATGTGTGACAGCATCAGAACTGGGTGGTCTTTGTTCACTTTTACACACACACACACACACACACACACACACACACACACACACACACACACACACACACACACACACACACACGCTTACCCATGCACACAGACACACACTTACAAATACACACACAGACACACACAAATGCTTACCCACACACAAATACCGACATACGCATGCACTCACCTGCACGTACACACAAATACCTACACACACACACACACAAACACACACACAGATGGATGGACAGTGAGATCACCTCTGGCTGTCAAAATGCATCCTGCTGATCAAAGCTGTCAGTAAAAGTGTCCTTTTGTTCCTGCTCTGCGAGACTGGGCCGTGGAGGATACCCCACTGCTGGACGGCACAGTGTGAGCCTCAACCATCTGCTGAAGGGATCTTTTATTCCGACGCCTCCATAAAACTCTGGCTAGCGCACAGCAGAGCCCAGTCCCTCGATGCTAATCCTTCAGACTCATCACAGGCAAAAGGAAAAAGGCAAGTAAGTAAAATGTATACCTGAAGCACACTGTAAAACGCAGCACTCACTGACCAAGGTTCTGTTCAGATTAGATAGATTAGATAGAACAGATTTTGAAATATATATGCATAGGTAAACACAATGAAAATCATCACATACAAATGGACACAATTGTGTAACACTAACAAAGACTGAAAACCTAAACGGTCAGGCAGAGAGATTACAGACAATCACAACAGCAAATGAGATTAGTTAGCCAAAAAGGGGAGGGAGTGCAGGTATGTTCTGAGTCCTTATGCCTTGCATCCATTATTTGGGTGGCTCCCTGTACTTAGCCTGGTAAACCAGCCCTCGTATTTCATTTCATTTTGTCAGACAGAGGGTCTGGCCGTGCTGCCACTGGCATTGCTGTATTAGGTACCAGTCAATCCTAGCCAATCAGCAAACAGAAGGAATGTTTTTTGAGCGATGACGCTGACTTTGTGTGCTTCATTTGAATTGTAATGCGTAGGCAGGCTAATTGCATACATGACCAGACGTTAGCAATTAGGTAAAGGCAGAGCCACTTGTTTTAAACTTCAGAAGAGTCCACACCTCCAGGAACAAATCGTTACTCAGTGCAGCAAGGTGGTGCTGCTGAGGTCCTGTCAAACAGGGCACTACAGGAACAGAACTGTTCCCCTGCCAACACCACCACTCCCATCCCCAGTGAACAGAACTGTTCCGCCACCCCCTTCCCCCCTCCCATCCCCAGTGAACAGAACTGTTCCACCACCCCCTTCCCCCCTCCCATCCCCAGTGAACAGAACTGTTCCACCAACCCCTCCCATCCCCCTCCCATGAGTGTGTGTAAGTGTATATGTGTGTGTGAGTGTATATGTGTGTGTGTGTGAGTGTATATGTGTGTGTGTGAGTGTATGTGTGTGTGTGAGTGTATGTGTGTGTGTGTGAGTGTATGTGTGTGTGTGTGTGAGTGTATATGTGTGTGTGTGAGTGTATATGTATGTGTGACTGTATATGTGTGTGTATGACTGTATATGTGTGTGTGTGACTGTATATGTGTGTGTGTGTGTGTGTGTGAGTGTATATGTGTGTGTGTGAGTGTATATGTGTGTGTGAGTGTATATGTGTGTGTGAGTGTATATGTGTGTGTGTGACTGTATATGTGTGTGTGTGACTGTATATGTGTGTGTGTGTGTGTGTGTGTGTGTGTGTGTGTGTCTGGCGCAGTCAGAAGGCGTTGGGCTGAGGTCGTGATGGCTCCCACTGCAAAAGCTTGTCTCTGCACCGCTTGGGCACATTGGCAGGGGAGGCATTCATTCATTCATTCATTCATTCATTCATTCATTCATTCTTTCCTTCATTCCTTCCTTCATTCATTCATTCATTCATTCATTCATTCATTAATTCATTCCTTCATCCATTCATTCATTCATTCATTCATTCCTTCATCCATTCATTCATTCATTCCTTCATTCATTCATTCATTCCGGTCTGAATCTCTAAACGCCCTGCTTCTCTTTCTAGTGTCACATAGAAAACAGTTACAGTACGTTTGAAGTTCAGTGCACTTGAAGCCTTCATTGCAACAGTACAGCTCTTTGGGGCATTAGGTTTGCAAAATACACAATGCAGTTTGCAAACCAACCCACACACCAGTGTGCCAAAGCTAACAGCTACAGAGTCTTGGCTAAGCTTCGGCAGGACAGGAGATTTCACTCACTCAAGGATTCTGTTCACATCGCTTTTGCTAAATGGCTGTCAGGATTTCTTTTATAGCTTGCAGTCTTCAAGGAATAATAAAATGACATGCCGCGTATTTCCTTTCTTTCGTACTTTCTTTCTTTCTGTCCCTGTGTGTGTGTGTGTGTGTGTGTACAGAGTGTGTTTCACAATGATTCATGATGATATCAATTCCATCCTCATTTCTGAGTAGTCTTGGTTTGGCACAGTGTCTTGGAGGGCAAACACACACACACACACACACACACGCACACATCATTTGGCCACTCATTAGCCATCACTGTCCCCCTAGCGGTACTGCTATCATGCTAATCTATTAGCAGTACTGTTATGACGCTAATTCATTAGCGGTACTGACGCCAATCCATTAGAGGAATTTGCTAACAAGTAGCATTAGCATGATATGATTCACAGCCACTGTCTTGCAAAGGCCAGAAAGGCGTGAAGTTTATAAGTATCCCTTTTCCGAGAGACCCTCAGGTATCAGGGCCAGGGCTTCTCCGTCTGGAAGCTCCTAGCTCCCCACTTGGCATTCCAGAGAGATTAAAACAGCCTGTTCAGGCTGGATATTGAATTACTCTGTGTGATTCAACATTGCATACCTCCATAACTAGCTCAGTGACGGACATGGCAAAAGAATTCAGCTCAACTTGTGATATTTCAGACCTGAAGAAAAGACCGTTAGGAGGCCATCCAGGCCGTGGAAGAGCAGACAGTGGTGTCCATGGCGACCCCACAGCACACGCAGGTGTAAGAGCTACAGAGAGGCCAACCAAAGCAGACTAATGTAAATAGCTTATTTACAGACCAAAGCAGACTAATGTAAATAGCTTATTTATTTCAATGTGCTTTTAGGATACACACTGCACCATCTCTCACGGACATGCTCTGATAAGCTCTTTTGCAATTTTGCTGGTATTACCATTCACAAAAGACATGACATCTGATAGATAAATAGTGTATGGCGGCAAAGAAGGAATGATTGAGTGTGTGTGTGTTCATGCTTGTGTGTGTGTTTTGTGTATGTCCTTGAGTGTGTGTGTGTGTTCATGCCTGTGTGTGTGTTTTGTGTATGTCCTTGAGTGTGTGTGGGTTGTGTGTGTGTTTTGTGTATGTCATTGAGTGTGTGTGTATGTCCTTAAGTGTGTGTGATTTGTGGGATTGTGATGGGGGTGGTTCTGGGCCGCATTCGTAACGAGGTTATGATTTTTCCTGCCATTCTCTGTTATTAATCTCTTTTCACATCCGCCATCGCGGGCATCTTGCTGCCACAATACCTGGCCTTTGTGGTCGGAATTACACCTATTATGTGTACAATCAGCGGCATCATCTCACACTCTTTGTCCCCACACACGCCTGTTGCCATGGTGCCTGATAAACACAGCCATTACCCGTGCCGTGTGACATGGTGCT
>CM050204.1:33940709-33985709 GCA_027475355.1 Coilia nasus
TGTGAGTGTGTGTGTGTTTCTGCATGTGCATGAGTATGTGATATCAGGATAACATATTTGCGTAGTTGTTAATGTGTGGTACATGTGTGTGTATGTGTTTTTGTACATAATTCTATGTGAGTGTGTGTGTGTGTGTGTGGGGGGGGGGTGTATGTTTGTGTTTGTGTAAGTATGTAAGTGGATCACTGTCTGGGAGTGTCTATGTGTGCATGTGTGTGAATGAGGTTATAGAAATATTAGTCATCAGTCAGCATTTGTGTGTGTGTGTGTGTGTGTGTGTGTGTGTGTGTGTGTGTGTGTGTGCGTGCGTGTGTGTGTGTGTGTATACGTGTACGTCCACATCCGGAGGTGATAAAACTGTGTGTGTGTGCGTGTGTGTGTGTGTTAGTGTGTGTGTGTGCTTGTGTGTGTGTGTGCTTATATCTACAGGCCCACATCCAGAGGTGACAAAGTCTTGTGTTAGGTGACCAGGCCTGTCAGCACACTGTGGGCCCAGTCTTGTGTTAGGTGACCAGTATTGTGTTAGGTGAGCTCAGTCTTGTGTTAGGTGACCAGTCTTGTGTTAGGTGACCAGTCTTGTGTTAGGTGACCAGTCTTGTGTTAGGTGACCAGTATTGTGTTAGGTGAGCTCAGTCTTGTGTTAGGTGACCAGTATTGTGTTAGGTGAGCTCAGTCTTGTGTTAGGTGACCAGTATTGTGTTAGGTGAGCTCAGTCTTGTGTTAGGTGACCAGTCTTGTGTTAGGTGACCAGTCTTGTGTTAGGTGACCAGTCTTGTGTTAGGTGACCAGGCCTGTCAGCACTCACTATGGTCACGCATGGCGGCCATCTTACCACCATCCCTTCAAGGGCTTCGTGCATTGGACCGCAGCCACACAGATGTGTCTCCCCTGGGTCCAGCACAGCAGATGGTAGGGAAAAATAGGATTTACCTATGCGCCATCAACACTCACCCATCTCCCCCAGACCCAAACATGGCGCATAACTGTGCAAAATAAATGATTCAGTAGCTGTCAGTGGCATCCCTACAGAGCAGAAACAACATCTGTCATCGAGTCCCAGTACATCCACCAGTACATATTTGTTCCGGAAAATTCCGCCCTGTCAGCAGGACTTCTGCCAGTAAGCAACGTGGCAATCAGTTCATTTAGGGACCATAACGTGAAATCTCATGGGTCGTCTAGCCCTATCTGAATCTAATTACTGCACATGTACCTGCAAAGGGTTTGACATGAAATGCAGTTTACGTTTTAATTTCCACAGCATCCACACACACAGATGCACACAGCCTCTTTTGCGGGGTCTAGCATGGCTGCTGTGTCTGACAGCATTAGTTGATATGAAAAAGGACCCTAACCATGAATGAATGAATGAATGAATGAATGAATGAATGAATCAATTAATGAATGAATGAATGAATGAATGAATGAATGAATGAATGAATGAATGAATGAATGAATGAATCAATCAACCAACCAACCAATAGATACCCAGATACTTTATTGATCCTGAAGGACATACAGGAGGTGATAAAAGCCAGACCCACAGAGGTGCCCGTGGGGTAGTGGCCTGCTGGCTCGGTATAGTCAGTGATGCCCATTATTAGTCATGGCTTTTACACAACACTGAAAACAAACACTTAGATCACCCAGAACCACCATCCCAAGTCCTGGCTGGGACACTTAGATCACCCAGAACCACCATCCCAAGTGCTGGTGGGGACACTTAGATCACCCAGAACCACAATCCCAAGTGCTGGTGGGGACGTTTGGATCATCCAGAGTCACCATCTTAATTCCCGGCGAGGACTGGCGTTTGCTGGGTTCAGCGTCCTTCTGTGCGCCTCAACATGTGGCTTTGTGTGGCGGATATAACTGCTGTGTGTGCGTCATCTGTGTGTCAAAACCTGATTTCCTGTCCACAAAGCATGACTCCCTGCTGCCTCAACCTAGAGTCAGCGACAGTCACACACACACACACACACACACACACACACACACACACACCGACACGCACACGTACACGCATGCACACACACACACCCAAACAGACACATCTATGAAACAACCCTCCCGCCCGACCAGTAAATGAACTCATTCCTGGCTGGCCCAGCTTGTGAGCACATGTGCCAACTGGTAACATTTTCCCTGTGGTGCGGCGTTTCCCATCAGCCCTAGAGCCTGCGCCAGGGGTGTTATGGGAATGTGTGGGGCTCATCCGGACGCTCTCACACTTCTTTCTCTTTTTTCTTTTCTTCATGTCTTTCTTTATGCTCCCATCTGAGGGGGTTCCATAACACTTTTTCCCACTACGCCCCCTCCACCCACCATCAGCCTGGAACGACGGAGAGGGAGAGAGGAAGGGTGGGGTGAGGGGCGTGTCGCTCTCTTTCTTTCTCTCTCCC
The DNA here is from genome assembly GCA_027475355.1 of Coilia nasus. NCBI lineage: Eukaryota > Metazoa > Chordata > Actinopteri > Clupeiformes > Engraulidae > Coilia > Coilia nasus. Next base: position 33,943,112 of record CM050204.1, read on the forward strand.
TCCCTCTCTCTCTCCCTCCCTCCCTCTCTCTCCCTCCCCCTCTCTCTCTCTCCCTCTCTTTCTCTCTCCCTCCCTCTCTTTCTCTCTCCCTCCCTCTCTTTCTCTCTCGCTTTCTCCCCCTCCCTCTCTTCCTTTGTCTCTCTCTCTCTCTTTCTCTCTCTATATATTTGCTGCTGGCATATTCTGCACCTTATTTATTTAGCCATAGCTTTATAATGTGAAATGTACATATTGTATTTCATATTGTTTTATAGTTACACTTGTATATATTTCTGTAAATTGAATCTATATTTTAACTCTGTTTTTATTTCAACTCTTATATACTGTCTTCTTGTGCATCTGTTGGCTAGCCCAAACGACATCTCACTATACTTTGTGTAGTGACAATAAAGACTTCTACTCTATCTTTCTCTCTCCCTCTCTGTCTTTGTCTTTTTCTGTCTCTCTCTCAGAGAGCATTCTCCTCACAGAAACACAAAAGGCCACGAAGTTGATCCAAGCAAGTGATGTGTTTACATGAAATGAAGGAGATCCTACGAGCAGTTAGTTTTAGCGTTTAGCGTTTAGTTTAGAAAGAGGAAGTTCTATTAACCCCTCTGTGTTCACATCTCACGTGTGCTCTTGTTCATGTCCCATTTTCATGTGGACTGGCACAGGGCTGAGTGCCCTTAATTATTGGGCTCGGACATTTGTTCCTGGCTGTAGATGCTCTACACTTATGTTTGGAGCTCTGAAACAATACGAAAAAAATAAATAAAAAATTGAGGCTCTTGAACTAGCGTGCGGATAAACAACTCACATGTGCTATTGCCCCCCCACAAACTCCCCTGCCGCTTCAAGGGCCTCTCATGGGCACCGCGTTGAATAGCCTGCATCCATGGCAACATGGCAACCCCATGGCAACCGTGTTCTCCCATGCCCACTGAATTACAGCCACTGAATTGAGTACATGGCTGCAACATTGCAAAGCCAGCCAATGTTTAAGGCAGGGTACCAGGACAGACCAATAAACCACTCACATCAGCATGCCACTCACAAAGCCAATGTGCGTTTAATTACCTTCGACCGACTGTACGTTGGTAATGCCACTTGAGAAAGACCATGGGGCAAAACATCAGAACTAAATTTAGAAAAATGTGTTCTTTTGGTACCACTTTATTTTAATGGCCCCTTTTACACTGCATCTACACGTAACAACAACATGTCACATTATGTACTTATATTTCAGGGAGATGCTGTGCCCGTGCTGAAGCTTAATACAAATCGGTTGTCCGATGAAAAATGTAAAAGACTTCTCATGCAGTATGATCATCGTTTTAGTGGGGAGCACTCCCATTGACTTAACAAAGTGCCTTTGCCCGAGACTATACCATGCCAATAAAATGTGTTTAACTTGACATCATCTAATGTGGCTAGATGTCCAGAGTTATTTTATGTAGTAACACGTTTTATTTGAATGGTCTACTTTATTAAGGCATTTTTACTGTAGCTATGCCAGTCTCTGCATGATATTTCATTCATTCTATTTTTAGTGAGTGCTGTTATCAAGTTAACCTGTTTTAGACTGTTGGGTTTTTTTAACCACTTAAGCCTGCCAGCAGTGCAATACTAATATGACCTTGTGCAGTGCTTTTCAGATTTTCACCAACTGGTGTAGTCGGTTTTCTTTAGAGGGCAAGAAAGAACGACCTGTCATACAGCTTGCTCATTGCAATAGGAATTTGTTATGTGTTTTGCTCCATTAACGCAGTAAAAGTAATGTATGAATGTAAGGAGTTACTTTCAGTAAGCAGTAAAGAAGTAAAGTAATGTATAACATTTTTAAACACTAATGAGTAATGTGTAATGGATGACTTATTTTGAGTAACGACCCCAACACTGCACATCACATAGGAGAGTAGAAATATTGTCCCGAATAAAATAAAGGCAAGACATGATAGTATGATGTGATTAAGAGAGGCTTCATGAGGTTTAGGCTACTTTTGGCTGGATTAAAAGTCAACCAATTCATCAATCAGTTAATTAGTATGCCCTGTCCACCTTTGTGTGTGTGTGTGTGCTTGGATTCAGGCACTGAACTCATGCTCAGCTTCAGTGTGGGGAGGTGATCCAGTGGGAGAGTGCTGACATGTTGTCCAGAAAGTCATTAGTTCATGTCTCACAGTAGGTTATGGTAGAAAGGAGAGCAGTCCTTGTTAAATATAGACCATAATCTCTAATAGTTGGTTTCTGCCCTGGTTATGATTTTCAAGTTGCTGCCAACTATGCACTTTGTTGCTAGTGTCAAGTAGAAAAATATAATTGTGACTAATAGAAGTGGAAAGAGTATGAACGAATAGGGGAAAAGCCAAAGACTTGGCTGCAAGAGGGATAGTGCAGTGGTAACACTGGAGATTCCCACCCTCAGGGTTGAGAGTTCTAATCCCAGCCTCTTCAACAGGCTAATTTTGCCCTCTTTTGTCAGGTAAAGCAATAGAATAAAGACTAATGGAGTGGGTGAAAGTGGTGCAGTGACACTGGTGCTGGTGCCTGTCCCACCACACCTACCGGGCTAAGGTTGTGTTCTCTACTGTGTGTTTTTGTCCATATTAGCACCAGCAGAGAGGATATGAATGGATGTGGGTAAAAGCACAAGTGTGGAATGCAGGAGGGATAGTGTAGAGGTAGCACTGGAGATCCCCACTCTCAAGGTTGAAAGTTCTAATCCCAGCCTGTTCAATAGCCCACTTCCTGTCTTTATTAGTTCACCCCACCCCACCCCACCCCACCCCACCCCACCCCACCCCATCAAATAAATCACACCACCTGATGTCGTTGGACTTTTACCAACAGTAATTTCTTCACACAACTTTTCAACCTACAAAAAAAAAGTGACCTGACCAATGTTCCACTACATTCAAGTTTAGTGGTTATAAAGGTAGTTACTTTTTAAAGATTGTTTGCAAAGTGAAACAACAAAACGTCTGGCATTTTAAGAGACAAGACAACCAACCCCTAATACCTTACCCTAACTTCTCAATCTGAAATTAGTATGTTCTATGGCACCAGCAAACTTTCTCTCAGTTTCCAATGAGTGCCACAGCAGAGGGATCATTCATTCATTCATTCATTTCCTAGTGTATGGCAGCAACATCTCCTACAGCACAGGATCCCATCGCTGTGCTGGGAGTGGTGTATTTTTTTTTATTATTATTTTTGAGCTAGAAAGAAGAGCGCCCCCTACCTGCTCCACCCTGCAGCAACTAGGAGGTCTCCCATCCTAGCTGTGACCAGCCCCACAGCTGCTTAGCTTTGAGAGCTCAGCAGAGCGGGGTAACCACTGGTCTGCCTGCTGGCTGAAGACACCTGTGGTGGTTGTTAGATTTCACTTTAGATATATTTCACTGTTGCAATAGAATAGAACAGTAGAATGAAGACTAATTGAGTGGGTGAACTCATTGAAATTGCTGATTTACATGGTTGCAGGTTCCTGTCCCACCATAGCTACAGGGCTAAGGTTGTGTTCTCTACTGTGTTTTTCACATTCATATTAGCACCAGCAGAGAGGATATGGATGAATGTGGCTAAAAGCAGAATTGTGAACTGTAAGAGGGATAGTGCAGTGGTAACACTGGAGATCCCCATTCTCAAGGTTGAAAGTTCAAATCCCAGCCTGTTCAATAGTCCACTTTGTGTCTTTAATTAGCTTAGCTTAGCTTAGCTTAGCTTAGCGTAGCGTAGCGTAGCGTAGCGTAGCGTAGCGTAGCGTAGCTTAGCGTAGCTTAGCGTAGCTTAGCTTAGCTTAACCTAACCTAAGCTTAGCTTAGCTTAGCTTAGCTTAACCTAACCTAACCTAAGCTTAGCTTAGCTTAGCTTAGCTTAGCTTAGCTTAGCTTAGCTTAGCTTAGCTTAGCTTAACCTAACCTAACCTAACCTAAGCTTAGCTTAGCTTAGCTTAGCTTAACCTAACCTAACCTAACCTAACCTAAGCTTAGCTTAGCTTAGCTTAGCTTAGCTTAGCTTAGCTTAGCTTAGCTTAGCTTAACCTAACCTAACCTAACCTAACCTAACCTAAGCTTAGCTTAGCTTAGCTTAACCTAACCTAACCTAACCTAACCTAACCTAACCTAACCTAACCTAACCTAAAGTAACGTTTGTTTGATCCAGCGTGCAGCTGCTGATGTATGTACATTATAAAAAAATACCAACATTAAGGGCTCATAAGTGAAATATATCTAACAATGAGGTGTCTTCAGCCAGCAGGCAGACCAGTGGTTACCCCGCTCTGCTGAGCCCTCAAAGCTAAGCAGCTGTGGGGCTGGTCGAAGCTTGGATGGGAGACCTCCTAGTTGCTGCAGGGAGGGTGGGTGGTGCAGCAGGTAGGGGGTGCTCTATTCTCTCGCTCAAAAAGAAAATACACTACTCCCAGCACAGTGATGGGATCCTGGGCTGGGAGATATTGCTGCCTTACACATGGGCAGTTAGTCATTCCACTGATGTGTTGTTGGAAAATGAGAGACAGTTTCCTAGTGTCTTAGAACATTTGTCAGGTTGCACAAAGTAAAAAATCAAAGGGGACTTTGACCACAGTAATTTCTTCACACTACTGTTCAACCTACAAAAAAAATTGAAGTTAGTCACCTGACCAATGTTCTACTACATTCAAGTTTAGTGGTTATAAAGAAAGTTAGTTAGTTAGTTAGTTAGTTAGTTAGTTGTAAAACAAACACAACCAACTACTAATACCTAACCACAACTTCTCAATATAAAACACAGAAGTTAGTATGTTCTATGACACCAGCAAATACGGACGGACGGACGGACGGACGGACGGACGGACGGACGGACGGACGGACGGACGGACGGTCGGTCGGTCGGACGTGTAACTTTATAACCACTAAACTTGAATGTAGTAGAACATTGGTCAGGTGACTAACTTCAATTTCTTTTGTAGGTTGAACAGTAGTGTGAAGAAATTACTGTGGTCAAAGTCCACCAACATCAGGTGGTGTCCTTTGATTTTTACTTTGTGCAAGCTGACAAATGTTCTAGGAAACTGTCTCTCATTTTCCAACACATGCCACATCAGTGGAATGACTAACTGCCCATGTGTAAGGCAGCAACATCTCCCAGCCCAGGATGCCATCACTGTGCTGGGAGGAGTGTATTTTTGTTTGCGCTAGAGAGAATAGAGCGCCCCCTACCTGCTGCACCACCCACCCTCCCTGCAGCAACTAGGAGGTCTCTCATCCAAGCTGTGACCAGCCCCACAGCTGCTTAGCTTTGAGAGCTCAGCAGAGCAGGGTAACCACTGGTCTGCCTGCTGGCTGAAGGCATCTTGTTGTTAGATATATTTAACTTATAAGTCGTTAGTGTTGGTATTTTTTTATAATGTACATCAGCAGCTGCACGCTGGATTAAACAAATGCTAGGCTAGGCTAGGCTAGGCTAGGCTAGGCTAGGCTAGGCTAGGCTAGGCTAGGCTAGGCTAGGCTAGGCTAGGCTAGGCTAGGCTAGGCTAGGCTAGGCTAGGCTAGGCTAGGCTAGGCTAGGCTAATTAAAGACAGGAAGTGGACTATTGAATAGGCAGGGATTTGAACTTTCAACCTTGAGGATGGGAAGCATCAGTGCTACCAGTGCTACCACTGCACTATCCCTGCTACGTTCTACACTTCTGCTTTTACCCACATTCATCCAATTCAAAATTGTAGCAAAGGGGAGGAGAAATCTTCTGCAGAAGAACAGAAAGCAGGAGGGATAGTACAGTGGTAGCACAGGAGATCCCCACCCTCCAGGTTACAAGTTCAAATCCCAGCCTGTTCAATAGCCCACTTCCTGTCTTTAATTAGCTTACCCCACCCCACCCTATGTGTGCAGCTGCTGATGTATATTTTAAAACATACCAACACTAAGAGCTCATAAGTGGAATATATCTAACAACAAGGTGTCTGCAGCCAGCGGTGCTAGAGAGAAGAGCGCCTCCTACCTGCTGCACACCACCCACCCTCCCTGCAGCAACTAGGAGGTCTCCCATCCAAGCTGTGACCAGCCCCACAGCTGCTTAGCTTTGAGAGCTCAGCAGAGTGGGGTAACCACTGGTCTGCCTGCTGGCTGAAGACACCTGTGCAATTGTTATATTTCACATATGGTATTGGGTATGTTTTAAAGTTGTAGCAAAGGGAAGAAGAAGCATCCCCACCTGGCCTTGAACCCAGGTCTCTGAGGTACCAGACATACACTTTTGCCACAACACTAAGGAGTCTATGGTGTTTCAGTCAAAGCCCTGGTGACGTGGGTTTGAAGCCAGGTGGGGTGGGGTGGGGTGGGGTGGGGTGGGGTGGGGTGGGGTGGGGTGGGGTGACGTGGTTTTGAAGCCAGGTGGGGTGACGTGGGTTTGAAGCCAGGTGGGGTGACGTGGGTTTGAAGCCAGGTGGGGTGACTCCTCCTCTCCTTCGCTGCAATATGGTGGGCATCACACAAGAAGTAAAGTAATGCAGTTGTTAGCACTAGTGAGTAATGTGTAATGTGTAACGGATTACTTTTTTTTAGTAACGACCCCAACACTGTTCATGATGTGGATGTAGCACTGTAACAGGGACTGTCATATAAAGTGTCACCGTTTCAGCCTGCACCTCATTGGGCGTGTGTGTCCTTGCTCCTCTTTAAGCACCGTGACAATGACACAGAAACACATCAGTCATTCAGCCCATCTTTTACATACTACATTTATTTAAAAAAGCAACCCACGTCCCATCTTAAATGAAACAACTTTACAGAGAAAGACATTTGTAAAAGCATACAAACAACAGACTGTATTCTAGCAGCGTCCAAATGTTGGAATGGAAAAAAAGAACTCCTTTTATATAGAACTATGTTTAATGTAGCTCCAGCACGCTATGCACGGTACGGCTTAGACAGAGCTACTGCTTTTAGTGCAGGAAATCAAAAACAAAACACTTTCTTTTTTTAATAAAATAAACAATTTGAGGTTAAATAAGCTTAAATAATGGTGTTAAATACAAGACACTTCATTGGAGTTTCTGTACAACAGATCAACACATTTTGGCATTGTGAGAGGCGGGTCGCTGTGGAAATGACTGCATAAGACCGGGTTCTTGCACAGATGGAAGACACACACAGACACACACACACACAGACACACACACACTCATGCACACACACACACACACACACACACACATTGGGTTCAGCGAGCCACGGACAAGGCAAGTGTTGAACAGAAGAACAAGAAGAAGAAGAAGAAGAAAAGAAAAAAACAAAAGCAATACCAAAATAAAAGAAGAAAAGAGAAAAGAATGCAGACACCATTATTTACTTAGGCACAGTCTCCTCTTGGGAAAATAAATACAAGCGCGACTGGAGGGAGCTCACATTTGTTCAATGCTAACCTGTTAGCTACACAGTTCTGCTACCACCACGTTATTGCTAGGACATGGCGACAGTGGATCCAAAACTATCTGACGAAAAAACAGAAAAACAACACAAATATGATTCATATATATTTCAAATATATATATATGAAATGCCGGCTATGGGGAGAGCACCTTATACATCTTTCCAAACATAGACGGTGACTGCCAGTGATTCTAATGTACAAACGTCCAGAAGAGGCCACCTCAGCTCAGTCTTGCGAGAGGGCTAGCGTGGTGATCGGGATGGACCAGTCCAGCGAGGGTGGATCTACATTCATGTTCTTCCGTCCTTTCCCAAATGTGCTTGAGGATTCCCTCTACGTCTGATCCCTCCGTAGACGCCAGCAGAAACTAAGTACCACTTCCACTTCATGTCCAGTACATTCCATCTGCTTGCCCCTAGTCCTGTCCTCTGTGCTCAGACAAGTGTTGTTTTATGAGCACGTGTGTGTGTGTGTGTGTGTATGTGTATGTGTGTTTGTGTATCTATCTGTGTTTGTGTGTGTGTGTCTGTGTGTGTTTGTGTATCTATCTGTGTTTGTGTGTATGTGTGTATCTGTGTGTGTGTGTGTGTGTGTGTTTGTGTATCTATCTGTGTTTGTGTGTGTGTGTCTGTGTGTGTTTGTGTATCTATCTGTGTTTGTGTGTATGTGTGTATCTGTGTGTGTGTGTGTGTGTGTGTGTGTGTGTGTGTATGTGTTTGTGTATCTATCTGTGTTTGTGTGTGTGTGTCTGTGTGTGTCTGTGTGTGTTTGTGTATCTATCTGTGTTTGTGTGTGTGTGTCTGTGTGTGTTTGTGTATCTATCTGTGTTTGTGTGTATGTGTGTATCTGTGTGTGTGTGTGTGTGTGTTTGTGTATGTGTGAGTGTTTGTGTATCTATCTGTATTTGTGTGTGTGTGTCTGTGTATCTATCTGTGTTTGTGTGTGTGTGTGTATCTGTGTGTGTGTGTGTGTATGTGTGTGTGTTTGTGTATCTATCTGTGTTTGTGTGTGTGTGTTGGGGGGGGGGGTGGGGGTGGGCGTGATGGTGAGGGAGATGGGGGGAGTGGTGTGGGGGGGGGGTGGTAAGGGAGGTGGGGGGGAGTGGTGTGGGGGGGGGTGGTGGTAAGGGAGGTGGGGGTCTTCCCTCACAGTTCTCGCCAGTGCATTCCTTTTTCCTCTCCTGCGGGGGTGGGTGCTCTGTGTGTGTGTGTGTGTGTGTGTGTGTGTGTGTGTGTGTGTGTGTGTGTATGTGTGTGTGTGTGTGTGTGTGTGTGTGTGTGAGAGAGAGAGTGAGAGACTGTGTGTGTGAGTGTGTGTGGGCAGCTGTGGCCTAGTGGTTAGGGAGTTGGTTTTGCAATCGGAAGGTTTCTGGTTCGAATTCTGCCCTACCCATGGTTGAGATGCCCTTGAGCAAGGCATCTAACCCCACACTGCTCCAGGGACTGGAACCAAAACCCTGTAAATATCTGTAAGTCGCTCTGGATAAGAGCGTCAGCTAAGTGTAATGTGTGCATGTGTGTGTGAGAGTTTGTGTGTGTGAAAGTGTGTGTGTGGTGGCTCAGGGCTTCTTGTCGATGGTGTTGAAGAACCACTCGGTGAACTTCCTGAGCTGCGCGGCTGCGGTCTGGCTCTCCTCCTGCAGACGCATGTTGTCCTGACGCAGGTGCTGCACCTCCTCCTGCAGAATGGCCTTGTCCTCCTTCTCCTAAACACACACACAATAGGATATACTGTATACTAGAGCTGTAATCGGGCCTTATTCGGCCCTGGAGCTTGACAGTTTTTCTAAAGCCCGAACCGTTTACAGCCCGACTTTATTCAAATATGCGCATGCATACAGATCTTTTGACATTTATACATTTTAACATCATTTATGATGACAAACGTGACAAGTTGAAACAAATAAATAACATAATTGCCAGAGGCTAGCCTCATTTTCACCTCCGCAGCATCCATTTTCTGTCTCAAGCTCATCGAAACCAATCACCTGACCTTTCAGTTACCGCGCACTTGCCCGAACCCGGCACGGGCCCTTGTGAAATGATAGAAACTAAGCCCGAACCTGACCGAACCCGTTGGGTCCCGTCGGGCTCGGGCATAGATCGTCAGCTCTACTGTATACATACTGTATGTAAGGTTTAACACACGTACATTTACACAGGTACCATTTAAAAAAGGAGTCTTACACTACACAATAACATTACACAGGTGATATTAACGCCACGAATGTGTGAATATTGTTAAATACACACAATCTACTAATATGCTAATTTATTTTGCTGGAGGTTTAAGCATTTGCTTCTTAAGCCTTAAGCCATGCATGCATCGCACACTGACGCAGAGAGACACGCATACATCGCACACTGAAGAAAGCAGAGAGCCAGGCATACATTGCACACTGGAGGAAGCAGAGAGCCAGGCATACATTGCACACTGGAGGAAGCTGAGAGCCAGGCATACATTGCACACTGGAGGAAGCAGAGAGCCAGGCATATATTGCACACTGGAGGAAGCAGAGAGCCAGGCATATATTGCACACTGGAGGAAGCAGAGAGCCAGGCATACATTGCACACTGGAGGAAGCAGAGAGCCAGGCATACATTGCACACTGAAGCAGAGAGCCAGGCAGACATTGCACACTGGAGGAAGCTGAGAGCCACGCATACATTGCACACGGAAGCAGAGAGTGCCGCGACACACACAGAGTTTAATTGGCACTCCAGGGTGCCCATTATGATGAACAAGCCTGTGAGCATTGTTACCATGGCATCCTGTTTGTGCCCTGTGCCTACAACGCACCAGCGGCAGACTGCCATTGTGCAGTCCTTCCTAACGTTCACCACACACACACACACACACACTCACACACACACACGGAAGCCATGTCCACCTGTGTGTGATGGACTGGGTGCTACTGTAACATGTCCACCTGTGTGTGATGGACTGGGTGCTAACATGTCCACCTGTGTGTGATGGACTGGGTGCTAACATGTCCACCTGTGTGTGATGGACTGGGTGCTACTGTAACATGTCCACCTGTGTGTGATGGAGTGGGTGCTAACATGTCCACCTGTGTGTGATGGACTGGGTGCTAACATGTCCACCTGTGTGTGAGGGACTGGGTGCTAACATGTCCACCTATGTGTGATGGACTGGGTGCTACTGTAACATGTCCACCTGTGTGTGAGGGACTGGGTGCTAACATGTCCACCTGTGTGTGAGGGACTGGGTACTCAGTGCTTGTGGCAATAACGGGGTGCCGAGACAGGTGTGAAACACCATGGGGAGAGTGAACATGGCTTGATCAGTGTGTGTGTGTGTGTGTGTGTGCGTGTGTGTTTGTGTGTGTGTGTGTGTGTGCGTGTGTGTCTGTGTACGTGTGTGTGTATGTGTGTGTCTGTGTGCATGCGTGTATGTGTGTGTGTGTGCATGTGTGTGTGTGTGTGCGTGTGTGTGTGTCTGTGTATGTGTGTGTGTGTGTACGTGTGTGTGTATGTGTGTGTCTGTGTGCATGCATGTATGTGTGTATGTGTGTGCATGCGTGTATGTGTGTGTGTGTGTGTGTGTGTGTGTCTGTGTATGTGTGTGTGTGTGTCTGTGTATGTGTGTGTGTATGTGTGTGTCTGTGTGCATGCGTGTATGTGTGTGTGTGTGTATGTGTGTGTGTGTGCGTGTGTGTGTCTGTGTATGTGTGTGTGTGTGTGTCTGTGTACGTGTGTGTGTATGTGTGTGTCTGTGTGCATGCATGTATGTGTGTGTCTGTGTGCATGCGTGTATGTGTGTATGTGTGTGTATGTGTGTGTGTATGTGTGTGTCTGTGTGCATGCATGTATGTGTGTGTCTGTGTGCATGCGTGTCTGTGTGTATATGTGTGTATGTGTGTGTGTATGTGTGTGCATGTGTGCATGCGTGTATGTGTGTATGTGTGTGTATGTGTGTGTGTATGTGTGTGTCTGTGTGCATGCGTGTATGTGTGTATGTGTGTGTGTATGTGTGTGTGTATGTGTGTGTCTGTGTGCATGCATGTATGTGTGTGTCTGTGTGCATGCGTGTATGTGTGTATATGTGTGTATGTGTGTGTATGTGTGTGTGTATGTGTGTGTCTGTGTGCATGCGTGTATGTGTGTATGTGTGTGTCTGTGTGCATGCATGTATGTGTGTATGTGTGTGCATGCGTGTATGTGTGTGTGTGTGTGTGTGCGTGTGTGTGTCTGTGTATGTGTGTGTGTGTGTATGTGTGTGTGTATGTGTGTGTCTGTGTGCATGCATGTATGTGTGTGTCTGTGTGCATGCGTGTATGTGTGTATGTGTGTGTATGTGTGTGTGTATGTGTGTGTATGTGTGTATGCGTGTATGTGTGTATGTGTGTGTAAAAGGTTACCTTTCTCAGGTCGTACTGCAGCTGCCTCAGAATCACCTCCAGCTGGTTAACTTTGCCCGTCAGAGTTGCAGGAGAAGTCCCTCTGCACAGAGAGATGGATAGAGGGATGGAGAGAGAGAGGGAGAGGGAGAGAGAGAGAGAGAGAGAGAGAGAGAGAGAGAGAGAGAGAGAGAGAGAGAAAGAAAGAGAGAGACAAGAGACAGAATTAGAGAACTGGTGATCAGGCTGTATCGCTCAGTGAGCTGAGAATGTGGGGTAGGGGGTTATAAGATTCTTCTCATTCCATATAGTACTGCTGAGAGATGGATAGAGAGATGGAGAGAGAGAGAGAGAGAGAGAGAGAGAGAGAGAGAGAGAGAGAGAGAGAGTAGGCTATATTCCATATAGTACTGCTGAGAGATGGAGAGAGAGAGAGAGAGAGAGAGAGAGAGAGAGAGAGAGAGAAGGCTATATTCCATATAGTACTGCTGAGAGATGGAGAGAGAGAGAGAGAGAGAGAGAGAGAGAGAGAGAGAGGGAGAGAGAAGGCTATATTCCATATAGTACTGCTGAGAGATGGATAGAGAGATGGAGAGAGAGAGAGAGAGAGAGAGAGAGAGAGAGAGAGAGAGAGAGAGAGGAGACTATATTCCATATAGTACTGCTGAGAGATGGATAGAGGGATGGTGAGAGAGAGAGAGAGAGAGAGAGAGAGAGAGAGAGTAGGCTATATTCCATATAGTACTGCTGAGAGATGGATAGAGGGATGGAGAGAGAGAGAGAGAGAGAGAGAGAGAGAGAGAGAGAGTAGGCAATATTCAATATAGTACTGCTGAGAGATGGATAGAGGGAGAGAGAGAGAGAGAGAGAGAGAGAGAGAGAGAAGGCTATATTCCATATAGTACTGCTGAGAGATGGATAGAGGGAGAGAGAGAGAGAGAGAGAGAGAGAGAGAGAGAGAGAGAGAGAGAGAGAGAGGAGACTATATTCCATATAGTACTGCTGAGAGATGGATAGAGGGATGGTGAGAGAGAGAGAGAGAGAGAGAGAGAGAGAGAGAAGGCTATATTCCATATAGTACTGCTGAGAGATGGATAGAGGGAGAGAGAGAGAGAGAGAGAGAGAGAGAGAGAGAGAGAAGGCTATATTCCATATAGTACTGCTGAGAGATGGAGCAACATTTGCAGAGAGGAAAGAGAAGTAAAGGGAGATAGATAGATAGATGAGGGGAGGAATAGAGAGGTAGAGGGAGAAAACGAGTGCAGCCTGTGCTTACCCAGCCTGCAGTGCGGCCCCCTCTGCGGCGGCGACTCTCCTGGTGAGCTCCTGGGAGATCTGCAGCGCCTCGGCACGCTGCATGTCCGTCATGGTACAGAAGGAGGCCACGCGCTGGTCTGGGGGGGGGGGGGGAGGGGGGGGGGGGGGGGTAGGGGGCAGCAGGTCAGTCAATCAGCTCACATATCAACATATAGCACATCACCAGCATCACCAGCTCACATATCAACATATAGCACACATCAGCTCACATATCAACATATAGCACACATCAGCTCACATATCAACATATAGCACACATCAGCTCACATATCAACATATAGCACATCACCAGCATACATATCAACATATAGCACACACCAGCTCACATATCAACATATAGCACATCACCAGCATCACCAGCTCACATATCAACATATAGCACATCACCAGCATCACCAGCATCACCAGCATCACCAGCATCACCAGCATCACCAGCATACAGGACATCATGCCGGTTTGTGGTGTTGACAGACACTACTTAGCTGTCCATCTGATAAATATACTCAAACACACTCAAACACACTCAAACACACTCAAACACACTCAAACACACTCAAACAAACAAATACAGACATGTATGCAGTCTAAGAGCTCATTTCTATGTTACCCTGCGTCCATCCATCTAAGCTCATACACGTTCACACAGAGACACGAGTGATCAGGAGTGGCGCCCAGCTGCTTTGAATCTGTCTACTGGAGTCATGTCACAGGCAGCTTCAGTGAATCTGTCCACTACTGCAGCCATGTCACAGATTGCAGGCTGATATCTGAATTAGACTGTCTATTTTTTTGAAACGATGCCCCATTATTTTACTTTTCTTACACAGTGCATTCCAGTGTGAATTATTTTTTTGTGCTTTGACAGAAAGTTCTGCCCAGGCAATTACGTTGAACTGCTGTCTACTTTTAGCAAAAGCAAAAAGTTAAAGTTGGTCTAATGTTGTATTTTAACTATGATGACCAAAGGGACTATAGTTTGGACATCCAACCAGCCGAAAGAAGCACAAAATAAGCCATCTACACATTAACATGCCATATTATATCCATTACACATTAACATGCCATATTATATCCATTACACATTAACATGCCATATGACATCCAGTACACATTAACATGCCATATGACATCCAGCACACATTAACATGCCATATGACATCCAGTACACATCCAGTACACATTAACGTGCCATATTATATCCAGCACACATCACAAATACAGAGAGACCATACAACACCAGCATGTACTGTTTGGCCAGTGTTTAAATTTGGGAAAGATATCTTGCCTGACAGAGAAGTACAAATAAGCCATGACTAAGCCAACTTGACTACTAATGTGATTTACATCCAGCGCCCCCAGCAGGCGCGCTTACTTTGCACCCTCTTATTCTGCTATCTGCACAGCCAAATGGAGTCTTGGGAGGTTGTGTGTGTGTGTGTGTGTGTGTGTGTGTGTGTGTGTGTGTGTGTGTGTGTGCGCGCGCGCGCATGTGTGCTTGTGCAGCTAAGGAGACCCCCCTGTGACCCCCGTTCTTCCCTCACCCACTCTGCCTCGGTGGGGCCTCCAGTGTGTGTGCTGTTTCTCTGGGACTCCGTCCACCAGAGTGACGGGCGAGTGTGTCTGCTGCTTGGCTGCGCGAATGCTCAAACAGCCGTGACCCGGCAAATAAAGCAGACAGTCCAAATATTTATAAACACTACAGACCTTATCAGGCACTCCCTGCTTCTCAGCCACACAACACACACTACACATACAAAACACAAGCACACACACACATACACAGAGACATAAACACACACACCACACACCCACACACACACAGTGTCTATTAGACATATGCAGATACACACACACACACACACACACATACAAGTGCACAAACACACACACCACACACCCACACACACACAGTGTCTATTAGACATATGCAGATACATACACACACACACATACACATACAAGTGCACAAAGTGCACAGCTGGAGCCCAGCCGCCAGGCCACAGATCTCACACATGTAGAGACACCTACACTGGCTGACAAACACACAAACCACAGATCTCACTCATGTAGAGGCACCTACACTGGCTGACAAACACACAAACGAGGGAGCAAACTAAACAAATAAACAAAGCAAAGAAAGCTGTGTCTGTCTCAAAGCTCCCTAGCACTGCTGGGCTAATTTTCACCAAACACGTATACAGCACGTGCGTATACAGCACGTAGACAGCGAGTGCCCGTTTGCTGTCCGTATTTGTTTAGAACGCACGTTAACAGATTAGACCATTTCCACCCCATGCGTGATCTGAGCGTATTCTGTCCGTGAAATTCGCTCAGAATACGGGCTGCAGCTAGAAAATAGAAAAGTCTATTCTTCTGCGCGTGATGTGAGCGTATTCAGACCACATTCTATTGGAACTCATGGCACAAATATACAGCTCATGTCAACTGTGCTGTCAATGCATGTATTGACACGGGATACCTCCAAAAACCTGAGAATGTCTGCAAAATATTACCTATCGCTTACAACTGCATAAAACAAAATATTACCTATCGCGTACAACTGCATAAAACAAAGGCTAGAAAGCTATCAGTCATACTAGAGCTGCAGCCTGTGTGAACATAGTAGAGAAACACATTTTGTGTTTATTAAAGTGAAAGATCAACGGGAAACATGGCTATGTGCACTTAAAGACACTGGCCAGGTGCATCTAAAGACGGGGGCTAGCAGCTGAATTCCCGCTCACGCGCCGTACACGCAGGCATGTCCGGTAGAAATGCAAATACGCTCACAATACGCTCACGGGCTGTACACGGTTACGTGCTGTACACGGTCAAGTCGGTGGAATGAGCCCTTAGAGCGCTAGGACTCCTCTGGTAGACAGGTGATGTTCAGGGCCCTGTGCTGGCAGCAGTGCAGACCCCCCCGACAGGCCTGGTGGTTTATGTCGCTGCACTCGCTCTCCACACTGCATGTCCAGCTAACAGGTGGTCTCATTCAGAGCCAGTGGTGTCAGCAAATGAAGTGAAGTGAATGCGCTGTTCAGCCTAGTGAGCTTCAACTCGATCTGGATTTGCAGTAGTTCTGATTTTTACTTCAGATGCCACAGAAAACAAAACAAAACACACACACACACACACACACACACACACACACCATCCTGCCCCAAGCTTCCACATGCTAAGTGGCAGAGGCCATGGAGGGCCGGCAATTACCCACACTGGTGTCTGAGTGCTTAATTGCAGGCAGCGGTGGTTACTGCTCTCTTCCTGAGTGGCGTCTTGCTGCGTTTATGGTGTGAAAATGGCCCGTGTATCCCCGCGTATACAACCCCCCCAAAAAAAGAAGAAATGAGACACTTATGCTCTCAAAAAAGCAAAAGCTCTTGTGTGCCATTTGGTTTTTTTTTTCTGCCTGTAAATGTTGCACTATGTGTGGGTAGAACAGGACGTACGGTCTGGCCCACAAACCTGTTCTGCACTATGTGCATGGGGGCGCTAAGTGCATGGGAGCACTATGTGCATGGGGGCATTATGTGCATGGGAGCACTATGTGCATGGGGGCACTATGTGCATGGGGGCATTATGTGCATGGGAGCACTATGTCTATGGGGGCACTATGTCTATGGGGGCGCTAAGTGCATGGGAGCACTATGTCCATGGGGGCATTATGTGCATGGGAGCACTATGTGCATGGGGGCACTATGTGCATGGGGGCATTATGTGCATGGGAGCACTATGTGCATGGGGGCAGTATGTGCATGGGAGCAAGGGGGTGTATGGCCTGGCCTGGCCCCACAAACCTGTTCTGCACTATGTGCATGGGGGCACTTTGTGCATGGGGGCACTATGTCTATGGGGGCGCTAAGTGCATGGGAGCACTATGTGCATGGGAGCACTATGTGCACGGGGGCGAGTATGTGCATGGGGGCAGGGGGGTGTATGGCCTGGCCTGGCCCCACAAACCTGTTCTGCACTATGTGCATGGGGGCACTTTGTGCATGGGGGCACTATGTGCATGGGGGGGCAGGGGGCCGTATGGTCCGGCCCCAGAAACCCACGCAGCGGTCTGCTAGCGCACCTGGGCAGGTGTGGACTGGCTAGCGGTTCCACGTACCTTCGAAGGCTCGCGCGGCGTCGACCAGGTGGGACCAGTCCAGGTCGGAGACCGTGTCGGGCAGGGGCATGAGGCCGGGGTCGCTGAACTTGGCCCGGTCCGCCAGGGAGCCGTCAGAGTACCAGAACTCACCTGTGGGCACACAGAGGGCAGACTCGGGTCAGGGAGCGGGGCACACAGAGGGCAGACTCGGGTCAGGGAGGTCAGAGGTCAGACTCGGGTCAGGGAGGTCAGAGGGCAGACTCGGGTCAGAGGGCGGGGCACACAGAGGGCAGACTCGGGTCAGGGAGGTCAGAGGGCGGAGGGCGGGGCACAGAGAGGTCAGAGGTCAGGGAGTGGGGCACAGAGAGATCAGAGGTCAGAGGGCGGGGCACACAGAGGGCAGACTCGGGTCAGGGAGGTCAGAGGGCGGAGGGCGGGGCACCGAGAGGTCAGAGGGCAGGGCATGGAGAGGTCAGAGGGCGGGGCACAGAGAGGTCAGAGGGCGGGGCATGGAGAGGTCAGAGGACGGGGCACAGAGAGGTCAGAGGGTGGAGGGCAATCTTGCTACAAACCCTCCTCTTCTATAAACAAAACCTGAAAAGTCTATTTGGTTCCCAAACTGCTGTATTTCTGCTACGTTTCACATCGCTGGGAATGCTACAACCAATGCAAACCCTGTGGGAACAGCTAATGACTGATCTCTTCTGAAGCAGTTTACACTGCAGGTAATACAGTAGGACTGCAGCGCTTTTACAGTAGTGTGCTGTAGATGGCTCTGATGAATTAATATTACTATTTCTGCCGCAATGTCACTAATGGTGTCACGCGTTGACTCCTATTTGACAAAGGGCGAACAGAAAAAAACAAAGAACACCTGGGGTGGGTGAGCTTGATCAGAATGAAGTGTACGAGGCATTCTTGACACTTCAGTTACCTCAGCACCCAGGAGAAATCACTGTGGTGCTTCAATAAATTACTAAATGTTGCGCACGTCAATTTAAACCCCCTCTCCTGTCCCAGGAGACAGACTGTGTGTATACGGGTGTCTGTGTGTGTGTGTGTGTGTGTGTGTGTGTGTGTGTGTGCATGCAGTGTGCACGAGTGTGTGTCTGATGGCTCTGCTTCTTGCCTGTCTCAGCAAAGAGGCAGAGTTGTGCAGTCTGCCATCAGCTCACTCAGGATTGGCGTATCACCCAAACGTTTGCATTCCCACCACACAAAGGTGTATATGTGTGCATCTGTGTTGTTTAACTGTCCTAGTGCTGCGGTTGTGACTGTAGTCTCAGTGCAGAAGCTCAATTGCAGTGTTTGAAAAAATCATCTCAATATCTTGTGAATGCACAAACCTTTTTTGGGATAGTTATCTGTTTTTCTCTCCACATAAATATTTACTTGTTCATGGAATTAGCCAGTAAGCGATTAGATGCTCTCCTAGCACAAAATACTGTTCCTGATTACTAATCAGCTCTGGATCACTGAAGCATGAAATACAAAAGTCATGTCACCAGCGGACCTCCAGTAGTTTTATTCCCACTCAGTCAACATGGTAATAAAAATGTGCTTCTTATCAAAATGGCTTAAATAGAATAAATTAAGGAACCTCATGACCCTGGAACAGTATTTAAAACCTACATGTGCAAATGTACTCAACTGCAATCAACTGGTCTATGTGGAAATAACATTTTGGAGCTGTGTTAATAACCACTGTATTAATGCTGTATATATGCTGTATATATTGTGTATTAATGCTGTATAAATGCTGTATAAATGCTGTATATATGCTGTATATATTGTGTATTAATGCTGTATAAATGCTGTATAAATGCTGTATATATGTGAGCTGTGCAGATGATGAGACATGGTCTGTCTGATGGCACACTCAGAATCAGGGCTAAAACATGGCTGCCCTCACACACACGTCTATGCTGGGGCACTTAAGTTAACAGTTTTACAGTGGTTGGCATGACATGGCCCATACTACTACTCACTGAGCATTTGTGGTTCATCTGTGTGTGTGTGTGTGTGTGTGTGTGTGTGTGTGTGTGTGTGTGTGTGTGTGCGCGCGCGTTTGCATGTTTGTGTAGTCATGTTATGAGAGAGTAGTGAGAACTGAACATCAGCTTCAAATTAAAGTAAGTCACTTGTCTATTTCCGACCCCCCCCCCCCCCCCCCCCCCCCCCCCCCATTCTACCCGTCTCCCCTCCGCTCGTCTCCCCTCCTCTCTAACCATCTTTCTCTCCGCCTGTCTCCCCTCCTCTCTACCCATCTTTCTCTCCGCCTGTCTCCCCTACTCTCTAACCATCTTTCTCAGCTTTCTCCTGTGGTCTCCGCCTGTCTCCCCCATTCTCTACCTGTCTCCCCTACTCTCTACCTGTCTCCCCTACTCTCCTCCTGTCTCCCCTACTCTCTACCTGTCTCCCCTACTCTCCTCCTGTCTCCCCTACTCTCCTCCTGTCTCCCCTCCTCTCTACCTGTCTCCCCTACTCTCCTCCTGTCTCCCCTCCTCTCTATCCGTCTCCTGTGGTCTCTGCCTGTCTCCCCCTGTGCTGCTGAATAGCTGGACCCCTGCAGTGCTTTTAAGTGAGCACACTGGGAGCCCAGATTGACATTTCGGGGGTAAAGTCTTGTGTGACTACTCCCACCACCCACTTCCACCCCCACCCCACCCCGGCTCGGCTCCCCCTACCTAAGCCCTCCACATACCCAAATTGGCTTTTCTGCGGTCGGAGGAGGGCAAAATAGCCAGGTGGAGAGATATGGAGAGATATGGAGAGGGTGAAAACGGCCAATGAACAAGCTGTCAGCAGCAATCAGTCTTCCATCAAACATGATGGGTGCAGGGGGGGGGGAGGGGGGGCGGCTTTCAAAATCTCTCTCCTGCCTTACACCGCTCACAGGCTCCACACAACCCAGAAGGACAGTTAGGTGGCCTTGATGCAGGGACGTTTCGGAGAAAATGGAGGGAGATAAGAGGGGGGACGAAGGCACAATTTTCCCCAAGTATACCACAGCACTCACTCTAAAGCCCAAGTATACCCCAGCACTCACTCTAAAGCCCAAGTATACCACAGCACTCACTCTAAAGCCCAAGTATACCACAGCACTCACTCTAAAGCCCAAGTATACCACAGCACTCACTCTAAAGCAGCTCTGGTACAGAAACAGCTCCTCTCCAACCACTGCTGGGGATGTTAAGAGTCTTCCCTGATATACAACATCATTCTCATGTCTACAATTCAGTAGTCACCTTTACCATCATGAAACAAGCCAAAATAAGCCATGAAGTGATAGAGACACGCCTATGTCACAATCCTGATGCCTTAACCAAGACCCAAAACCTAACAAGTCATTTTTCGACAATTTTTGGATTTGGGACCAATTTGTGAAGACACTTCGGCCTGAATCAAGTGACCAATTAAAGTCAGAGGATCGGTGTGTCACTGCAAGTCAGTTTGGCGATGGGAGAGCACAGGGGCTGCTCGGTCCCCTCTGTCTCATCCATATTTATGCCGCTTCGCCGGTGAACCGGGGCGGCGGTGACAGGTGTCTACTTCGCGCTCGCCGGGAGGACGCTCAGGCGGGCGACAAACTGTTTCCCTCCGCAGCTTTTAATTAACGTCGCGGTCGAGCGCAGCCGCTGCGGTCGAGCGTGCCGCTTGTCGCCACTGAGGCGAGCGGGCGAGCGAGCGAGCGAGTCGGTGCTTCCCGCCGGTGAGCGTTTCTGGCATGAGGTTCGGCCGGCTGGGACGGTAATTATGCCGTAAATAGAACAGGGGCAGTAGGATACGCGTGAGCTACAGGGCTTCCTCACGTTCAGCTGGCGTAGCATTTACGGCTGAATACACATGTACATATACATACATTAATGCAAATTACACATCGTGCTGGGGTCTCGGAGGAGAAACACATAAAGAGCGAGAAAACTACTCTTCAGATACAGATGAAATGTTGTGAGAAGACCTGCACACAGGGTGAGTGATGCAATTTTGCACAATACAGAATCCATCCAGTCCAGGTCTATTTCAAGTGGACCCAAGGCTTTCAGCCTTTCCCACTGATAGATGGGACAGTAATGTGATGGGTCTACTAACTAACCATCAATCATTGAACTAAATTGGACAGGAACCTGAATTCATATGCCTTTAAATGAGAAGTCCAACCTGGTTATAGACTGAAGGTCCCTTCGGAGAAGTCAAACCAGGCTACGTCCCTTACCTCTATATATAAATACAATAAAAATACATTATTTAAACTATGATGCAAGCTCACTGTGAGAGTTCACTGCAGCAGTTATGAAATTCCACAGTCACCAGTCTTAAACCTATTATCCATGAAATGGTAGTCACCAGTCTTAAACCTGTTATTCATGAAATGGGGCAGTCACCAGTCTTAAACCTGTTATCCATGAAACTGTACAGTCATCAGTGTTAAACCTGCTATCCAGTGGTAAACGAGTGTCAGATCTGTTAGTGAGTGTGAAACGTGTGCTAGCCAGTGTTAAACATGTCTTAAACCTCTGATGGCCAGTGTTAAACCCATATTAACCCATATTAAACCTGTGCTAGCCATAGTTAAACCAGTGTTTGCAAGTGTTAAACTAGATTTAGCCAGCGTTAAACCAGTTTTAGTCAATGCTGAACTAGTGTTAGCCTGTGTAAAACTTGTGTTTGTTAAATCTGTTAGCCAGTGTTAAACCTGTGTTTGTTAAACCTGTGCTAGCCTGTGTTAAACCTGTGCTAGCCTGTGTTAAACCTGTTCTAGCCAGTGTTAAACCTGTGTGAGGTGGTGTTTGGGGGGGACTCACTGCTGAAGTTGGAGGCGGGCTGGCTGAGGCCCATCCTGTGTTAAACCTGTGTTTGTTAAATCTGTGTTAGCCAGTGTTAAACCTGTGTTAAACCTGTGTGAGGCGGTGTTTGGGGGGACTCACTCCTGAGGTTGGAGCCAGGATGGCTGATGCCCATCCTGTGTTAGCCTGTGTTAAACCTGTGTTAAACCTGTGTTTGTTAAATCTGTGTTAGCCAGTGTTAAACCTGTGTTAAACCTGTGTGAGACGGTGTTTGGGGGGACTCACTCCTGAGGTTGGAGCCGGGCTGGCTGATGCCCATCCTGGGGGGCAGGGTGCTGTGGTAGGGGGGCGTGGAGCTGAAGAGGATGTCGCTAGGCAACGCCTGGTCCAGCATGGAGCTGCGGGAGCTGGAGTAGGACGAGCACTTCCTGTTGCTGCTGCACACGCTCTCGTCTGACAGCGTGCGGTACAGGGAACGCCGCGGGGACAGGCTGCCTGAGGCCGAGGACTGAGAGAGAGAGGGAGAGAGAGAGAGATAGAGGGAGAGAGAGAGAGAGGGGGGAGAGAGAGAGAGAGGGAGAGAGAGAGAGAGAGGGAGAGAGAGAGAGAGGGAGAGAGAGGGAGAGAGAGAGTGAGACCATGAGAGAGAGGGAGAGAGAGGGAGGGAGAGAGAGAGAGGGAGAGAGAGACACCATAAGAGAGAGGGAGAGAGAGAGAGACCATAAGAAAGACACATTAAAAGAAAAAGACGAGGAGGTAAAAAACTATTCTACCGAGACTGTCAATAAACTGAGAAAATACTGTGTGTGTAGTTTGTCATGAGTGTTCCCCAGAGACAGACTGACTCGTGAGGCACATCAGGACTCAGAAGCATTACAGCCACTAGAAGCATCAGGACTCATTATTCTGATTCCAGAAGCATCAGGACTCATTATTCTGATTCCAGAAGCATCAGGACTCATTATTCTGATTCCAGAAGCATCAGGTCTCATTATTCTGACTCCAGAAGCATCAGGACTCATTATTCTGATTCCAGAAGCATCGGGACTCATTACAGAGACTAGAGGCACGGAGGGTGATTTGACACCCTGACGCCATCCTGCAGTGCACACAGGAGGGCGTTTATGACTGACACGAAGAAAGCATAACGCACACAAACAGTGGAGGTAGAAGCAGAAATGGAAGAACAAGAGGAGGAAGAGAAAGAGGGGGATGATGGAGGGATGATGGAGGGACAGAGAGATGATGGAGGGACAGAGAGATGATGGAGGGACAGAGAGATGATGGAGGGACAGAGGGATGATGGAGGGACAGAGGGATGATGGAGGGACAGAGGGATGATGGAGGGATGGGACAGAGGGATGATGCAGGGACAGAGGGATGATGGAGGGACAGAGGGATGATGGAGGGATGGGACAGAGGGATGATGCAGGGACAGAGGGATGATGGAGGGACAGAGAGATGATGGAGGGACAGAGAGATGATGGAGGGACAGAGGGATGATGGAGGGACAGAGGGATGATGGAGGGACAGAGGGATGATGGAGGGATGGGACAGAGGGATGATGCAGGGACAGAGGGATGATGGAGGGACAGAGGGATGATGGAGGGATGGGACAGAGGGATGATGCAGGGACAGAGGGATGATGGAGGGACAGAGGGATGATGCAGGGACAGAGGGATGATGGAGGGACAGAGGGATGAAAGAGGGGGATGACAGAGGGATGATGGAGGGATGGGACAGAGGGATGATGGAGGGACGGGACAGAGAGATGATGCAGGGACAGAGGGATGATGGAGGGACAGAGGGACTGTGTGGATGGAAGGAAGAGAGGAGGGAAAGGCAGGTAAATGAGGGGAAGATGTAATTTGTAGAGGAGGGCATACACACAGCAGGAGCTGCCAATCATTCCAGTGCAGCCTTCCCTGCATGAGGGTGGGGGAGGGGCTGCCATCTGAAGGAGGCTGATTTGGTGTGTGTGTGTATGCCTGTGTGTCAATCTGTGCATACGTGTGTGTGTGTGTGTATGCTTGTGTCAATCTGTGCATACGCGTGTGTGTGTGTGTGTATGCTTGTGTCAATCTGTGCATACGTGTGTGTGTGTGTGTGTGTGCCTGTGTGTCAATCTGTGCATACGTGTGTGTGTGTGTGTGTGTGTGTGTGCCTGTGTGTCAATCTGTGCATACGTGTGTGTGTGTGTGTGTGTCAATCTGTGCATACGTGTGTGTGTGTGTGTGTGTGTGTGTGTGTGTGTGTGTCAATCTGTGCATACGTGTGTGTGTGTGTGTGTGTATGCCTGTGTGTCAATCTGTGCATACTGTGCTAGTTATGTTGGGGTGGTATGGCAGATGTGTGTGTATCAGTCACTGTAAGTATAGTCATTAGTGTGTATGTGTGTGTGTGCCACATCTGAAGAGTATGTAGGGTGAAATCACACATGCAATGTGTGTGTGGCTCTGTGTGGGAAAAGCTGCTAGTAATATGTACATGCATCTAAGTGTGTGTGTACACTCCACACATTAACAGTTGTGCTACCATCACATGTGCAAGGTATGTTGTGATGTGTGGGAAAGGTGGCCAGTGATCTGTGTACATGAATCTAATTATGAATGTGTGCGTGTGTGTGTGTGTGCCACACATTAAGAACAGGTGGTACTAGCATAACATTTGCAAAGTGTGTGGTCTTTGTGGGAAAGGCAGCCTGGAATCTGTGCATATGCATCTAAGTGTGTGTGTGTGTGTGTGTGTGTGTCAGACATTAAGAATATGCAGTGGTGGCATCAAATGTGCGAGGCGTGTGGTGGCATGTGTGGGAAAGGGGTGAGGCTAGCTAGTAAGCTGAGGGTAGGGAGCAGGGGTGTGTACAGAGGGTATGCGGTGTGATGGGGTGGGGGGGAGGGTAAGAAGGCAGTGAGTTGGGCCTGATCTAATTGCCCACCCATCAGAGGGGTCACTGGTGTTGTGTTCACTGGGAGAGTCACGGTGGATTAGGCTACGCACCCGTGAGAGAGAGACAGGGCCACACTGCATTAGGCTACGCAGCCGTGAGAGAGAGAGAGCCACACAGCCGTGAGAGAGAGAGAGTCACACAGCCGTGAGAGAGAGAGAGAGCCACACAGGCGTGAGAGAGAGAGAGCCACACAGCCGTGAGAGAGACAGGGCCACACTGCATTAGGCTACGCAGCCGTGAGAGAGAGAGCCACACAGCCGTGAGAGAGAGAGAGCCACACAGCCGTGAGAGAGAGAGAGCCACACTGCATTAGGCTACGCAGCCGTGAGAGAAAGAGAGAAGGCCTCTGCTACTGCAGGGAGCATGAGGGACTGAGGGAGTCAGAAGCAGCAGAGCTGGACTACAGCTGGAGCAGGAACAAGCATGTGGACATGAGCATTGAGGGACTCAGAGCCGGACTACAGCTAAAGCATGTGGACATGAGCATTGAGGGACTCAGAGCCGGACTACAGCTAAAGCATGTGGACATGAGCATTGAGGGACTCAGAGCCGGACTACAGCTAAAGCATGTGGACATGAGCATTGAGGGACTCAGAGCCGGACTACAGCTAAAGCATGTGGACACGAGCATTGAGGGACTCAGAGCCGGACTACAGCTAAAGCATGTGGACATGAGCATTGAGGGACTCAGAGCCGGACTACAGCTAAAGCATGTGGACATGAGCATTGAGGGACTCAGAGCCGGACTACAGCTAAAGCATGTGGACATTAGCATGTGGTCATGATTTAGTGCACAGGTTGGAAACAGAGCAAAGAGTGGGGTAGAGGGCTGGGGGGGCTCAAACATGCAGCTGACATGACAAAACAGAGGAGCGGGAGACACAGGACAGAGGGAGACGCAGGACAGAGGGAGAGACAGGACAGAGGGAGACGCAGGACAGAGGGAGAGACAGGACAGAGGGAGAGACAGGACAGAGGGGGAGACAGGACAGAGGGAGACACAGGACAGAGGGAGACGCAGGACAGAGGGAGAGACAGGACAGAGGGAGAGACAGGACAGAGGGGGAGACAGGACAGAGGGAGAGACAGGACAGAGGGAGACGCAGGACAGAGGGAGACACAGGACAGAGGGAGAGAGGAAAAGAGAGGTAAACAGAGAAGGGGAAAGGAGAGAGTGAGAGAGAGCGAGAGAGAGAGAGAGAGAGATAAAGACAGAAATAGTGAGAGAGACAGGACAGAGGTAAAGAGAGGACTGAGGGAGAGAGAGAGAGAGAGAGAGAGAGAGAGAGAGAGAGAGAGAGAGAGGACTGAGGGAGAGAGGAAAAGAGAAGGGAAAGGGGGATGTAAAGGGAAAGGGAATGAGAGGAAAGAAGGAAAGGGAAGGAGAGATAAAGACAGAAGAGAGGAGAAAAGGGAGAAAGAGATGAGAGGATGAGTGAAAGAGAGAGCATGCTGGAGCTTTTGATAAAGTGCAGTAAGGATATTAAAGGAGCATTAACAGATTTTTCTCCAGAGCTCTGTCACTCATTCTCTCTTTCCCTCACATGACAGAAGACAGGCATTTGGTACATGTGCGTGCTGTGAGCATTTGAAAAGATTATAAATACATTTCTCTGCCTTTAACCTTTCCTATTTCTTACACACACTCACAAACTGAACATTCATATTTAATACACACACACACACACACACACACACACAATGACATCAAACAGAGTGTGTGCTCCTAAGCATGCGTGTGAAGTAGAATATGAGCTCACGCCAGCAGAGCGTGCAGGAGCGCCACTCTGAGAGCCCCACTTAGCCCGAGCCCCACACATAAGCCCAGCACACTATAAATAGACCCCCTCTCTGCTCGTGCAGCTGTGTGCATTCAGAAACCAGGGCCTGTTGTTCCGTCCAGAACAGTGGCCACCATATAAGGGCCCGACGGGCCAGTGGCAAAGAGCCTGCAGGTGGTTCTGTGTACCACACTAGACACCACACACACAACACCATACTACACCACACCATACCACACCACACACCACACCACACCATACCACACCACACACACAACACCATACAACAGCAGACACCACACCACACCAGAGATTAACTGTGCTTCCATCAGCCAAACACTGGAACATGCCACATGCCACATTCCACGTGCCCCCTGCACTACAAGATATGGCGGCCACTCCATTCAGAGCTCCAGAGTGCCTTGGTGAGTCTGTACTGGGTGAGTCTGTACTGGGGGAGCCTGTACTGGGTGTACTGGGGGAGCCTGTACTGGGGGAGCCTGTACTGGGGGAGCCTGTACTGGGGGAGCCTGTACTGGGGGAGTCTGTACTGGGGGAGCCTGTACTGGGGGAGCCTGTACTGGGTGTACTGGGGGAGCCTGTACTGGGGGAGTCTGTACTGGGTGTACTGGGGGAGCCTGTACTGGGGGAGTCTGTACTGGGTGAGTCTGTACTGGGGGAGCCTGTACTGGGTGTACTGGGGGAGCCTGTACTGGGTGTACTGGGGGAGCCTGTACTGGGGGAGTCTGTACTGGGGGAGCCTGTACTGGGTGTACTGGGGGAGCCTGTACTGGGGGAGTCTGTACTGGGTGTACTGGGGGAGCCTGTACTGGGGGAGTCTGTACTGGGTGTACTGGGGGAGTCTGTACTGGGGGAGTCTGTACTGGGGGAGTCTGTACTGGGTGAGTCTGTACTGGGGGAGTCTGTACTGGGTGTACTGGGGGAGTCTGTACTGGGGGAGTCTGTACTGGGGGAGTCTGTACTGGGGGAGTCTGTACTGGGTGTACTGGGGGAGTCTGTACTGGGTGTACTGGGGGAGCCTGTACTGGGGGAGTCTGTACTGGGTGTACTGGGGGAGCCTGTACTGGGGGAGTCTGTACTGGGGGACTCTGTACTGGGGGAGTCTGTACTATCAGCTGTTAATGCTGGCGAGGCGCATGGCAATGGTGGCGTTGGCAGTGAGTGTGTGTATGTGTGTGTGTGTGTGTGTGTGTGTGTGTTTATGTGTGTGTGTATGTGTGAGTGTGTGTATGTGTGTCTATGTGTTTGTGTGTGTGTGTGTGTGTGTTTATGTGTGTGTCTGTGTGTGTGTGTGTTTATGTGTGTGTGCCTGTGTGTGTGTGTGTGTGTGTGTGTGTGTGTGTGTGTGTGTGTGTGTGTGGGCACCCAAATAAAATGACCCATCAAGGCTTAATGCTGCCAGCTGCGATCACTGGAGAGAGTCACTGGAATGAATCCTTTGCGGTGGTTCACTGCCAACAATGGCAGCCATAGGCTTTCAAACCAGCATGGAAAAGCCACAGGGATTTCACTTCATCCAGTCCTGTTTAATGTAGCTGTGTTAGTGGGAGTACCCTGCCTAATGTAGCTGTGTTAGTGGGAGTACCCTGCCTAATGTAGCTGTGTTATTGGAACTACCCTGCCTAATGTAGCTGTGTTAGTGGGAGTACCCTGCCTAATGTAGCTGTGTTAGTGGGACTACCCTGCCTAATGTAGCTATCTATGTTAGTGGGACTACCCTGCCTAATGTAGCTGTGTTGGTGGGACTACCCTGCCTAATGTAGCTGTGTTGGTGGGACTACCCTGCCTAATGTAGCTGTGTTGGTGGGACTACCCTGCCTAATGTAGCTACAGCATTTTGGTGGGACTACCCTGCCTAACGTAGCTACAGCATGTTGGTGCGACTACTCTGCGTAATGTAGCTATCTATGTTGGTGGGACTACCCTGCCTAATGTAGCTACAGCATTTTGGTGCGACTACCCTGCGTAATGTAGCTATCTATGTTGGTGAGACTACCCTGCGTAATGTAGCTACAGCATGTTAGTGGGACTACCCTGCGTAATGTAGCTACAGCATGTTGGTGCGACTACTCTCCCTGATGTAGCTGTGTTGATGGCTTTACAATGCCTCAAGCCAGAAGGAGATCATCTTATGTAAGATGAAGACCTCCAGGGCATTGGTGGAAGACCATCAGGAGTGTCAGGTTGTTTACAGTTTCACACAGGATCCTCTCTCTCTCTCTCTCTCTTTATCTCTCGCTCTCTCTTTCTCTGTCTCTCTATCCCTTACTGTCTGAGGTTGTACATTCAAGCCCTCTCTCTCACCTGCTCTTTCCTTCCATTCCTCTCTCCCTCTCTCCCTCTCTCCCCCTCTCTGAGGTCGTACATTCAAGTCCCCCCTCTCTGTCTCTCTCTCGCTCTCTCTCTTCCCCTCTCTGAGGTCATACATTCAAGTCCTCTCTCTGTCTCTCTCTCTCTATCCCCCTCTCTGCGGTGGTATATTCAAGCAATCTCTCAATGGCTCCCCTGGGCTTAGCTGCTTATCCCTAGATAAAGATTGCTTCTCTCCAGCTCAGCTGTAGAGTGGATACATGTTTTTCTCCCCTTCCTTTCTGTCTCCACTCTGCTCAGGGTTAGGAAAGCGCCCTACCCACAATATTCCACCTGTTACTACTTCTAGACGACCTGGGTCAGTGTGGACCAAAATGCAGGCGGTAACAATAAACAATAGCAGCTATAGCACGGCTTGGATTCATTTCCCATTGTGATGTGGTCTTTAGAATGGCAATTAATGTTCTAGACACAGACACCTATGAAGTAGTCACTGCTTTCCGACAGCATTGCGCTTGTGTATCAAGGTCCTGGTGAACTGTAAATTAACGGTAAAGATGTGACAGCTTTAGCAAATGTTGAGCAGATTGAAGAACACGGAGTAGCAACAGGATATATGCCTTTCAGATTGTCTTTTAGTGCTGTCACACTGCATTTGGACTCCCTACCAAAGTTATTTTGCTAAGCTAGGCTTAACAGAACTTTGGAATAGCTAGCTTAACAACCAAAAGCATGTAACTAACAACTGGGTCTTGGCCATAGCAACCTCCTGTTTGGAATTAGTAATGCCAGTTTGTGCAGTAAGTTAGAAAGACACATGTTGTGGCGGAGAGAAGTAGTTCAACAAGTAACAAGTTTGTTTTAGTGATTAAAACATGGAGATTATAACCCCAAATTAACATAACACAAGTGTGGTAACCGTGGTATAGTGGGATAATGGACTTTACGGTGTTCGTACATCAGAAAGTTAATGCACTTCGAGGTGTAACCTCAACCACCTTACCACCTTGAATGTGCATTAACGTTCTGATATACGAACGCCATGCCATCTATCATCTCTTGCATAAATTCTGTTTGTTCATAAAGAGCGACTAAAACGTCAAAAAAGCTGAAGATGCCCGAACAACAGCACTCTTAGCTTGGTAGCTCATGTTTCTCATGTCGCTCATGATGTGAAACATCAGAATGTTGCATCATGCTTTTCAGTTTAACGGTTGGTTGAAAATCTATACATTCTGATTGGTTAGTGCCGAACTGCATCATAGCACATTATCATAAAGTGATTTAGAAGTAGATTTTAACTTCTCTTTTTCGCTCTGGTTGCCCAAGATGCTTCTCTAACAGCCTTGCTGCTCTAGGCCACCCAAGATGATGTCTCTCCACAGAGAAAGAATGGCTTCCACTGCTGTGGTAGCTCTAGTCGCTCCCATTGTAAATGTACAGTACAAGGAGATACTGGCTGTTTACTGTTGGAGTGATGCTTGGAAATCGGTGTCACGTCAAACTGGATTGCTCATTAAAATGAGCTGGCAGTAAACAATGCTTCTGTCAAATTAAAGTTTAGCCAATACACAGCCTCTCGGGACTCTCTCATGACTCGTTACCAGTAAGTTGGGGAAAAATAGAAAAAAGGGAAACGTTCACAGCTCCCCGGAGGAACACTCGTCTCGAGTCGAGAACAGAACCGCTCTGCCCTGGCACTGGGGCGCCTGCAGCAGAGCCCAGAGGAAGTTCCAGAAAAAGCCAAAAAAAAAAAAGAGACTGACCTGACCGCTTCCCATGACATCTCTCTTTCTCTCACACACACACATGCTGTCTCACTTAAACACACACAAACACACACTCTCTCTCTCTCTCTTTCTCTCTCACACACACACACTTTCTCTCTCTCTCTCACACACACACACGCGGATGCTGTCTTGAAGGGTGTTAAAAGCAGCCGCACATCAGCTACCAAGAACAATCACACAGACGTCTCTGTTGTGACGTTGGCATATGCCATAGCTGGATATATGGCATATGCCATAGCTGGATATATGGCATATGCCATAGCTGGAATCCAGGCCACCACTTCTAAAGATACCATCACACAGCAGCTCACATATGGCCAGCACTCCCAGTGCCCCTCTGCAATGTCACTCTAACGCTCGGACGATCCAGCATTCTCAACGCTCCTCTCCAACGTCACTCTAACGCTCGGAGGATCCATTATTCCCACGTCGGACCGGTAGTGGCCAACCAGAACCTGCGCTGCAAACTGGGACACAGACACTGTCCTGAAGCTTAGCCTCAAAGGCCTGTCTGTCTGCTTCAACACGGCTCATACCGCCTCAGCCTGCCAGCCTGTCTGTCTGTCTGCCTGCCTGTCTGTCTGTGTGCTTCACCACAGCTTACACCACCTCAGCTTTCTGTCTGTCTGTCTGCCTGTCTGTCTGTCTGTGTTCTTCACCACAGCTTACACCACCTGTCTGTCTGTCTGTCTATCTGTCTGTCTGTCTGTCTGTCTGTCTGCTTCACCACAGCTTACACCACCTGTCTGTCTGTCTGTCTGTCTGTCTATCTGTCTGCCTGTCTGTCTGCTTGACCATGGCTTACACCACCTGTCTGTCTGACTGACGGTCTGCCTGTCTGTCTGCTTGACCATGGCTTACACCACCTGTCTGTCTGTCTGTCTGTCTGCTTCACCACGCCTCACACCACCTCAGCTTTCTGTCTGTCTGTGGGTGAGTGTGTGTGTGTGTGTGTGTGTGTGTGTGTGTGTGTGTGTGTGTGTGAGAGAGAGAGAGAGTGAGAGAGAAAGAAACAGAACCGTAGAGAGAGTGCTTGAGCACTTAACAGTCGGTTTGAAAGTGTGTGAGTGTGTCCAAAAATGTGTGTAAGCATGAGTGTGTATGAGAGGGTATGAGTAAGAGTGTGTGGGCATAAGTGTGTGTGTTAGTGTGAGTATGTGTATATCTGTGCCAAACCCCCACTCCCTCACAGACCAAGAGATGAACACACACACACACACACACACACACACACACACACACACACACCCAGAGGCTGCTTGTGATGCAGAGGGCCTATGTGTCTGTCTGTCTGTGTGCCGGCTGGGCACAGCTGTGAGAGTGAGTGCCTGGCCAGACACACACACACACACACACACACACACAGATTGCCTGGCCCGACACACACACACACACACACATACACACACACACACACACACAAACACACAGATTGCCTGGCCAGACACACACACACACACACACACACACACACACACACAGATTGCCTGGCCCGACACACACACACACACACACACACACACACACACACACACACACACACACACACACACACACACACACACAGATTGCCTGGCCAGGCAAACACACACACACACACACACACACACACACACACACACACACACACACACACACACACACACACACACACACACAGATTGCCTGGCCCGACACACACACACACACACACACACACACACACACACACACACACACACACACACACACACACACACAAACACACAGATTGCCTGGCCAGACACACACACACACACACACACACACACACAAACCTAGATTGCTTGGCCAGACACACACACACACACAGATAAAGCCAGTGGCCACTGTACGCGGGCGGCCGGCCGGACAAACCCATGTGGTCAAGTTGGGTCGGCCGGCCGCTACAGGAACCAGGCAGTTTGATATCCATGTTTATCATGCACCTCAAAGCAGCTACACACACCAGCAGCTACACACACCAGCAGCTACACACACCTCAAAGCAGCTACACACACCAGCACACACCAGCAGCTACACACACCAGCAGCTACACACACCAGCAGCTACACACACCTCAAAGCAGCTACACACACCAGCACACACCAGCAGCTACACACACCAGCAGCTACACACACCAGCAGCTACACACACCAGCAGCCTCTACACAGCTCAAAGCAGCTACACACACCAGCACACACCAGCACACACCAGCAGCTACACACACCAGCAGCTACACACACCAGCAGCCTCTACACACCTCAAAGCAGCTACACACACCAGCACACACCAGCACACACCAGCAGCT
The DNA here is from genome assembly GCA_027475355.1 of Coilia nasus. Classification (NCBI taxonomy): domain Eukaryota; kingdom Metazoa; phylum Chordata; class Actinopteri; order Clupeiformes; family Engraulidae; genus Coilia; species Coilia nasus. The sequence continues at coordinate 33,976,228 of CM050204.1, forward strand.
ACACACACCAGCTTCTCCTGATGTTCCACATACTGTGGGGCACTCATTCCCTCTCTCCCCTTCCTTTCCCCTTCTCTCATCTCCTCCCTCTCTCTCCTCTCCTCCCTCCCTCCTCTCCTCTCCTCCCTCTGCCTCCTCTCCTCTCTCTCCTCTCCTCTCCTCCTCTTCTCTCCTCTCCTCCCTCTCCCTCCTCTCCTCCCTCTCTCCCCTCCTCTCCTCTCCTCCCCTTCTCTCCTCTCCTCCCTCTCCTCTCCTCCCTCTCTCTCCTCTCCTCCCTCCCTCCTCTCCTCTCCTCCCTCTCCCTCCTCTCCTCTCTCTCCTCTCCTCTCCTCTCCTCCCTCTCTCTCCTCTCCTCCCTCTCCCTCCTCTCCTCTCCTCCCCTTCTCTCCTCTCCTCCCTCTCCTCTCTTCCCTCTCTCTCCTCTCCTCCCTCTCCTCTCCTCCCTCTCTCTCCTCTCCTCCCTCCCTCCTCTCCTCTCCTCCCTCTCCCTCCTCTCCTCCCTCTCCTCTCCTCTCCTCTCCTCCCTCTCTCTCCTCCCTCTCCCTCCTCTCCTCTCTCTCCTCTCCTCTCCTCTCCTCCCTCTCTCTCCTCCCTCTCCCTCCTCTCCTCTCCTCTCCTCCCCTTCTCTCCTCTCCTCCCTCTCCTCTCTTCCCTCTCTCTCCTCTCCTCCCTCCCTCCTCTCCTCCCTCTCCCTCCTCTCCTCCCTCTCTCTCCTCTCCTCCCCTTCTGTCCTCTCCTCCCTCTCTCTCCTCTCCTTCTCTCCTCTCCTCCCTCTCCCTCCTCTCCTCCCCTTCTCTCCTCTCCTCCCTCTCTCTCCTCTCCTCCCCTTCTCTCCTCTCCTCCCTCTCTCTCCTCCCTCTCTCTCCTCTCCTCCCCTTCTCTCCTCTCCTCCCTTCTGGTGAAGGCTGGGATGCGGTAGCACATTGCACAGGGGCTAAAAATAGCCTATTGTACAGGTCTGCTGTCCCTTCCTGAGAGATAATGGACAGGGGGGGGCATGGGGGAGGTGGGGGGCATAATTACCCATGCTGCCAGGAGGAAAAATGGAAGGGTGTGTGTGTGCGCGAGCGAGTGTGTGTGTGTGTGTGTGTGTGTGTAAGGACTGAGGGACCAGGGCAGTGTGGGGACATCAAACACAGACGTGCCCTGTTCCAACTTCCCGACTGTAATCCACAACACGCAGCCCGTGCTGTCTCAGCCCTGTTTGTTTGTTTTATTTAGATCCCCATTAGCTTTTGCCCGTGCTGTCTCAGCCCTGTCTTGGCTAACACATTAGATTAGCAAACAATCCCTCTCCTGTCCCATGCCAAAGCCCACAGCACAGGAAGGCCCACATGTCTGTTTCCTGTGCGCATGTGTGTGTGTGTGTTTGTTTATTTGCCCCTTTAAGAGGAGGTGTGTGTGTGTGTAAGGAGGGAAAAAAGATAGGATGGCATGGTGAAGTCTGGTACCTTTCTACTGTGTATATGTGTGTGAGCGTGTGTGTGTGTGTGTGTGTGTGTGCATGTTGCAGTGGAGATGATAAGGTGCAGATGTCTGCAGTGTGCTGGGGACATGTGATTCAGGCCTCGGGGGTGCTAGCGCTGTGTGTGTGTGCTGTGTGTGTGTGCGTGTGTGTGTGTGTGTGTGTGCATGTTGCAGTGGAGATAGCAGAACAGATGATAAGGTGCAGATGTCTGCAGTGTGCTGGGGCTATCAGACATGTGATTCAGGCCTCGGGGGTGCTAGCACTGTGTGTGTGTGCTGTGTGCCTGCACCATGGACACACACACACACACATACACACACACACACACAGCAACGCTATCTACCTCTGTTTGCACACACAGGCACACACATACAAAGACAAACACACACCTATCTGGGACAATCAGATAATTGAGACATGTCACCGGCCACACACCCATCAGCTGGTGCTCTGGTGAGTGTTCTTCTGTTGGCCCGCTGAACGTCAAACAGCACGCAGTGCCATACAGGCGTAAAGCCATAGAGTGGATATGAGAGCTGGACACACCCTCTGTGACCTCACACATGGCCTTCCCCACCCTCTGTGACCTCACACATGGCCTTCCCCACCCTCTGTGACCTCACACAGGGACTTCCCCACCCTCTGTGACCTCACACATGGCCTTCCCCACCCTCTGTGACCTCACACAGGGACTTCCCCACCCTCTGTGACCTCACACATGGCCTTCCCCACCCTCTGTGACCTCACACATGGCCTTCCCCACCCTCTGTGACCTCACACAGGGACTTCCCCACAGACCGGGAGCAGCCATCTTTGCACATTCATTCTATTAATGCCAGTGTTAATTATCGGGTGATGAAACTAACGGATACAAAAACATTGAACCTCCTCAGAGTTACAGATGGATGGATGGATGGATGGATGGATGGATGTATAGATAAATGGATGGATGGATGAATGAATGGATGGATGGATGGATGGACGGATGGATGGATGGATGGATGGATGGATGGATGGAATAATGGATGGATGGATGGATGTATGGATGAAATGATGGACAGATGAATGGATGGATGGATTGTTGGATGAATGGAATGATGGAAGGATGGATGTATGGATAAATGGATGGATGGATGGATGGATGTATGGATGGAATGATGGACGGATGGGTGGATGGATGGAATGATGCACAGATGGATGGATGGATGAATGGATGGATGGATGGATGGATGGATGGACTGATAGTCTGTTTGCCCAATGTCAGCAGACAGGGCCATGCAGCTCAGCTGCACTCACCTTTCTGTGTCTGTCGTCGCCGGGCGGACTGTCCGGCAGCATCATCTTCAGGTACTCCTCCTTGGACATGCCCGGCTGCAGCTTGCCCGCCTGCTCGCTCTCCCGCATACGGCTGGCCATCTCCGCCATGTACATCTGCCTGCGGGGGACACACAGAGCGCCAGGGGAAGTCAGCCAGTGGTGGGGACACACACAGGCCATAAAGGTGCAGCGAAGTGTTTTTATTTTGGGGTTGGTACTGGGACACAGGCGAGCGTGCCTGTAGGGTAGGGCAGGAAAGGGTTAAGAACAGAGTGCTTGTAGCGTAGGGCAGGAAAGGGTTAAGGGCAGTGATGCTGTAGGGCAGGAAAGGGTTAAGGGCAGTGATGCTGTAGGGCAGGAAAGGGTTAAGGGCAGTGATGCTGTAGGGCAGGAAAGGGTTAAGGGCAGTGATGCTGTAGGGCAGGAAAGGGTTAAGGGCAGTAGAGCTTTAGGCTAGGGCAGGAAAGGGTTAAGGGCAGTGATGCTGTAGGGCAGGAAAGGGTTAAGGGCAGTATAGCTGTAGGGCAGGAAAGGGTTAAGGGCAGAATAACTGTAGGGTAGGGCAGGAAAGGGTTAAGAACAGTGTAGATGTAGGGCAGGAAAGGGTTAAGGGCAGTAGAGCTGTAGGGTAGGGCAGGAAAGGGTTAAGGGCAGTAGAGCTGTAGGGTAGGGCAGGAAAGGGTTAAGGGCAGTGATGCTGTAGGGTAGGAAAGGGTTAAGGGCAGTGATGCTGTAGGGTAGGGCAGGAAAGGGTTAAGGGCAGTGATGCTGTAGGGCAGGAAAGGGTTAAGGGCAGAATAGCTGTAGGGCAGGGCAGGAAAGGGTTAAGGGCAGTAGAGCTTTAGGCTAGGGCAGGAAAGGGTTAAGGGCAGTAGAGCTTTAGGCTAGGGCAGGAAAGGGTTAAGCAAGCACTGGACCATGCTGGAGGAAGGAGAAAAGTGAGACGGAGGAACGAGGGCATTTGAGAACCACTTGAGAACCCACGATGCCTTGGGGCTGTGTTAGCCACTTTAGTGTGCGTTAGCAACCGGCAGGGCTGCAAGGAGAGAGCAGGAAGAGAGAAGGCAACGAAAGCAGGCCAGGAGAGGAGGGCAGGAGGGGGCAGAGAACACCTGTGCTCAGGTGAGAGTGAGATGCTGATAGGACTAAGTGAGGAGGTTGATCATCAGGTAAGGTACATACAGGAGAGCCATGGAGCTTAGGTCTGCTGGAGACTACACAAGGGTACAATGAGAGAAGGGGCAGGGCGATTTTAAATTTGCTGAACACACCCAGGACCTTACTCCTAACCCGAGAGCCTAGCATGATCTGAATCATATCAAACCTAAATTAACCCTAAACTAATCTAATGTAATCTAACCTAACCTAAAGAACAAAAGCGATCTGCAAAGCCAGATATCTCACTCTGAGGTTGAGGTTGAGCCTGGCAGGGCGTTGCCTAGCCACAAGGATATGAGGTAGAGAAAGATCACACTACATGAGTGCCTCTACTGTCATGAGCAGGTGTGCTGCAACTATAGCGCTTCCTATACCAGTTTCAGTTTTCATTCTTGAGATCTGTTGTTTAAACCCAATAGCTGAAGCACTACTGCTGGTACTCCTCCAGGTGGGAGGGTGGCTGTACTAGGGGCAGTAGTGGTTGAGGGGGGTGGGGAGGGTGGGGTGGGCGGTTAGCTCTATACAAGAGGATGTCAAAACTAGCAGATCACAGGTGCATGCTGGGAAGGCCTTCAGCCCCAGGCATGGCTTGCAGCTGTGATGTACACACAGGGCACTGTGGGGGGGTTGGGGGGGGGCACATTGAGGTCGAGGGTGGGGGGGTTATCAAAAAGGGGACGGCTAGTAAATGCCAAGAGGCCAAAGATGTGTGTGTACCTGGAGCGCTCGGCTAACGTCTTAAGCAGAAAGGCTAGCAAACTCTCAGCTCCGCTGTAGCGTGGAGTCACGGTGGAGAGCACAGCAGGAACAGAAGCAGATAAAGAAAGAAATAAACGCATTCTAATAAAGCAGTTATCAGAGCTCTCATGAGCGTGTGTGGATAATTCAGAGGAGGGTGAGGGGTATGTGTGTGTGTGTTTGTGTGTGTGTGTGTGTGTGTGTGTTCAGAGGAGGGTGATGAAAAACGTTAAAAAAAGGAGATAAACAAAAGAAAAGTAGAAATTAGCTGCAGCTAAGCACAGTGCTGGAGCAACATTGGAGCATTTATCAAGAGAACAGCTTATATAAGAGGATTTAAAAGAGACACACAGATAAACAAGCGGTGTAAATAGGGCGGTTAACAACATTAGGTGGCTTTTTTACCACATTTAGGGTGAAAAACATGTCAGTGTTATCCATCACACTGCTCGTTAGAAGTTAATTTGAGCACCTAAAATAGATTATGCAGCGCTTAGAGAAGGCACTGTTTCTTCTCTCACTCTTCTATTCCCCTCTCTCTCACACACACACACACACACACACACAACACTGAGAACACCGAGACAGACTAACAGGCGATCACATGTGCACATAGACACACACACACGCACACACACGCACACACACACACACACACACACACACACACACACACACACACACACACACACACAACAATGACCACACAAACAGACACACACACCTGCACAAACACATACACATAATCTTCCTCCTGAGGCTGCCATTGTTTCCCCGCCACTGCCATTACAGAACTATTCAATCAACTCATTATCCACCCAGTGTGTGTGTGTGTGTGTGTGTGTGTGTGTGTGTGTGTGTGTGTGTGCGCGTGTGTGTGTGTGTGTGGAGACTGCCTCCCCAGGCTCTGTCTGGAGACAGACGAAGGGACGTGGGACCATGGTAGGCAGGGGACAACTTTTGATTGTGTGTGTGTGTGTGTGTGTGTGTGTGTGTGTGAGTGTGACGGATGGATGGACAGAGGAACGCGGGGCCGGGAGATGGGCGGGGACAGCTGAGGTGGCTTCAGCGGGGCGATAGATAAGCGCTAGTGACAGGAGCTCCGCGTGGGACGCCTGCAGACAGGACACACACACACACACACACACACACACACATACACACACACTTGTCTGCTCTGATGAGACACGTGTCCCATGCCCAGGTAAAGTGCAGGATGGAAGGAGATGTGACGGTGTGACAGTGTGACAGAGGCTTGGCCTCAGATAAGCGTGACCATGCCCAGCCTAGAGACAGACTGCCATGTTTGACAGCTCTTTAAAAGGAGCACTTATCGCCTGCTAAACTAGGGCAGCTAAAATGACAGATGCAAACAAGTCTAATAACTGCTGTTGAAATACTATGAATGTGAATAAGTCTAGAATACTGCAAATGTGCGGTACCATCTGTGGCTTGTGCTAACCAAGTCAAGTCATATATAGGTTTATATGTAGCCCCCACTGGACACTGCCTTGTAAACCAGGACACATTTAAACCTAGCAGATACTTTCCACCCATCCTGAAACAAAACATAATTACTGAGCTGCAAAACAGCACTGAGGCCTTTAGCATCCGTCATCTTTACTGGCTGTTCTGCAGACGCTATCTCATGTGGGAACAATGCTCTATACTTAAATCAGACCCATTAGCAGCTCACAGCAGTAGCACCCTCAGCTGCCTGTGGCAAAGCAGGAGTACTCTTGAGCTTACTGTTGCCTGATGTTCATTTACTCCTCAAGTAGCAAACGCAGGAGTACTCTTGAGCCTATTGTTGCCTGACGTTGTTCATTTACTCCTAAAGTGGCAAACGCAGGAGTACTCTTGAGCTTATTGTTGCCTGACGTTGTTCATTTACTCCTAAAGTGGCAAACGCAGGAGTACTCTTGAGCTTACTGTTGCCTGACGTTGTTCATTTACTCCTAAAGTGTTGCGTGTGTCCAGGTGGACGTGTAATCGAACGTCATCTGTGGGCCAAGTGGCCTGGGAGTCTACTGTAGTGTCCCTTGTGTGTGCAGGGGAGTCTACTGTAGAGCTGGGTGATAAAACGATAATGATATGTATCTCGATAGACACCTACTCGATAACAATAGAAAATGCGTTCGATAGAATGTTTTTTTTTTTTTTTTAGAAAACGGCGTAAGTTTAGTCAGAGCCCTCTCTGATTTAGCGCCGCTTTAAGCTTGGTTGCATGGGGACTGACACGCTAATAGCCAATCATGTCACAGTATCGTGTTTGGTTGCGCCATCTCTTGTCTCGTAGTCGTGTTTTTTTCCAGAAACAGCATGGTCAAGAAAGGAAGATGAGTGCCACTGCGACGAGTGAGGAAAATGTGGATAAGGGCTCATTCACACCAACTTGAGCGTGTACAGCGCGTATCAGTATACAATATGTTTGTATGGGGACAGAATAAGCTCAGATCACGCGTGCGGTGTGAAGAGTCTAATTTGTTAACATGCATTCTAAACGAATACGGACAGAAACGGCCACGCGCTGAATACGCAGAGTGTTTGGTGTGAATGAGCCCTAAGAACAGAAAGCTCTGCTCACCAGTATGGGAGCTTTTTTGGAGTTTACAAATCACATCGTAGTCAGACAAATGTTGTCTGCAAATTATGCAGTAAAACTATATATATATATGATAGTTCTTCTCAGGTATCAGGTTTCGCTATGTTTTTATTTAACACTTTGCATGTCTTTATAACACTTCAGCTTTGTTAAGCACTTTATTAGCTTATTGATAATTGTTCAGTTTTCATTGTGATCGCAACATTGAACGTGTGTTGACAGTCATTTTGCCTGAATGCTTATTGCCTGTCAGAGGAAGGTTAAGTTAAAAATAAAAATGTTTAAATTTAGATTTTTTTTTCCTCCTGTTACTTATTTTTTAAATAGGTCACACAATGTTTCAATAATTATCGATATCGACCAATATGAAACACTTATATCGTGATACAGATTTCAGCCATATCGCCCAGCCCTAGTCTACTGCAGAGTGTCCCTTGTGTGTGCAGAGTGTCCCTTGTGTGTGCAGAGTGTCCCTTGTGTGTGCAGAGTGTCCCTTGTGTGTGCAGGGGACGCGTCTGTCCCCAGGCCCCGTCATGTCAAACAACAACAGGAAGTGAAAACGAGTGAGTCAGTGGGGGCGAAACAAAAGATCCCATCGGCACACAAACACTCAGGGCCCTCCACACAGACGCACACACACACACACACACACACACACACACATACACACACACACACACACACACACACACACACACACACACACACACACACACCTCTTCAAGTACTCAGGGCCCTCCAATGCCTCCTCTCCATGTTCCACACACACTCACAAACACACACACACACACACACACACACACACACACACACACACACACACACACTCACAAACACACACACACACACACATGCTCACACACACACACACACACACACACACACACCTGACCCACTGACCATGACCCATGCACACAACAAACACAATGTTCTGCTACAACAGCAGAAAACCCATCTAGACAGACACACGCACACACACACACGCACACACACACACACGCAAGCACACACATACACACACCATCCCCCACTAAAGCCTGGCTAACAATTGCACAGACCAGTGTGTACCCTTGCTGTCTCTGTGAACACATTTTCAGCCCTATTCAGCTGGCTGTCTGTCTGGGTCTTTCTTGCTCAAACACAAATACATACACACACAAACTTTTACAAAAGATAGGCACACAAAACACACACACACACACACACACAAGCACCCATATAAACATAGACAAACACAGACACACGTACCAACACATAAGCTGTCACAATTACAGACACACATGCATCATCGCAACCACACACATGCATCATTACAACCACAAACACAATCCCCACTCACCCATACACATACACACACACACACACACACACACACACACACACACACACACACACACAGGTATTACACTGTAACACTGCACTACGTTCTAAGACAGCCAACCTGACAGGCACAACTCTGCGTACTGTAATTATCATTTATTTATTTTATATTATCACTGTAATCATTTGCACCATTATGTTACTGCTATCTGCACTCTATCTGTTTTATTGTTATCTGTTAATTATCAATTGCACTATAATATCAAGACAGTCCATCTGTTTCTTTAGCTGCCTACTGCACATATTGGAATAGGTGGGTGAAAATGCCTTGATACCTTGATACCTCCATCTATTTATGCTGTCAGTCACACCAGTCACTTTATTGCCATACCTGCTGCTGATATGTGCCTGTTTATCTCCAGGCTTTGCACAAGTCTATGCACAGTCTATGCAACTTTTTACAGACAGTAGCTCATATTAGTTATTGTACAGTCTATGTAAATTCTTGTACTTAATTCTTGTACTTAGTAGTTTTTATAGTAGTTTTTATTGTACATATCTCTCCTTGTTATTTATGTGTGCACATCATGGGGAAGCTTGCAATCTCATTATACTTGTATAATGACAATAAAGGCATTCTATTCTATTCTATTCTATTATCGAAACCACACACATAATCCCCACTCACCCCCCCACCGACACACACACACAGGCACACATAATACATAATCCTCACTCTGCCCCCCCCCCCCCCCCCCCCCCCCCCACACACACACACACACACACAGGCCCCCCTCACCCACCCACACACATACACACACACACACAGTCCCCACTCACCCACACACACACACACAGGCCCCACTCACCCACACC